>JACDJE010000061.1:458105-513401 GCA_016647715.1 Pavo muticus
AGGGGGGAGCGGGGGTGTCATGCCGAGAGCGCGCCTCGCAGCCCGGCAGGCCGCGGCCCGACCCGCAGCCCCGGGCGCAGCCCGCAGTCCGCCCCCGCCGTCAGCGCCCCGCGATCCGCTCCCCGGCCGGAGCGAGTCCGGCCCGAGGGACGGGGAGGGCAGCCCCCGCTGGCTGCGAGGGGAGGGAGGGGGAAAGTTTGGCGGAGGGAGTGGGGATTAGGAGTTATCCCCAAAGAGCCTTTCCCTATTCCGAGCCAGAGGGCAGCGCTCGGGAGAGGGGTCGGCGGCGGCGGGCGCTCTGCAACATCCGCACAACTCGGAGAGCGGCGGGACGGACAACTTTTCCGACACGTGAGTACCTCGGCACGGTGTTTTTATTTCCTTCTCGGCTATCGCCGCGCGGAGCTAGCGCGGTGCCGGGGACGGGATGGAGCGGAAGGTCGTCCCGAAGCGCTCGACGCGGGGCGGCAGGGGCTGCTTCTCCTTCTTTTTCTTTTCTCCTCTCGCCCCGCTCTTTTTGTCGAACCAAATCAGAAATGTCAGTCAGTGCGAGTGAGTCAGAAGGGATCAGATTACAAGATCGCCGCGGCCGATGTCGGATCCGCGCGCACACACGGCACACACGCAGAGGCACGGGCTGCGCCCCGCGGGAGGCGGGCAGGGATTTCACCGCGCCGCCCCGGCCCCGATCCGCCGCCCGGCCCGGCCCGGCCCGCAACATGCCCGTCGGCGGCCGGTCCCGCTAGCCCGCCGTGGGGGAGCCGCGGCCCTCTCCCATGGGCAGCGCGGGGCTTGGCGGCGGCAGGTACGTACCCGGCGGGGCGAGAAGTTCTTTGTTCGCGGGGCTCTGCTCCGCCCGTGCCGCGGGCGTTCTGTCCCGCTCCCGGAGCCCGGGCTCGCGGGAGCCGGGGGGCTGACCCCAACATGGCTGTCACGGGGCGCCCCAAGTTGGACGGCGCGCAGCGGGGCCGGACCGCGCCTCGTCGCCCGCCTACCCCAGGCCCCTCAGCGGCTGGCGGGCGTTCCCGGCCCAAGGAGGCCGGCCGCAAACTTTGCGGGGGAGCGGCGCGGAAGGCGCTGTCAGGCGGGAGGGGCGGGCGGCCGTTGTTCGCCGCGGGGCAGGGAAAGTTGCGTACCGGCCGGGCGGCGGCGTAAGCCTTTGTGTGGGGGCGTGGGGCCGCGCTGCCGTTCTCAGTTCGGCCGGGCCGGGCGGGGAGCCGGCGCAGGGGAGCTGCAGAGCGCGACCCCTCAGCACATGGCGCTGAACTTCGAAGAGTTCGAGGAAAGTGGCGGCTTGTGCGGAGCCGTTAGTTCGGGCCGTAGGCACAATAATTGTTCCTCCCCGCGAGCTCGCCCGCCTGTGCCCGCTCCCAAACCCCCATACCACGTGAAGAGAAAAGGTAAAAGGAAATCCCCCCCCACCCCCGCCCCGATCTTTTTTTTTCTTTTCAACCCCTTTTTGATGCGGTCCTTCGGGCACAGTGTCCGTGGCCTTCTGCCAGTTTGCATGCAGATATATTTATGTAAAACATTTTCTCTCAGCTCCTTGCCAGCTGTTATGCATTTTCCAGCTGCCACTTCAGTTTGGAGTGATGGACTGTGCGGATGGCAGCGCCCGTAGCCGCAGGTAGGCAAGCTGCCCCGCACAGGGTCACGCTGAGAGCTGCGGCCCGGAGCTGTGCCCGGCGCTCCGCAGCTCCACGCGCACTGCCCGCGCACTGCTCTCCCCACCTGACTCTCGGGGCTCAATAAACGTGGTTTGTAAGCCTCAGTCTGCAGACTTGGTGTCTTTTGTGAGTGCTACGGAACAACTCACAAGCGGGATTTCTCAAAGACCTTGAGATAATGTGGCTAATTAAATTAACATGTTTCTAAAAGGGCACTGCTGCCTCTCTTTCTGAGCAGGGTGTGAGTACCTGTTTTGAAGGCATTTCAGTCAGGGGAACAACGGGAAATCACCAAGTTGTGCTGTGCAGCAAGGTTGTTTTGAATTTGGTCTGCAGAGAGATTATGGATTGAAATCTGCCAGAACTGGCCTTAAGTAGTTTGAATATTTGTGCATTTGCTTTGTAATTTGGGAAGGTGCCTCACTGATTGATTCCTATAATTATTTCATTTAGGCTCTTTATTAAAAATTAATAATGATCTGACACTTTCTTAATTACATATGTCACTATTATTTTGAAGGAAGACAAATGCTGTGTTTCAAAAGTAAAGTAACCTTAACATGTAGAAATTGCCGTGACCACAGCGCAGTATTTCAGGGGAAATATATATTCAAAGTAGTAGTGAATGAGCATAGCAAAGTAAACTGTAAGTAGCCTCCTGAGAGCTTGTTTATATAATGAAGCTTTGGGTTTAACGAGCTCCTGTGTAAATACTTTCAGTTTGGTGTATAGCCCAATTTTAAAATAGTAACTATGAGAGAAGGCTACGTTAAGGGGGAGGATTATTTCTTTTAGAAGCAGGATTACGTGATTCTGAATGAGTAAGAAGAATGCGTAAGAAGTATGCTCCCTTAACGTATGTATATTCTTTCTCTGTTAGGAAGTGGAAATAAAATTGTGGCTTAAGATGCTTTAATGTCTGCACAGTTGCATTCGGATAACTGCACATGTTTTTCAGTATGACACGATGTTTTCCTAAGCATTTCTGTGGAAGTGCTACAAAACAAAGACATCACCTGCGTTTTCCTGCTTAAGTGGAGTAATGCTTTTGACTTGAGAATGCCTGCAGTGGCCAAGACACTTTACTGTTTGCAAGCAACTTTCAGTTGTGGAAGGTACATTGTGTGTTTTCAGGTGCAGAAACATTTTGTAGCTGAGAAATTATTGGTTTATATAAATCATCTCTATTTTGTTGCTAGAGAAATCAAATTATTAAAGTTTTCAGATATCATCATAATTTGCACATCTTGTAGATTGCTTATTCTTTTTCTTTCTTTTTCTTCTTCGTTTTTTTTTTTTTTTTTTTTTTAACGAGACAATTGTATGCATTTGATGTTGACCCTTAAAAATTTAAGTAGTTTCAGTTACACTTCCTGCCTCATTTTTGGAAAGGCTATTTCATTACCTGCGCTCTGTAGCATGTTTGAATTCCATCCCATGTATTCAAGCAAGGAATGACACATTTCTTTTGTTTTGCAGAATGTTACTGAAAAGTTCGTCGTCCTTGCCAGATAAATAAGGAATCTGATGCTTATTAGAGCAGGATTTATTTGGAGTTATGGAAGGAAACAGTTTAATGATCAGTGTTGCATGCACTCAACTATATGGAGACAGTAATGTACAAAGAAGCAGCAGACTTAAAGGAAGAGTGAATCAATGAGTCATGAAATCCTCAGGAAAACCTTAGTAATGGAATGTTAATGCTTTTAGACTATAGTAGATTATCTTAAAAGTCAGACTTTTCTTCTTTATGCAATTGTTGTAAATCCCTAGCTAAAGAATACTTTGAAGAAGGCTTAAGTTTTTCTGGCACTCATTTTCTGTAGTCGTTCTGATTGTTTTGGAAGATTCAAGAAATTTTCTGCCAACTTGCAGTTAGGCAATTAAAATGCTGAAATGGCTACAGAGGAAGCTTTTTATCCAACAAAAGGTTCAGCTGTAATAATGATTTCAAGTCATCTTTTAAGCATAGGTTTTATAGACATCCTCCCTTCAGATTTTGTCGTTTTTATAAGGCAATTGATTTGTTATACTTTAATATCAAATAAAATGAGACAGAATAAACAAAAATAGGGCATGGGTGCTGCTGCAAACTTTTCAAGTTCTCTCAGTGTATTTTTCATCTGTACTTTTATTTGATAGGTCTGTGAAATAGAGCTGTAGACTGGCAAAGACTTTAAATGAAATTTCACACTTTGATGATTTTTTTTAACTTTGATATATTGACAGCAAAAGGAGCTGCAAAGCTTTTATATAACTTGAGCAGTAACGCCAAGCAGCAGTCAAACGTCTCTATGCATTTGTGTTTAACTGCAGAAGAAAAACATGTCCATGGGCAGTAGAGGGTTCTTATCAACTCCCTAATCCCAGATCCCAGCAAACCTTGAGGGCATGCCTCAGATCTTGCTGAAATCATTGTAGACTCTCACAGTTCGCAGATTAAATATGCTATGTGTTCCTGGCTCCAACAACAGTTTTATGAGCTCACTAAGCTTCCTGTTTTAAGATCCTTTTCTGAAGTTTTTAGGAGCTGCTAAAGGCGATGCTGTCTAGGGCAAGTGGTACTTGTTAATTTAGAGACACTTCAGATATTCCACTCTGTCTGTAAAAATAGCCAGAATTACTACTTTCAAATTGGAAGGTGAGTTGCACAGAAAAAAAGAGGCCCTTTAAAGTGTAATTCTGTTGTTTTAATGTGTTTGTCAGTACACGAGGTTACCAAGTTTATGTGAGGCTTGATTTGTTTTATGGGGGCTTGACTTCGACTAGGCTCTTTAAAATGAGACTTTTCCAGTTGTAATTCTAAGCACAATATAGCTTTTAGCGCACAATTTCTGAGCCTCTTTTAACCAATTGTATTTGTAGCAGCTCATTAAACATACCTTTGAAGTTCTCATTCTCCTTTAAGTGTCAAAGAAGGGAAAATGTGTTTTGCCAGTGGTGAATTTCAGGGAATCGGATAGCGAACCCTGGAATTTGTTGGCCCTTAAGAACGGGTGGCATTGCACCTCAGCTTCCAAGTCTTGCCTAGCTGTTAAAGAGTTAACTCTTATATTTTATTCGCTGTAATCATGTTTATGTATTTGGTGTAATAGTTTTAATTAAAAAGGAAAGTACTTATTGTCCAACAACGTGTCATGTTTTTCCCAAGAGAACTTGAGCCAATTTTATGCTTAAAGGTTATTCAGTGAATGAAATTTTGAAAGCCCATTTGTCAAGGTGCTGCACGGTTTCTGTTAGTTTTCAACCCCCAAATTCATTGTCTGCATGGCCCAGTCATTAGTCATCAGTGTATTAGTGCTGCCTTCAGGCAATGCTGCCCAGTACTTCTTCACACCATTATAGCTCTAAAAGTGTGCTCTGCCGACTTGTAGAATTACCGCTCTGATTTCCGCCTGGCTGGGTTTGAGGTAAGTCCCCTCCCTACCTCTAATCCCTGCTTTCTTTTAAGGCCGCTTTCTGCAGAGATTTAGGGGAGAACTTTCTTAAAGATTGCACTGGGATCATACTGTGGCTTTGTTATTGTCTGCGCTGTACATATAAATTAATTGAACCTGCATTACCTTGGAAGTGTATTAAATTAGCTGCTGATCTGAAGAGTTGATTTGCTTTGTCTCTTTTTAAGAAAGAAGCAAGAAACAAGACAGTACATAGATCTTTACAAACACCTGCAGTATCATTTAGATTGCAACGAAGGACAAACTAATTGGGAAAGAACACATTTGTCTCCAAATAGTTGCTGAGTATCAGAACTGATAAGATCAGAATCCACTGATAACCGAAGATCTAATGGAATAATTTGTTAGCTGAATTGGCCACTGTTATGTCAGTTATTTTCCTGCACTGATTACCTAGACCAGTAATTCCTTTTTACAACGATGCTCAGATCGCTGCTGTCTATTTTTGGTGTCTGATATTTAGGTTAAGGCTAGAGGACCCAGCTACTTCGTTGGTGGTATAGAGCTGAACTTCCCCACAGCAATGTTTTCTGCTTGGTATGAAATTCTTTTTATATACGAATCTGTTAACATCAAGAAAATCAACTGCGTGTGAAGCGTGCTTCATCCAGCTGCTGAGGGAATGAAGCCTTCGTTAAATAAGATCTGTGAATACCTGAAATCGAATAGTCAGAAACACAGATCAAGTTAGCGTCACCGCAGTACAGTGTCTGCTGTTCTGAACCGCGTATAATTGAAGTGCGTATAAATGAAATTCTAGCACTACCGATTCTTAACAGGTCATGTGGTTTGGTGTGGTTTTGTTTGGCCTTTCAGTTCGTGGTGAATGTTTTTCCTTGGACAGTAAGACAGCTGTATAATTCTGTGATTACCCACTTTGAACATGGGTGATGGTTTGCAAAGGAATTCGCACTGCTGCAGGTCAGAGTTGTCCTGTTGTATTTTGTCAAGTTTCCAAAACTTGAAGGAATCATGATGCAGTCTTACTCCTACTATGAGACAGGTGTAAAACCTAAAATAAACTATAAAGACTGAAGATAATGTTTTATAAAGTACTTTTCATGCTTGAAGTTCTTCTTGGCTATGGTGAGCTTTCCTCTCTCTTGTTAAAACATCTGTCTTGGGTTAGAACGTGAAATTCTGGATTGAGGTATCCCATAAGTTGAAAGTAAGCTAAGTAGGTAAATACTATTCCAGGAATGGGAGTGGTGATCAAAACGTAGGACTTTCATGAACATTCTACTTGAATCTTTAATTTTGTTTTAAGATGCTAACTTAAAAATATTGGATACAATCTTTCCTTCTCTCATTTGCATATCATAAGTTGGAAACAGACGACACATCTTTGCAGTAGTTGTATATTAAGTATATTCTTCCTTGAGCTTAGTTCCTGTATAGATTGACATTGATATATAGGTCTAGTTTTAATTCTAAAGAAACTTTCATCTGTTTGGATTGATGAGATAAAGCAAGAAGTGTGAAGAAAATGATCATGCCATTGGAATTCGTGTTTAGCTGTAGTGCTCTGAATTAGAGTATTTCTGCATTTTTCTGTGGCAGTTGTAGGGACTTCTTATTTGGTGAACCAATGAATCATAATGCAAAGCACACCCGCTACAGATGTTTATAATTTGCTTTACCAAGCTGTTTGTCGAAATATCAGCAAGAAAGAAAAGAAGAAAGCATTGTATATCCTTACGATATATGTTTCTAATGCTAATAATAGTATCAACAGAAGAAATCAGAGGGTTTGTTATCAACGCAGCAAGACTTGCTGATTGTGTTTCTCTGTGCATATTCCTATGCTTTCAAATCTTGAGCACATGAATGCTCTAAATCACGTTTCGTTAAACAAGTGTTTCACAGAAGGAAGCCACTGCTGTTTAAGTTTGTTTTGGAGTTGGTGCTACTGAATTCCTGAAGAAAGGTATGGGCAAAAACTGAGTGTAGACCTGGTAGGGAAGTTTGAACTCTTGGTTCAGGCTACTGCTACAAGCAGTCCACGGGAGATATTTTTCTCCATGTTAATTCTTTCACAGCTAATCGTACTTTGACATAATCATTAGGGTTTTTCCTGTGCTGGGGTTTAAAGCACAAGGATGTGTAGAACTGCAAAATAAGCTTACTCTCAGTTTTCTATCAATATTGGTTTAATTGGGCAGGAGTTCTACTATGCAAAGAGTATGTGTTACTGTTTTTAACCCTTATCTTGTCTCTTCCTCCCAGTATATTTGCAGATTTGGAGGCTTGAAAAATGTGTAGCACTTTGTATTTTTTTAAGAAACAACATTTGTTCTTTCTATTTTCTGTGATTAGATTGTTTGTAAGAGAGTCAAAATTAAAATTAGGAGTAAAAACAAACCCACTACCATGTAATTAAAATAACAAATACTTAGATGCAGTGTAAATGACATGACTTATTTTAGTTTGTGTTTTTCATTTTAATGTTCAGTTACTAAATCTGAAGAGTCTCGGATAAGAAATGGAATATAAATTTTGACCTTGGAAGATATATTGTTTCTGAAATGAAAGGCCTCTAAAATGTGCTGAAAATTCTGGCTCTGAAACCCTCAGCTTTGTGCTGCCTGTCCCCAAGCAGCAGCTTCTGTGAGAGAAGGAGAGCGGAGCTGTTAGGCAGTTGGACCCAAATTCTTCAGTCTCTTTATCCATTACGTTCTACTTACTGGATAAGAAACTACAAATCACTTTTTTCCTTGTGGAAAGCTTGTTTATTCAGATGCAGAGTTTAATCTGTTGAAGTGATAGTAAAAATATTTAATTGGACTTCTACTTAACAACAGGATGAATATCATCACAGAAGCAGAGATAATCTTCTTGCAGGAGGATATGCATGATGTGTTTTAAGAACAACTGAGGTGCTGCCTCAGTAGAAATTGTTACTCATCCTTACTGATACTACTGTGTGTATATGCTTTAAATATTTTCATAACTTTCAGCAGTTTGGTTTATCTGCATCAGAAAGATGTAAGCAAATGTAGTTTGGAGCCAAGCAATTATTACACTTAATCAGTAGTTCAATGCACTCCGTAGAATAATTTCTCACTTAGGATCTTAATCATGAGGATGATAATAGCACTGCTTTGCCTAGCTGATTGCCTTTGTGTTTGTGATCCTGCATTATTGTTGCCACGAGCTATTTAACCTATCAGGAACAGATCAGATCATCATTAACCAGGCTTTAGGTCTAGTTGTTTTTCTGTCTTTATAGGGGAAAGAAATCAAAGGAAAGTAACCTACAGGAAGAGACAGCAGATAGAAATGAATTTGGAATGATTGCATTAATACGTGTGGCGCCCTATAACTTGGGGTATTTTTTAATTTCAAGCAACAAATCTGTCTGATACAATCATTTTGTTTTGTCTTTTTTCTAATTTTACTTTGCATTTCAAACAGATTTAGGCGAAGTTCACAACTGGCGCGTTTATAAATCAGGCATGTAAGTTAAGCAGATAAATACTGTGAAGTATAAGATATCTCTTCCACAGCTTATTAGTGACTCGATGTGTTTTTATACATAGTCAATATAAGTCTATTTTTTACCCCATTTATGTCAGTCTTACTGTGACCAGTTGGCTCACCGGGGAAGAATCTGAATGAAATCTGCCCAGGAGTAGTTAATGAGGTTTGCAGAGCTCTGATTTAGCTTACAGAGAACTGAGAAAAGGTGAAACTATTTCAAAAATTTGTAGCATTTAGATTAGTTCCTGTAGCTGTTATAAAAATAGTTAAGTGTTCCAAGAGGTTAATATTGTAACTGGTAGCATTGCTTAAAATATCTGAGCAGTTGTGTATTTTTTAGCAAGTACTGTCAGGGGTAACTTTGTCAGAGCAGGTTTGCCAGCAGGTTTGATGAAAAGCAGTGCTGAGATCTAGGTGGGTTTTAGAAGTGTACCTGAATCAAGCCTGAATAAATCAGTGTGAAATAGCTCCCATATAATAGTATAAAATTGTCTCGTGTACATTTTGCATTTAGATGTATCTGAACAAGACAGATTTTTTTTTTATCCTTAAATAATCCCAAGGAACAGTGTAACTGGTTTTGATAAAATTGATAAAGGGTCCTTTATGATTGAGAGAGGCTGTAATGGCCTGACTGTTCTTTGTGCCTCCCCTTGCGTTTTTCACTTTCATACAGTTGTGCTCTTCAAGATGTGTTGTATCCCGAAAGACTACTTCCAGTAGTGTGGATCAAAGTGGTACCTATGAACCACCCTAAATACCCAGAGTCATTTCTGAAAAATTAAACATGCTATGTTTGCTTGCACGCTGATTGGGGCACTCTGGTTGTTGATAGCAATCAGTCTGAGCTTCCCTACTGCTGATGTAATGATGATGAATGCTGTGACACTGCTATTTCAGACAGCTCTTCTCAGCGGATGCAAACCACTTGTTAATGAACTGAATACAACTGCAGCGGCGTCGAGTGAAGCAGCGAGAAGCTTTTGTTTTGTTTTTTTTTAAACAATGCATTAAAAGGTACCTCCTCAGAAATGTACCTCATAAAGTCAGAGGGTTTAAAACCAGTCTAACATGCAAATTGAGAGTTTCAGATGCTGATTCCTGACAGCTTATATGGAAGCAGGTAGTCTTGTTGACGGTCAGTGAGACTATTTACATGCATAAATGTGTGCATGATCTGGTCCTTAAAATGAAGTTATTGACTTAAAAAAAACCAACTGTCTAAAAAGTAATTCGGAGAGGAGCTGAGCAGGGCAGAGCTGAGGACTTCTTGGAAAACCGCAGTGTGACATTCAGAAAGGGTCATGTTTCCTGCTTTTCTGGGGAGAGGGCTACTCCACTCATTTCAGTTAGTTGACACTGTGAGTAAATGAACAGAGGCTTTTTTTTCCCTCCCTGCTATTTTAATACGATTGTTTTACTGCAGTGAGGCACAGTTTTATGACCAACATACATCGTACCGGAAGTTATATCATTTCAAACTGCTTGAAAGAATTTTTTGTTCAAAATACATTGCCAACATATTGCTATTGATGCTCCGTTTAAAAGAGACAGTTTTCCTTATGTAATTAAGCTTGTTCCTATTTTTTTCTCCAATTAAACATGCATTTGTGAAAACTTGCATACATGGTTCAAAAAAGAAGAGACACCTGCAGGCAGGTTGCTATTTTGGGAAGGATTAGGTTTAAAATGGGGGTCTGGAATTTAATTGTGCAGGGAGGTCAGGCTTTAGGGATATTACAGAAGGTTCAGGCATGGTTGAATGGGAACAAGCCATGAATGTTTGCTTTCAGGAAGGAATGTTTATCTCTCTATTTACTTATGAAAGTTCAGACTTTTGCCCACGCACGTTTATAGCATTTTATTGCTATTCATATGCACATGAAGATGCTAGAGAGCTGACTGAAACTAGCTCTCTACTTTTTAGAAAGAGGAGCTCATCCCTGCTGAGTAGAAGTATATTGTCTCAAGCCTAGGGGCAGGAACTAGGAAATCACTGACCCACGTGCTGGCAGGAGCCTTGTACACTGTAAAATAAACCACATCGTATTTTAATGTGCAGATGAGGTCAGGCTGGCTGATTTTCAGAATGCTTTTTGATAGGGATTAGCAGCCAGTGGAAAGAAATTTTCACAGTGTCCCAGACTTTCTTGCTATTTTTTGTTTTTTTTTCCTTTTTTTGGTAGATTGTAGTTCTCATATTTCAGTACAATTTCTGTTAGAAAATAAAAAACATAGCCAGAATTACAGGCAATGATTCTAAAAGAATTGTGCATCTTGTTTGCGTTTTCAACACAGACATAAGTTTGTGTTCGTGAAAAAAAGGTTTTTTAGGGCACCATATTGATTTCCAGTTGTCTGTTTCCGTATCAGATGTGCTTGGTGAAACACACCAAGGCACCCGTCTCAGATGATTGGTCCTGCAGTCTTTCCTGCCTTTCTTTACTTCTCCATCCATGCCTGTTGCCATAGAGTTAGTGCAGCACTGGAATGTAGCTGGAGCTGCTGGAATTCTTGCAGACACCTTGGAACATGAGAGCAGAGGAAGGAAAGCGCAGGGGAAATGTATGCAGCAGTCAGCCAGGGATGCAGAGAGTAGGACCAAAGAAGAAAGTTTACTTGTGCAGTGTTCTCTCTTCAATGCTGACATTAATAAGAACAGTCTCCTGTATGTAAACTAAGCAGACATGAACCAGAACAGGTACCAAGAGCAGATGTTTATATTAGCACTTTGCCAATTCTGCAATTTTCTGACCAAAAATCCACTTCAGCTGCTATTTTAGAGCTGTGTTCTGTACCATTGTCCACAGCAGGCAGCATAAAAATGAAAGTGATAGAGAGTGGTAGGAGATGTGGAATGCTGTAGACACCTGCCAGCCTTTTCATGACCTTCAGTAGTGCTTCATACCACTGCTGGCACTGTGAAATGGAGTGAATTATGTGGTGTCTTCCTTTCTAGTTAGGTAGCGAGTACAAGATTTCCTTTCGTGACTCTGAGCCAAAAGACAGAGGCCTGTGAACTCAGGGCTGAAGAAAATGAGGGCCACATTCTGCAGCTTTCTCCTCCAAGCTCTCACAAAGGCGAACTCTTTGATGTAAATGGAAGCACTGGCTCAACAGATGCCTTGGTCCCTTAAAAGGCAAAGCAGAAGAAAAATAACCACAACTGAAAATGTATAACTTTTAAAACTCCTTCAGAGAGAGCCTAGAAAACTGTTCTTGGAGAATACCTAATAACTCAGCTGAAGGAGGTGAGAGCATGTTAAAAGACCAGCTTGTGCTGTGGCTGAAGAAAAGGTGCTGGCAGATTTTGATGCTTGTATGACCAAGGCTGTAGAGAGAAAATAGTCATGTTCTGGGCTGGGTGAGGGAGAAAGCTTGGCAATAGTACCATCTTCCCCTGGTCTGTGCCATCGCAAGGGTCTGAACAGCCTGATGTGGAGAATTGACCTAGGCTGTGCATTATCTTGCACAAGGTGAAGGAGGGGAAGCATATGTGAAATTTGGAAAGATCCTATTTGTAAAGCTTGTATGAGATATCTCCTCAATATTTGAGCATTGCTGGGTATAAATGAGGACTGTTGTTAGATATCTCCTGCATCATAAGGAGGTCACCTTCTATCATTTCTCGGGTTGCTATTATATCACATTTTGAATGTATTCTGTCATGGCAGGCAAAGCTTTCTTACTCCTGTTTTTAGCCAGAGAGAAACTCAAAGGAGGAAAAATGCCTTGCTGAATGCTAGACCAGTAGGTCAGTGGCAGTGGGGCTCTGCTATCTAGTCCGGTTCCCTGGCCATGCTGCTGAGCTAAATAATGATTCATTTAGTGATTGGGCTCCTCTTTGATCTATACTGTATAACAATGAGGCTTTGGAGTGTTTTATTGTGCTATTAAAAAGAACTCCTACTAGGGAGGTGGAAAAGGGGAAGGTTTACTAGACAGCTGTGTTTGTGGTGAATTGGCTTTGTAGCCTTTTTTTTTTTTTTCCCCTGACTGTCAGAATTGAGGAAACAGGTTGCTAATGTAATTACGCTTCATTACAGTTTAGTTTGTGGCTTGTTTTGAAGCCTTTGTTATTTTAATTCTTTTAAATCTTGTTCTAGAGCAGCACAACTTACTTCCGTTTCAGACTCATTTAGCTAATAACTGCAGTGCTGTTCATTTATTTATTATTAATTTTTGTTGTTGGATAGGATCATGTTCAAAATACCAGACCATGAGGACATTAGCTCTAGGAACGGTGTGTGCTTGCTACCAGTTATTTATGTACAGCTTGCTTGGGAAGATGGGCGTGCATCTAGTGAAGCTACTGACCAGTGCTTGAAAAGGTGAAGTGGTCCAAGGGGTATAAAATGAGCATATTGCTGGAGGTGATGCTGAGAAGAATCCAGAAAGGCAGACAGGCACATCTACAGAGCTTTCCATTTACAGAGTTTGCATACAAAAGAAAGCGATCTCATTAACTGCCACTAGCAATAATATTTGCCTTTCCCTGTGGTTTTCAGGGTGTTGCTCCAATGCACTTTTGTTTGTTCAGAAATCTAACTCAAACAAAAGGAGAGATGTTTACACAAGTAGGACAAGTGAAGAGATAGACAGGATAACTGCAGTCTGTTCGGATAGTCTGCAAGTTGAAATTTAAATATTTGGCTACTGTAGTCAACATGTGAATGTCTGCTTGATTTCTTTTGCATTGTTCCAAAGTGCTGTGGACATAAGAGAGAAATACTGCCTTTGCCCCTCCCCCCTTTTCCCCATGTCTGTTAAAACCCTAGAAGTTTGAAAAAAAGGGCCAGCCCATCAAGCAGTATAGTGGTTTGTGATGCTGATTCTCTTTAAAGAAGAACGTACATGTTTTTAGTGTTAACTTTTCCTTAAATTTCTCAGGAGTTCATGCATGCAAACCTGATTTGCTGGGCATCTGGAAATGTCCTCTGGGCTGCTAATACAGCTGTGCTGCAGGCTTTTCTTCAGCTGAGAGATGTGACAGGTTTTGAGCTAAGCTTTCCAATGGTATTTAAAGTGTATGACTTTCTTGTTTCATTCAGGTATTAGTTCAAGGAGAGCTGAAGTAATGAGAAGTCACCATGGAGGCACAGTCCCATAGCTCTACCACGACAGAGAAGAAAAAAGTGGAGAATTCCATCGTGAAATGCTCCAGTCGAACAGATGTCAGTGAGAAAGCTGTTGCCTCCAGCACAACTTCCAATGGTGAGTAACAGCAGGAATTTACTAGCGGCCAAACCTACAGTAATTTTATGTTCTCTGCATTCCTTGTGAATTGAGTGAGCATTTGCACCTGGATCAGTGTTTGTTCTAAGTAAAGGCTAAAGAAAACAAACATGGGGAGTGGTGATGGTGGTGGAAAAGTGATAGGACACAGTAAGGCCTGTTTTGGCATCAGGTGTCGTCTTTTTCTTCCAAATGTTCTAATTTGAGATGTAAATGTGCTGAGTTATTTATTATAGGAAGTTCCTGTTTTTGGTGTTTTAGAAATCGTCTTGATTAGCCTGGCAGGGCTTGTAAATGCTTTGCATTTTACCATTGAAATCTCTTTCACTAGTTAGATTATTAGTTATTATAAAGGAGACAGAAGTAGTCCTGTCAAAATTTGTCGCAAAGGATTTTGTCTTCTCCTTCTACAAATAAACTTGCTCCTCACAAAGTGCAGCCCCCACCTTCCCAAAGTTCTTTAATGGCCAGCAATAAAACATGTTATGAGTGTATCCCTCCATGAGTTCGTTTCAAAATTGTGAACATACAGCTTGTTGATTTGCAAAAACAGAGTAGTTTTCTTAATTCTCCACAGAGATTACCTCACTTGAAAATTTTATGTATTTTCTACTTCTCCAGAGAATGTGTGAGCCCAGCTCCAGCCCTTCCATTTTTCAGTTTAAGAGGGCTGAGTGTATTGATCCATACTAGTGAAAAACTCCCTTTGCAGGCTAGGAAAAACACTGCTTGAAAAAGTGTCATGAGAGTTTGGCCGTGTAGGTTTTGGGTAGCTGCAGATTAACTATTGTGGTTTTTTTTTTTGTTTTTTTTTTCCCAAATCAATAATTGCTAAAACTGGAAAATAGCTGTCTGCATATTTTGGAGAGTCCTAGTGGATCCCTGGCAAAACGTTTTCTGTCTACCCATTCTGCTTCTGTCATTCTCACTCGAGTATCTGGTCTTGTGGTCCAGGTTAGTTTTTCACTTTGATAACTTGAAGAAAGGTTTGTGTTCTCAGAGAAACATCTGTGTCCAAGTGGAGTAAAGTACAAAATCCATGAATCCTACAGCCATTCTGGAGGGAAATCTCTGTGGGTCAGTAAAAAATAGATGGCACAAGTCCCAGCATCCTTATGTGTGACTGGACTTCAGATTCAAAGCAAACTCAGCACCTGCTGACCTAATAGTTTGGTTTGATCCCCACGAGAATATAGAAACTGTTGAACAGCTACGGAAAAAGTTGCATCAGTTTTCTAAGGCATATGAAATTAGATCCTCAGCTGGTGTAAGTCATTGTAGATCTGTTGCTGTCAATAGAATTACAGAGGTTCACATTAGCTGAAGAGCTCCCCATTGTGTTGTTGGTTTTTTTTTTTTTAATAATAGGATTTTCCGCATTGGCCCAATTTCTCAAACAGATGCACACTTAAACACATATGCATGTTCTTTGATGTCAGGAGTCTGTACTCAAACTCAATATTGGCACACATCTCTTGACTGTTTAGGCTGGGTTTAACAGTATCATCAAACATTTAGATTAGAGATAGTAAACTCTTCAAGATGTTTTTACCTGATTCTGACACTGGTTTACTGAAATCCTTTGGTCAGATCATTTTCTCTGTCGATTTTGTCTATGAGCTTAATGGGAGCATTAGTTCTTAACTACCTGCTGCATCTTGATGGTGTATTTTACTGCATGTCAGGGTCATCAAACTCCCAGGAGTTGAAAAGATTCTATGTCTAATGAATAACATTTTTTTGTCACTGTGATTTTCTCCTGTTAATGGGCTGAGATGCTCATGTGGTACACATCCTGGGGCCTGACATTGCATTTGTTTAAGGTAATGTCAGTTACCTCTGTTTTCATTGAGTGAGGACTGGTCTTGCAAGAGTCTTTTTATATTTGGGGAAGTCACCAGAATCTCCAAGGTTTGGGTTTATAATCTACTTTCTCACATAACCAAGTAAACAGTTTCCTAGAGATGCAGAGTTGAGCTTCAAAGGAATAGAAAGTTCTATTCCTTTCTGGACATGAAAAATTTCCTATTGGGCTAAAGGCTCCTTGGAGCACATACAAAAACAAAATCTACTACCAACACTTTAGGAATTTAAGGATGAATTGTATTGTTGCAATATTTTGAAGTTCACTTCTTGCAGATGTGATTGCCATAATAATGAATTCTGATTATAAGGGACCAATTTGCATGAAAGCTTGAGCTTGCATCACGTTTACATCTTTTATTCTTAGTGTTGGAATGAGTATTACTACAGGAACACCATCAGTTGATACCAGACACCACTCCTACAAAACATGCAGTTTTTGCTGATTCAGTGCCTCTTTTTGCAGAGGGCTGTGGATTTATTAAATGGTTGTGATTTGCATTTGAATGCTCTGTTTAACAAGGTAAGATACCTTTAAAAGTACCAAAAAGACTGAATGATCTTTGCTGTCTTTGTCAGAAGACTACTATGCTTGCCAAGCAACGTCTGCCTGTCATAAAAATATCTCCTCATAAACATGTCTCATATTTGTCCTCCTCCTTTTGGACAGTGCATTAATTAGCAAAGTTTGCAGGGTAACGTACTTGAGAGAGAGCTGTTGGAGAGACAGCTCTGCTGTTTCCCAGAGTACTCAGAACTTGCATCATAGGTAAGTTGTTGGTTATGGGTTTCATGAAAAGCTTGTAATCATGAAAAGATGTACCATTAATTGCATAGAAAATACCATTATTTCAACAGTATCCAAAAGTGGGTAACGCACCTTTTAGTTAGAAACTATTTTAAAATGAATACTGAGCATGGAAACCTTCCAAATCTTACCATGTGCGAACTGGTTATTGAAGAGCATGCTGTAAAACTATGTGCAAGGGAAATAAGTTGGGGAAGATGGAGAGAAAGGGCAGTTATTGTTAACTCCAACTCTGCAACAAAGGTACGAGGCCTAGGCCTGAGGATGCCCCTTGCAAGGCATTGGATGCCCCATAGGCTTGAGCAATAATCAAGCATGGGCCATAGTTTACGTTAGCCGCTTCTGAGTTACTGTGATTACTTAATACAAAAAAGATTTCTGCTGCACTCACCTAACCACACTCTTGCTATATCACTAAGATGCTTGCGCTGTGTTAGATAAGGGTCTGCCAGCATTTCCATTATCAGCACTTAATTTCAGAGATTTATACCTAAGCCATTAAAATGTGCTCCGGGCCCAAACATGTGGGGAAGGTCTTAGTGCTGGAGCAAATTAAAACATCTTCTAGAACACATGTGATCAAAAAAGCTAAAAATACTGATCATAACTTGTAATAACAAAAATCTTTGCACTTTGATGCCTGGTGGGACTTTGTAATTTGGAACCTCTCTTACTTTGTTTTGAATTCGTCTTTGCAGGCTTTTGATCTTTTCTCCTGTATGTTTCATTTTGTGTATCTTAACCAAACTGCACGTGGTTTGCAAAGAAACATTTCTTGGCAAATTGTTCCTTTTACTGCTTCTTTGCTTGACTGCTGTTTTTACTGCTAGAGAAAAAATGCTGAAGAAAACTGCTAATGGAGATGGTCTTTTACAAAAGGCTGCATGAAAAAAGTTTTTTCTAGGATATAAAATATGTTTACTCTTGCGTGCTGTGATTTGATATGTTCAGATTGATCTGCTTTGGTGAAGCAACAGTAACGAATAAATACTTATTTTATGTCATGGCAATGTCACTGGTATTACACTGGAATAATGAGGCCACCATGCTGCCGTAGTGCAGTACTGTCTGGCCTGCTCATTTCGTACCATATTTCATCATTAAAGGGCAGTCTTGTGGTATTGGAGGGACTCTGTTCCCTGTAATGTCTGTGTTTGGTTTAGGTCATCATCCTGAAAGCTGTTGCATGCACAGAAAGGCTTCAATATAGTTGTGCATGAAATGGCTTTCTGAGGAGAAGTATATGTGAATATGTTCATTAAAATTAGTTCTGTGTTCCCCCTGTGGAGCCTTCAGCTACTATTGCAGGCTGTGAAGCCTGTCTTGCTGGGCCTGTCTTGGGTATTGTGGTGCCTTCTTTAACATTAAGTAACCCTAATATTAAAAAACAGTCTTAGTTGAACACATTCAGCACTGCAGGGATCTGCATGGTGAGTTGTCTTGCTGAAGTGCGCTGGACGCCATCAGTGCACATTGGCAGGGGCGTGTTTGGTCTTGGCTGCTTGTGAGCTGGCTGGTCGGGCATTGTACCTGCTTCTCTGCCATCACTGCTGTCCCTGGAAGCTGTTGCTGCCATCAGCAGCATGCTTAGGTGACAGCATTGTGGTCAAGTCTTCAGCTCCACTCAGCAAGTCCTTGGGCAAATGCCTCATTTTGGGTGCAGGAATAGCGCCTCTGGCCCTCATATGGGTATTTGGCCTGCATAAAGTTAGGCAGGGACATTAATGCTCTGCCATCTCCATACTACACTCCACTTTGTACATGTGTACATTTTTCGGTGTTGACCAAAAAAACCCCACGCAAATCCAATGCAGCCCTTAACTATATGCAGTTTATTTTTTTTCATTGAATCGGCACTATAGATATAATTAATTATTCATTTTATTTTTTGAAAAGTGTAGAGAATTACTGTGTAGGATGAATTAATGCTTTTACAGTACAAACCTGCACTATGTAGCATTGCTTGGAGAACATTAGGAGATTATAATACTGTGTTCAGCCTTGATTTACTTACTTTAGCTTGTGAGTTTTGTCAGTGACTAAGATGTTTTCCTCTTTTGCACTTCTTGGCTCTATACTGATTTTTTTTTAATGTTGCACTGAAACAATGTAGTTATTGTGTAGAGGCTTGTTCAGTGTCTGACAGGCAAGCACTTATTTTCAGTTTGATGTGTTTTGTCTAGTTTTTGACCCATGAGCTCGTTCCAGTGTAATCTGATATTTCTTATTAACCTGTTGCTCTGCCTTAGAAAAAAAGCTAATTATAACCGTATGTAGGTTGTGGACTTTACTACCTTTATCAGAATCAGATAGTTATTGGGAACATGCTTTAAAGCAATAGAAAGCAGAAATTATTATCTTAATGATGATGTAACTTAAGACGAATCTTGATAGATGAATAAATGAGAGGAAGTTCATTCGTCCACTGATTCTCTCAGAAGAGCTGGCTAAATCTAGGTCTCTTTTTTTTGTTTTTTTTTTCCTAATAGTTCTTTAAGGATCGAATGAGGAAAGTATGTGGCAGCCTGCAACTCCATAGGAATCATATTTCCTGTTTAAACTTTCAGTTGGTTGCCCATCCTGCTGCTTGCTTTCAAGCTCACCTTTAAGTAGGTGTTAATCATAATGCTCATTCTTGGCCCCCTGGTTGGACTGGTGTGCTCAGGGTCCCGTTGAGAGGTCAGGGTTCAAAAGAGATTGTTGAGTATCGAGAAACATTGCCTTCACTACTTTAGTGGCCTGCAAACTGAACCCCAGAGTGATTATATGAGACCTGATCCCACAGAGTGGTCAGGAGATCCTGCTTCCTCTGCTGGCATCAGAAGGTATGGAGGGGCCCTACTCATGTCTCATTTTCAGGTGAGGGAGGAAACAACAGCCTTTAGTACTTTCATATCAGATCTTGGAAGGGTAATGGCAAGCTTCAGTGTATAGGCAGCAAGGCAAATATTCCAGACAATTCTCATCTGTAATGGTGATGTGGACTAGCATGAAAAGTAAGAGTAGATTGCTCATATATAGTAGTACTGGAAAATCAGAACTAAGCTAAACTAAAAAGATCTTGTGTACCCTTCTGGTTCTGTTCCAGTAATTGTGGCCAGGTCCGAAGGGAATAATGGCAAAAAAAAAACAAACCTATCCCCTGTCCTGGGGAGAGTAAGCTCTCCTGAGGCTTTATGAGTATTAGAAGCTGAAGTTGTAGACAGCCTGTCTTGGTATATGGTAATCTGATGTGAGCAACTGATTAAATACGTATTCATTCAGAGTAATGCACCCATGGTCCTTTATGCTTACTAATAAAATTTCAGTCATCAAATTAGGGTTTGTCATCAACTGCAATAACTCATTCTGCCTGATGCTATTTTCCATCGTTATTCCTCAGTGAGCCAGCCCTACCCGTATCCTACTCTAAAGCAGATGATCTGCAAGTGCAATATGGTATTGCTTCATTAATTCTGCAGAGATTTCTCTCAATTTTTCCCCTTCTTTCCCCTCCCTTTAGTGGTTAATAGTATAAGGGATATTAAATGTCAGTCCTGCTGCATCCCTTTGCAAGTTCCAGAAAGAGATGATTGAGTGGCTTATCCTTGCAATCACTGTAATCAGTAAGTAATGGCTTAACATCCTGCTGGATAACATGAGGTGTAATCGGCAGAAAACATTAGTTAGCACAGTCTTGCCACCTGAACGAGGTGAAGGTAAAATTTAGGGAATTATGTACTAGGAAAGTTTTTGGGTTTTTTTTTTCTTTTCCTGAGGAGTGGGAAAAAAAAGGCACCAGTGAAAGCCCACCCATACACCTAACCAGCCATGTTAGAGATGTGCCTGGGTTCTGAAATAGATTAAAATATTAAAATATTAGATTAAAAACAGTAAAAAGGTTCAAAATGAATCTGTACTGTATGGCATCATGCTCTGGAGCTTGTGCTTTGCAGGAGCACACTATCACCCACCAGACCTCAAAAAATTCAGGCATTACACTCCCCAGCACTGGGGAGAGCAACCCAGAGTTGGTTTTTTTTTCAGTAGGAAAAAGGATGCTGGAAGCTGAAGCTGCAGTGGTAGCGTTAGCCTTCCAGAAAAGGACTCTTTTCTGTGGGCTCTGAGAAGACACCGAACTTGGGAATTTGTGAGTGAAGGAGCAATGTGGAGTAGATCTTTTTCATAAAGTAAATAAAGAGATTTTTTAAAAATATCCTTCAAATTGACTTAAAGCCAGGCTACCCCTCTGGCAGACATTGTATTTGACTGTACAGTTTGATCTTTGTAAATTAAGGCAGTTGAAGTGATTAAATTACTTAACAGGTTTTAAAATGGCATTCATCTTTTTGCTTCTAGATGCTTTCTGTTTCTTATCTGTCTCCAGTTAAAAGGAAATAGTCTGGCATCAGTGTTGCATTTTATTATATTCCTGCTCTGTGTGTTTCTATTTACTTTGTTCATTTTCTTTTTTCTTTTTCTTTTTTTTTTTCTAAGATATAAAACCACAGCTTCTGCGTATATAGGAATAGTTACTGCATGTGTGTGCCAGTAAGTGGGAGAAGTGTGATTAGGTTATGGTATGCGACTATCTGTATTATAACTACATTCTCAGTGTTCTTTCCAGGTCATATCTCATTATTTTGGGTGGTGGGAAGTGGGGGAGGGAGATGCCATCCCAACTAAGGGGTCTGAGATGGATTTTATTGCTTTGTTATTATCTTATTTCCCATTAAATGTCTTTGCCTTTGATGTATACTGCAAGTGGTCACAATTTAATTTGCAGGTTCTGTTTTTGTTCTTAAGGCTGGCAACACAGAAAAATATTGTGTAAATGTGATCTGGACCTACTGATGTATGCATATTTCAAGTGCGCGGAGGCACTTTGAAGAAGAGGAGTACACAGGAAATACTGGGTTTTGTTCAGATGATTTTAAAATTTGACTTGCGAGGCTTTCGGGGACAGATTTTCAAAAAGCAGTTCCTAATCTTCTGCCTGCCATCAGCTGGAGCCTTGCTACACAGGAGCTGTCTACGTGCATTCTTTGCACATGGTAACCACTTAAAATATGCTGCGTTCCATTCATTTGGTGCGACTTTCCGTGCATGTAAAAACTCTTCTGCTTCCAGCCATGTGTAAATGCAAAAGCTTAGGTCCCACGCATGCAAAGCTGGAAAAGATGTTAAAGATGTTTGGATATACCAAACCAAGGTGGTTGGTTTTGGTTTTTGTTTTCTGTTTTACGGAAAAGAACGGATTTGCACTAATGGAGTTTTTCCTGATACAAGAAGATAAATCAGTAGAATATAAGCTGGTATTATAAACTGTGCTTTCCCTCTCTCACTCTGTTGTGTGCTTGCTTTTCTTTTCCAGCACAGTCTCATACGTAGCAACAGAGGATTTTGCAAAAAATTTGCAAAAAAGTTGCTTCTGGTCCTGACCGGTTGTTTTTCCCTCCTCTCGGTCTCTTTTTGTTCCTTCTTTCTCTCCTTTTTCTTCTCTCTTTTCTTTTCCTTCTTCTTCTTCTTTTTTTTTTTTTTTCTAATTCTTTCTTTTAGTTTTCAGAAAGTTGAGTTCCATCCCAATTATTAAATCTTCGGAGACCATTCCCACATGGTTCTGTAAATGGTAGCTTCATCCTGAGTTCTTTCATCTCTTTTCCTGCTCTCCTGGCTTGACAGTTGAAAAGGTCTGACTGTGCCACACAATGGTTTGATTGGTTTCTCTAGGGGAGGCTTTACCCTGCCTCATCATTCGCCAGGCAGGTGGACCAGAAAGTCTCTTGATTCTTTTGTTGCCTCTCAAAGTCCGAGGTCTTTGACTGAATAAATCCTCCGTCATGGGATAATTTGCTAAAAGGAGCCTGAAAGATGTGAGAGAAAAGCCTCACTACTTGGGTGCTGAATTAATGAAATAACTGGGCCTTGGAGTTTGCAATTGAAAAATCACCAGGAATGCAATGGGTGGAGACAGACTGCAGAATGCAAGGCTGTTGCTTCCCTGTAATAAACTAGGAGAGCTTTAACTGAGATTGTGGCGGGCAGCCGCTGGTTATTTGCATTTTAGCCCCATTCTGCAGGGGAAACCCAAGCCGAATAAAAGCCGTTTTGGTACAGTCTCTAGTTAGTCATTAGATTATTACAAGGGGCTGGGAAGAATTCCATATGACAGAACTAGGGTTGAGTTAACACAGGACGAAAAGTAATTTACAGATAGGCTGTCCTCAGCCATCTTTGTAGACCCTGATAAGGTTTCATTTCAGAATGGATAGGCGACATTTCCACTTACGGGCCCATTCTGCGACACCTGTGATAACAGCTTCTGGATCCTAATTGAAATTGGTTTCAAAATGGATTTTCACTTTTCTCTGTCCGTGGAAAATATTGAATGGACTCAGAGCTGCCACAGAGAATCCCAGGCCTTGGAAGATGGAGCAAGAAGCCAGGATCATCTTTCATAACTGTGTCGATGATATGACAGTTTTGTTATCTGTCTTATTAATGAAATCATTGATCACCTGATGAAGGAGATAATAAACTACATTTTGCTGGTGCTCAGGAAGCTCAGTTAGATTTTTTGAAACTATACAAGGAGGGAAAGCCAAATCAAAACAATAAAGGCATGATTTTAAGGTCTGTTTACAACTTCTCTTTCATGCAAGATTTTTAGATGGAAGAAGTCTCTGTGACCATAAAATGCTGCCTGCATCTCGAGCTTATTTAAAGTACAAAGGAGGCAAGAAAGACTGGCACTCGTGTTAAGACTCAGTTACTGGTTTTTGTTTTTAACAAACCACACTGAGTAAATAACACTTAAGTCCTAGTAAGTGCCATGGAAACTCAGATGAACTGGGAAACAATGGAGCTCAATTTTGGCTGAAGTGGGATTAGTGAGTCCTGAATCCCTGGCGTGGACAATGGCTGCTCAGGCTGCGGACAGACGCTTGCTGTGAGGGTGCTTCTCTGGAAAATTATTTCTTCTTTTAAAAGTGGATGTCAGTCTGTAGGTGTCATGGCCGCTCAGGCATCGTGGAAAAATAAGTTTCTTTTTATTTTGTACTGATGGGCTTTGAAAGATTTTTAAATGCAAGCAAATGTACAATGTGCTTTGAGTGTGCAGGCTTGGCAAATAAAATCTAAAAGAATTTTGTTGTGATGTTTCCCTGCTTGTTTTCTAATTACTAGAGAAAGGGATAAATCTGTTTTTTGTACTCGGTTGCTCTGGAATGCGTTCTCTATTCCTTAAGGAAGGTGGGAAGGGGTAGTTTTTCTGAAGAGGGGTGCCGGTGACTTCTCGTATTTCACTGTGAATTGTATCCTAGGTGTTTCTTCAGCCTCTCTGCTGGTGTGGGTCAATCCAGCCCCCTTTTTAAGCTTGAAAGAGTAGCTCTGATCAAAGGCTTTAATGATGTCACTGATCTCTGGTGATTGATTAGAAACAGAAGTTCTGGAGCATTTTGCATGTCCGCCTTTTCCTTATCACTTCAGATCCATTAGTGCCTGCTCATTAGGGTACCTTTCAATCAGGGGGAAAAAAAATCCACATGCTTATATATATATATGTGTATGCATATATAAAGGAAAGGAATAGCAGGGCTGACAGCCTTCACGGTCTGTCTGAGTTAAAAATGTGTTTTTCTTCATTGCAAAAGGAAACAATTTTATTGGTCTCTATTGAAACAAGAGAGTATTTATTAATTGCTAAACTCTTGGATGTAATTCTCCTCTGCTCTTCTGCAACTTCTCTCACAGATTTAAGTATGTATAGATCTCTGTCTTCAGTGGGTTGCTGGCTGTTTTACCTTCGTTTACACCAAATGGAGCCATTCCCTGCTTTTTATGTTTTTGCCGTGCCTGTGATGCACATTAAGGTCCACTGTGTGCGCCAGTTACAATTAGATATTTTCTAGTTGAGAAATAGAGAAATAGATAGTATCTAATTGATAAATATTTTCTAACGGAGATTGAAAAATAAATAGTCTTGATTGAAAAATAAATACACGTCTTTTGGAAGTGCAGAGCTATCCAGAATACATGTTAGGCTGTTAGAAAGAAAAAAATCTTTAGTTCCTAAAGGAAGATGGGTCCTTTGACAGTCAGTGGTTGTGAAATGGTTTTTCTCTGTAAGTAAGGATGACGTTTGAGAGTGATATAGGACAGAGTGGGAAGGGCTGGAATCTGACTTCCCTGTGGCACAGACGAGGAAAACGGGCAGTGTGAAGCTGAGGTCTGTTCCAGAATATCCTGTTTCTAACAGTGTATTGTGATTTAAATTAGGAACTTAAAAACTCTGCACTGGCTTTAAAAATCTTGAGATAATTAATTTTTCTGGCAAATGGAAGCTTTCAATATGTAGGATACTTGAAAAATATTAATGTTATTTTCATGTTTCTCTTTTCCACTCTCTTTTTTGAGAGGTTGGTTCATTCCTCTCTCTCTCAAATCTCCTCTGCTTTCTCTTCTACTGTTGTGCATTTCACACCAGGAGATGACAAGTCTTGTGACTGCAGCAGAGGCAATTGAAAGAAAATAAAAAGAGAGTTCTTTTTCTCTGGTGCTGGCCCATGAACATACCGTAAAAATTGGATTAGACACACCTAGGGTTGGGATTGATTGCATCTTGAATGGGAAATTAGAACATCTGAAAAATTCCTTTTTGGATGGAACAGAAGCACAAGAAGGAAAAGTTGGATAGAAACCAGAGAAGAACTGTAAATCACTATTAAAGTTACTTCCTATGGTTTACCATTGGCTGTCAAAGAAAATCGCCTCGGGCTTGTTTATAGCTAATTCCCTCTATAGAAAATTTCAATTTGTGGACTGGCCTCTGAACGGGATTGATAACTCTGTTTATAGACCAGGATGAGTATCTAAAGATAACAGATAATGCAAATGAGCCTTTTTTTGATAAGCCAGGAAAGCAATTATGGATACAACTTGGTTGATGGATTTCAGAGTGCCTTTTCAAGATTATAGATTTATTTTTGCATTATAGTTTTCTTAGCAGTGTTAGAAAAACAAAATCAAAGTCATTCAAATAGAACCAAGAAGATGGAACAGAGGATATGCAGACTTTCCTACTACATGTAAACATGGTGAATCAGATTAAAAAATAAACTAGCAGTCCTCAGCCTTCTCTGAAAAAATATGATTTGATAAAATATGCACTTAATATTCAATTTACAGTTTCATCCAAAGTGTGTTAACCTAGGAGTCCTATGTGGCATGCCCAGCCCGCTCCAAATTTAATTCAGATAAAATGCTCCATGTAAACTGTCTTCCTACTTTATTTTTTGAGTTTGTATTACTCTTTGAGGGGAGGAGCATGAAGTCTGGACCCTGTGAGTTATAGCCCGAGTCTTCTCTCTCAGACAAGAAGCTGTACTGCGGAAGTGATGGAAGTTTGGTAAGTCTTAGTTTGGTGGGCTCTCTGAAAACACAGAGCAGCACAATGTATATGTCCAAAGTAGTTTTACATATCCTTGAACAGTAAGAAAACGACTTTCTGAAAGTTAGGAGACAACTGGTTTTGAAGTTATGGTTCAAAACAGGGAACATGAATTTCAGAATCCCAAGTGAGGTAAGGATGAAAGAGCCTTAATTCTATAAAAGTTATGGTAAGGTGCATGCATAGTCTTAATATTGTTTGTTAGTGTTAAGACAGCTTTTTTTTTTTTCATTTAAGGCCACAATCCAAAACTCTGAAAAAATTGAAGGGTTTTTAGCAACTTTTAGTGGTTCAAGTTTTAAATCTTTACCCTTGTTTGTAGCTTTCCAGTTTCTTTCCTCAAACCACTGTCTTTTATTTGGTTCCCTTTAGTGGAAGTTCTGATTTCCTGTCACTCTTCATCAGTGGATTATAACCTCCAGGCTCTGATATAGGACCCAATCCTGACAGGATTTGTTCTGGTGAAGGTGTCCTATTTTAAGGTTATTCTGTAGGATCTGAAAAAAATAAGTTAATTTTATGAGCTAATTACCACTCAGTTGTAATAGTTAAGAATGACTCATAATTTGAACTACTCTGTGTTTCAGGGATTTGGTAGGATATGAACTTTGATTCTGTCATGAAGTCAGGGGCACAGCCAACATTATTTCTATGGGAACAGTAGTGATGGTAGAAGGTAGTGGCAGTTTTTTTTTTTTTTCCTTTTTTTTTAAGCTGGGATTTAAATACTCATTCAAAAAATGCTGTAAAACTCATCTGTTTTTCTGAGGCACTTTTGGTAGCTTCATAACGGCTCACACCTCTCACTGGAAAGTAAAACTGAAAACAGCATCATTTTGCTTACAGAAATACCACCCTAAGCTGTTAGCTAAAGATTATCTTAAATCTTTTCTGAATATGCTTGTGATGAATTATTTCTTATCTTTTTGGCTGAAGAGTTAGAACGAGTGTGGACATCTTTCAAACGCAGTGACAGGTACAGAATCACACTACCTCTGCCAAAAAATCTGCGTATGTGATTCTTCTGTGGAACTGGAATCCCTCAAGGGATCTCTCTCAACTTCACTCTCAACATTTGTCCAAAGTGAAGTCACTGCCATGTTTCCCAAGTATTTGTCAAAGAAAAATATTTATGGTAGGTTTTCTTTCATACTTTCAATTTGATGTGAGTGAGCATCTTCTTCAGATAGTCTCTGTCCTTGAGCTTAAAAGGTCTGCTCTAAGGTGCTATTTTGTTTGCTGACATGATAGAGGTTAATGTTACAGATACAAGAATGGGAACAATTTAAAAGGTCTGTTCTCAGCTTTGAACACATCTTTGATTGCTCAGAGGATACAAGAAGGTGGGTTGGTTTTGCTGTTTAAATTTCCAAAGACCTTTTACTCTAGCCATCTAATGGAAATTGACTTTAAACGCTTCACACGTTTTCTCTGGAACCACAAATACTTCTTTTTTCTTCATCTAAGAAATAAACTCAATATGAAGGATACCAAAACATCTCAAATAATGCGAGTATTTTAAGGCACTGTGGTTTATTGCTACATTTATCTTCAAGGCTCAAAACAGATGATAAAAGGAAGCCCACTCTTGAAACAAATCCGTATTATGTCTATAAGCAAACAGTATCTTTGACAAAAATATCAAAAATTCCACCAGGTGTTTCACAAGAGATAGAGAGAAAGGGTAGAAGAAAAGAAGAAAAACAGGAAAGAAAGAAAAAGAAAGAAAAGATGGAAAGGAAGGCAAGAAAGAAGGAGCTCCATGCTCCTCTATGCTGCTCACATTTAAACAGATTCTAAATAGATTTTTTAGTTGTCATGCTTAGATTGAGAACCTTTCAAAAATGAGTATTTTAGCTTTGCTAGACAGAAGTCATTGTTTTTCATGGGACCAGTACTTTATCTGCAGAGGTGCAAGAGCTTGTGTGTGAGTGCAGAAAGGTTGAACAGAGCAACTTAACATGAATTTTCATAGTAGGTAAATACCAAAAAAAGACTGTTTTGAACTCCTTAACCTGTAGGGGTTAGTGTTACACATGAAGAGAATGCAACAGTAGGTTTTTATTTCAGTGTCTGACCGTGATTTAGGCTGCTTCTTGTGCATGGTCTGGCCATATGCAGTACTGCATTATATAGTGCTTCTGGATTTTTGAGGAACCTGGACTGCTGTGGAAACCAAGTCCAAGGCAGTCTGGTTGTGAGAGACCCAGGAATAATCTCATTTTAATGTGCAGCATACCTAACTAATGAGAAATTTTGAGAATGGGGTGGGGAAAATTTGTAACCTTTATATTACCGGGCTTAAACTTTGTCTTAGCAATATAGAGAACAGGGAAACAGCTCTTCCTTGGTTTTGCTGGCAGAGTTGCACAGGGTAACAGTGTGTATATCGCAGGCTGTCAAGCTATAATTGAAATGGAGAATATTTAGATGTTAGCGACAGTTGATTCTTCTTTAAAATGTAAAGAGTCTTTGAAGCTTGGCGAATGGTAACTAATATAAACACAAGCCATAAAAAGGTATGAAATGATCTCACTGAGAATCTGTCTCCCAGGTTTCTTCTGTTCCTTCGAGTTGTATGGCTTTCTTTCCCTAGCTCAGCAGGTCAGGTGGAGGCAGTTTCCAGCCTCAAAAAATGAAGCATAGAAATAAAAGCATGCAGGTGCTTCAGGCAGCATGATAATGTTGTTCCTTCATCTGTTCCTTTCTCCTAGAGAGGAGCAAACTGTTATGAGAGTAGCGAAGTGTGTGACTACTCCTGCACAATCCCAACAATACCAGTTTATTTCCAAGAATGGAATTGAAAGGAAGAGCTGGAAGGAGGTGGAAATGACGTAAGGGGTTGCGCTTGGAGTTTACAGTTCTTTTTTTTTTTTTTTAATTTTTACCCTTTTAATGTGGTCTTTTACAATTTTTTTTTAATTAAGTATTCTTAGAAGGCTTCTATTCATGAACACTTGTTTTTATTTCAGCAGTGCAGATGTCTGCTAGGAACTTACTGTGAAAAGGGGATGATGGAGATAGTGGAAAGGAAAAGGATGTTTTACATTTCAGGCTCTATGGGCGTTATGCTCAGGAATTGAAAATTGGCAAACATGAATAGATGTCTGTTCTTTCCCATTCTTCCTTAAAATGCATAGGCTGTGTATCAAATGACTTTATTCAGCACTCAGCATTTAAAACACCTTGAAAATGGGAGACTACAGACAGTTGGATAAATACATTGGACAGTTGCCCAGTTTTACTGCTGCTTATGTAAGCTTGCCTGTAAGCTCTGGGAATACTGCTCTTTAACAAGTCATATCAGGATGAGAATCCCAATGTTCTCCTTTGGTCTGGGATGCCAGAAGTAGATGAGCAGCGAAGGTGTTTATGATGGCTGTCTTTTCTGGGGTAATGGAAGACACTTATTAGGAGCCAAATCTGTATACTACCCCTCCCAGCTTTGTTATCATCTGAAAATCATACGTGATGTACATTACTCACAATAAATAGTTATGGTTGAGTTATAAATTATTTTGCAATTGGTATGTTTTTAGAATTGCCCAGATGATAATAAAGCAACTTATTGTGGAGCCAGTATAATTAAGGATGTGCAGAAGAATTCCATATTAGACTGCTTTTTTATTGAGTTTCAAGAAATGAGGCACCACAGATTGTTTGTATGCTGGTGTTTTATCTCTGCAGATGTGTGTACATCTCTTAGCTGTTCTACATTTAAGATGAGATTTGAGATCTGGTCCTTACCTCTGTTGGACAACTGTTCATGTTAGACCAAAAAATCTGAGTTTCACACTTCTGCTACCAGTAAGTTCACCACTAGGAAAGATGAGAATGTCTGTGAATCTCTAGTCAGATTCCCTCATGTCCTTGTTATGGTACTGGCTCTAGGAAACAGCTGTTTGTGGAGACTGGCCATTTCTCTCAGGAATGCACATACAAATTCCTCATTGGAACCTACAGAAGAGCACATGTTGGTTGTACCTACTCATGATCCAGTTTAGCACTACCTCCTTCTGCTTGGGTTACTTCATGGAGAATGATGAAGTCATGTTCTTGTAAGTCTGTACCATTAGGCAGCAATCTAACTTTATTATCTGCTGGCCTAATTCTATGTTAATAATTGCTGTCAGCTTGGCAATAAACTCTTACAACTAGGTACTGAAGCTGAATTTTTTGTGTTTTATAGTGCTTGTTGAGGGCTGGAATGCTCTGAGGACTCCTATAAGATTTGGAGGGACAAGGACAATACATCTTATGCTGTGTTTCAGTGTAAAAAAAATGATCCGTTTGATTATCTGTGATCCATAGAGACATTTAAGATGATGCTTGTTTTGTGAAGAAATGCTATCCTGGCAGAATAATTGAGGCTACAGTGGATCAGATCTGCTATGGGTAGGGCGATGAGGAGGCTGGGAAGTAGGCTGGATAATGGGGGTTATCACTGAATGAAGGTTACTCAGATCAGCTGGTAGGACTATACAGCAATTGCCATGGTTCTTAATTCCTCACTGTTTCCCTAACTGCTAAGGTCCATTCTTCTTCCCTGAGAAGTCCCTTTTGTTCTTTGCCTGAACCCACTAAGCTGGGTGGAGAACGTTTTATTGTGTTGCGCATTCAGAGCTGTCACTAATCCAGCCTTTTACTGTAAAATTAACTTGAAACAGTGCTTGCATGAAGATAATGACCTGACCTAAAAATCTCAAATCCACATAGTGTGATGTTCTCTTTGGATACTCGTGGTATCCCCGGAATCATTTATATGTATGCACGTTGGCAGAACTGGAATGTTTCATGTAAAACATCCATTTAAGGATAGATTTATAGTTAGATGAAACTTTGAGGAGAATTTTTTTTTAGTTCATGGCAGATGTAAAAAGAGATTTCTTCTTGTGATTTGCAGTGTTGAGTGAATTAGAATAAAGCGGCAGGTGACATTCTGGATGCATGAGTCTGCACTGGCAGAAATATTAGTTTGTATAGTTTTTGCATATACCCTCGGAGTTACTGCTAAGTCAATATTTACTTCTCAGGGAGTAAATGTCAGAGTTGTGTCTGAGAGCTGCTACTACTGCTTCAGTGAAAGAGTTATTTGCTATGTCACCAAGCATCCTACAGGGCAGGCTCCTGGAGTTTTGAAAGTGTTGTGATAAGGACTTTGTGGTAAGTAGCTAGAAACAAAAAAAAGATTGTTTCAGTAGCTTTGTGTAACTTTCTGGATCGTTTATTTACAAAATTTTAAGCAGAGCCCCTCTAATGTTTCATAAACAACTTGTTAAGTGCTTATCTTTTAACATCTTCAACATCATCCCTGAATTCTTGGTTAGAAATTTAATTTTGTTAGAGGAGGACAACAAGAGAGAATTCAGTTGGAGACTTTGGATCTATCTTAGTTACCTTTACACGTAGACTGCACTTAGACTAGGTAGGGCTCCTTCACAGCTCAAAGGCAGAGGGCTTAGCTTAAAGTATAACAAAAATCTGCTTATGGTTAGGATGTACAAGACAAAAGGTTGCAACATAGTTTTGGCTGAATGCTGAAGAACACTCGAAAGTGCTCTTCTGTATCAGATCACCATTCCCTTCTTTGGGAAACCCAACTGTGCAGCCTTTATGCAGGTAAAATCTCCTTGTTGCTCTCTACAACTACCTGAAGAAAGGTAGTGGTGAGGTGGGAATCAGCCTCTTCTCCCATGTGACTAGCAATAGGACCAGAGGGAGGGAACCATCAAGGGAGATTCAGATTGTACGTTAGAAAAAATTTATTCTCCAGAAGAGTGGTTTAGTGCTGGATCAGGCTGCTCAGGGAACTGGTGGAGTCTCTGTCCCTGGAGGTGTTCAAGAAACATTTAGATGTTCCCACTAAACCGTGTCCCTCAGTGCAACTATTGGTGATGGGTGGATAGTTGGTCTGGATGGCCTTGGAGGTCTTTTCCTTGGTGGTTCTGTGACCTCTGTTAAGGGCAATCTGTGGGTGCAAATGTCTGCTGCAGTAGTGCATTAGTGCTGGGCACAACCTGCCATGCATTTCTACGTCACTGCTCCCTTGCTCGCTTCCCACAGAAGGTGGTCATCGCTTCACAAGGTTGCGGCAGGAAATAGTGGAACGTCATCTGGGAAAGAGGCTGTAGTATGAGGCTGCCCACATCTTGTCCCTCTGCCTATAACCCGAGGTGAACTCCTTGAAAGGCGGAGACTTCTGTGGAGTTCAGGGCCTTGTCCTCCAGTGTGTTGAGGTCTGCATCTTTCTGATGAGTCTTGGCAAAACTTATAGAATAGGAGCAATTAACTCACATGAGAGATGCGACCTCATGTTTTGCGTTAGTGACTGCTGAATATAAATAATTAGATGTCATTCAAATTTAAATAACTTACTAGGGTTGTGATTTGTTTTTGCATAATTTAAATGTTTCTACTCTCCTGTGGCTTAGCGTCTTTGTTTGGTATCCCCTTACCAGTTCCTCATATAAAGGCTAGGGATTAGATCATAGAACCATAGAACAATTAAGGTTGGAAGGGACTTCAAAGCCCATCCTATTCCAACCTCTTTCTGTGAGCAAGGACACTTCCCACTAGATCAGGTTGCCCAGGGCCCCATCCAGCCTGACTCTGAGTACTTCAAGGGTTGGGGAATCCACAGTTTCTTTGGGCAGCCTGTACCTGTGTCTCACCACTCTCTGAGTAAAGAATTTCTTCTTTACATCTAGTATACATCTACCCTGCATAGGTTTAAAGCTGTTATCCCTTGTCCTACCACCACAGGCCCTTGGAAAAAGTCCCTCTCCAGCTTTCCTTTAGGACCTTTTTAGGTACTGGAATGGTGCAGTGAGGTTTTCCCAGAACCTTCTCTTCTCCAGGCTGAACAGTTCCAGCTCCTTCAGCCTGTCTTCATAGGACACGTGTTCCTGTGAACGATAAGCAGATGAGCATTCAATTTCTACCCTTTGGTGTGGATGCTGGCTGCCATACAGACCGCTCTGTACAATTTTTAGCTTTGAAACAACTGATGATTAGAAAGTGTTGGACTTTCTCCTTAGTGCTTGGATTCAACCTAGTGGGATTTTGCATGGAGTGAGAATTTAGTCTACAAGTGATGCACAACGGAATGTTGATAATTCAGAGAACATGGCTTGTGCAAACATGTAACATGGTGAAATGTAGTACAGCCAAGGCTTTCTCATTTGCAGCATAGGGTTGAGTAAAGATCAACCAGTACGTACTTCAGTTGTGGCACACCAACCATGCTCTTTTACACAAATGTGAATGTATTTTTTGACTTTGTAGATCATGTAACAAAAGGATAACAGATGAATCTAATAAATATTCCAGCAAGTGCTTTCATGTGGTGTTTACGGTAAAATAAAATTAAAACTTGTAGCATATGTTAGTTTTTCAAGGAAATAGATTTGAAAAGAAGAAAAAGGACAACACCTCAAAGACTGGATGTAAGCATTTATATGTACCAAAGAAAATTTTTAACAGACAAAAAAAAAAAAAAAGAAAAAAAATCTGAATTTGCACTTCAGAAATGGTATTGTCTTCATCCAGTTCATAAATGTGAAGCTGAGGTGAAACTACACAGTTAAACTGTGGTGTGACAAAGGCAATGTATAACCTCTTTAAAGTCTATATAAATCAAACCTTTAACCTGCTGCCTTTAAAAGGGAATGCCTAGAGGATGCTTTTGTATAACACTTTTTTTTTTTGTATTCTATTTAAATGTAGATTTTTAAGGCCTTTAGTGTGGTGGTGCATCTTTGGCAATGAAATGTTAATCAGGACTCTTTTGTAGCAACATGGTTGGAAGATAAAATATTTAGTGCTGTTGTATATTGAGCCCACATTCCTCATACACATGCCTGCTCTACCCCCTCCCCCATTCCCTGGCCTCTTTCCCTCCTTTTTTTTTTTTTTTTCCCATCAGAATTGTAAGGAATTATTTTAGCTAATATTTGGACAGCTGGTCTGCGTTTCCATTACTAATAACCTAACTTGATTACATTTCCGGCATGCTGCTAATAGGGAAGTGTAGTATCTTGTACTTTGGCGAATAAATCTAGATTATTTCCAGGATTATTCCCTTTTTCCCCCATTTGTCCTGTGTTTCTAAGTACAAAACAATGATTTTAGCTATTAGTGCTAGGTAAGTTTCTTTGAGTATGTTTGTGATGATATTAGAAATCTGGGCCTTTATTTCCATTGATTATACTAATACTCAAATAGTAGGGACAGCTGCATGTTGTAGTCGTAGATTATTCTTTGGGTTTTGATTTCTGATGTTAGAACCAAAATACTGCAGTGTTCAAGTTTAGGCATGTGTCCTGAAGCATGCAGACTTCCTAGCAGGAATTGGATTATTTAAGCATGTAAATCTAAGCATGTGCAGTGACTGTCCATAGGATGAGGGCAGAAATAATCAGATGAGTTAGTACATCTTTTTTAAAATTTGTATCTTTTGAATAAAGAAGCATAGAAAAATTAATTTTGCTCTTTTTAATGTTCCATTATAGTGAGCCTAAGTTGTTTTCCTCTGGTGTAATGGGGTCAGAGCTTGGTCCAAGGGTAAGAATTGTTTTACATAAATCACATTTTGTCTAAACTGTGATTGTTCATTTTTGTCAGATTTTTTTTGTTGTTTTTGTGATTATTCTCGATTATTTTCTTGATTACTTTGATTTTATACACATGATGAAAGCCATAATGATAATATAATGATTGTAGTTAAAATGAGATTTTCTCAAGGCATTACACTTCACAGTCCATGGGTGATCTCCCTTGACTGTAAGGCTTTACTTCAACTGTGCCTCTAGTGTGTCAGCTTCTTTTTTTTTTAAGCAACAGAGCAATGAAAGAGATTAGGAGTTGTTCCATCATGGAATGGCAATGTTGGATTTAGGGCATAGGGTCCACTTCCAGTGGAGTCAGAGCACAGATTTGAACTGAGAGGGTGAGAGAAGCCAGGAAGACTGTTCAGAATTCTTGCACTGGCAGGCACTTAGCATGGGCTTTAGCGTGAGTTTATGCTTTGCTTTGTATAAACTCTTCCACGGAAATCAGTGAGAGCTTTCTTCAGCACAAACAGAACTGGATCAATATACACAACCTGATGTTCCTTCTTTGTGCTGGAAATAGTCATCACATATTTATTTTTCCCTCCTTTTTAATATACACACAAAGAAGAGAATCGAGGAGACTGTCATAAATACTTCGATGCCCTCCCAGATTTTATCTGTTAGGTTTTTTTTAAATCAAGAACATAATCTTTTCCCAACTGCCCCATACTGTTTGCTGCAGCTGGATGGTACTGTGCAAATGCAAACCAAGCAGAATGTTCAAAATCAAAAGACAGTTTGTATCATTATACATCCCATAGGGATGGTGAAGAATTCCATTTTGGGCAGTGTTGCCATATTCTGCCAATCTCATAGTATCACTATTTTACACAGGCAAATTAAAACCAAAATGATGTCAGGTTTTCCAGTTCTGTGTTGAGCAGGAGACTAGCTCACGTATTTATCTGATGTCTTTGCCAGTCTCTCTTCCAATTCTGCAGGAATCACCAGAGTGTAAGAAAAACCATGTCTGTGGCTATTCTATGTTTGGACTACTCATCCCCCAAAAGAATCAATTCTGTAAAGAATGAGCAGGCTGAGCAGAATGAACAACCCATTCCTTTGTGGGTTTCAGATTGTATTTTATCCTGATGAGTCCTGAGATTTTGGAAGGATCCATGTTCAGCAGTTCTGTGAGAAGAAAGTGTGTCTTGCTCCATTTCACTGAGAATTTAACTGGGAAGTATGCATTTAACTTCTGTTTTGTTTAGTAGTGTTTCTATTACGTAGTGCAGCTGCACTCCATTTGTCAGTAACAAAGTATTTTGAATTACATTTTCTTAGTTTTGTAATAAGGATTTGGTCTTCAGAGCTGAAAACAAAACAGGCAGTGCTGTTATATGAAGGTACAGTAAGAGCCATCATGTTAGAATACAGTAAAGGTCAGACTGGATGCTGATGGTGAACTCATGGCATTGGCAGACTACCTAAGATTGTGTTGGCAACTAAACAAGATAATAGGATGCCTAAGGAAGGCTTTGTTATAAAAATGGTTACTTTTGTTCATGAAACTTTATGACACATAGAATCATAGAATGGCTTAGGTTGGAAGGGACCTTAAAGATCATCTAGCTCCAACCCCTTGGTCATGGGCAGGGTTGCTACCCACTAGATCAGGTTGCTCAGGGCCCCATTCAACCTGGCCTTGAACTCCTGCAGGGATGGGGCATCGACAGCTTCTCTGTGTAGGTTGTTCCAGTGACTTGCCACCTGTTGGAGTAAATAATTTTTTTCTAACATCTAACCTAAATTTTCCCTATTTTGGTTTAAAGCTGTTCCCCTTGTCCTGTTGCTATTAGTCAGTGTAATAAGTTGGTCTCCCTCCTGGTTATAAACTCCCCTCAAGTACTGGAAGGTTGCCATGAGGTCTCCTTGGAGCCTTCTCTTCTCCAAGTGAAATAAGCCTAACTCCCTTAACCTTTCTCCGCAGGAGAGGTGCTCCAGCCCTCAGATCATATTTGTGGCCCTCATTAGGATCTGTTCCATCCTTCTTGTGCCTCAGGCCTGGATGCAGTACTGCAGATGAGAACTGATGAGGGCAGAGTGGAGGAAGACAATCTCTCTGCTGGGCATCTCTCTTTTTGTAGAATCATAGAATCACCAAGGCTGGAAAAGGCCTATAAAGTCATCCAATCCGACCAACCAATAGTTGCCACTAAACCATGTGCCTCAGTACAACATTGAAACGTTTCTTGAACACCTCAAGGTACAGGGACTCCATCACCTCCCTGGGCAGCCCATTCCAGCTCCTAACCACTCTTTTGGAGAATAAATTTTTCGTAACGTACAGTCTGAATCTCCCCTGGTACAACCTGAGGCCATTCCCTCTGGTCCTATTGCTAATTACCTGGGAGAAGAGTCTGACCCCCACCTCACCGCAACCTCTCTTCAAGTAGTTATAGAGAGTGATAAGATCTCTTCTGAGCCTCCTCTTCTCCAGACTAAACAATCCCAGTTCCCTCAGCTGCTCCTTATAAGACTTGTGCTGCAGACGCTTCACAGAGAAGGGCAGTGAAGCTGAACACGCTCCTGGGCCGTGATGTTTTTATTGTAGTGAGGGGCCCAAAACTGAACACAGCACTTGAGGTGCAGCCTCACCAGTGCTGAGTACAGAAGAACAATTACTTCCCTGCTCCTGCTGGCAGCGCTATTTCTGATGCAGGCCAGGATGCCATTGGTCTTCTTGGCCATCTGGGCACACTGCTGGCTCATGTTCAGCTGAGCATTGACCAATACCCCCAGGTCTGTTTCCTCTACACAGTCTTGCAGCCACTTTGCCCCAAGCCTGTAGTGTTGCCTGGGGTTGTTGTGGCCAAAGTGCAGGATCCGGCACTTGGTTTTGTTGAACTTCATCCCATTGGCTTCAGCCCAGCTATCCAGCCTGTGATGACCACTCTGTAGGGCCTTCCTAATCTCAGGCAGAGTAGCACTTCCAGCCAACTTTGTGTCACCTGCAAACTTCCTGAGGGTGCACTCAGTCCCCTTGTCCAGTTCATCAATAAAGATATTGAAGAGGACAGGCCCCAGTACTGACTCCTGGGGAACACCACTCACGACCAGTCGCCATCTGGATTCAGCTCCATTCACCACCACTCTCTGGGCCTGGCCCTCCAGCCAATTTTTTGCCCAGCAAAGAGTGTACTTGTCCAAATCACAGGATGCCATTTTCTCCTGAAGAATACTGTGGGAGAAAGTGTCAAAGGTTTTGCTGAAGTCTAGGTAGACTACATCAACAGCCTTTCCCTCATCCACCAGGCGGGTAACTAGATAATAGAAGGAGATCAGGACCTGTCTTTCATGAACCCTTGCTGGCTGGGCCTGGTCCTCTGATTGTCCCACACATGCTGTGTGATTTCCCTTAGGATGTTCTGCTCCTTAATCTTTCCTGGCACGGAGGTCAAGCCAACAGGCCTGTAGTTCCACAGGTCCTCTTTATGGCCCTTTTTGTAGATGGGAGTCACACTGGCAAGCCTCCAGTCCTCCAGGACCTCTCCAGTTGACCAGGAATGCTGACAGATGGGGAAAAGCAGCTTGACAGTTACCTCCATCAGCTCCCTTAGCACCCTTGGGTGGATCCTGAGTATGCAGCCTGGGGCGCTGTTGGCCTTCCAGGCTGCGGAAGCACACTGCTGGCACATGTCCAGCTTTTTGTCCATCAGAGCCTCCAAGTCCTTCTCTGTAAGTCTGCGCCCAGTGAGTTCTCCCAATCTTAGGCATACCTGACACATGTTGATCATAAGCCAGCCGAGGAGAGGTGGAAACTCCTTTGCCATAACTATGTTTTCTCAGACTCTTGTATTAGTTTTGTCTCAGTGTTGCTTCAATGAATGACACTTCTTGATTTATGCTGGTTTTGAAGAAGGTTGGAAAGAAGTTTTCTGTGTTTAGTTCTATAGCACTTTGCATAGTGCACCCTTTGGAAGTGCTTTCTGGGAACTTCCCTAAGATTTGTTGAGCACAAAGTCAGATTCTTAAATTTTTTAAAAGCAATCATGATTTGCTCTGGCTGTAATCAACTCCATCCAGCCTTTCAGTCACTGGGCACACCTTTACAGAGCCTGTAAATGCTGTTCCCTAATTGCTTCTGAGCAATAAAAGAACTCCTATAATAGGCAGATCTTTTTAAAAAATCACTGTTAAACATTAAGTTGTCTTTTATGGTTTAAATGAGGCAGCCTTGTTGTGTAGGGATCAAGAACTCTGGACAAAACCATATGCAATCTGAAGATGATCATCTTGCTCTCTGACTCTGGATTTAATTTTCTGATCATGTTGTTTTTGTATGTAAAGGGAGGGTTATATATTCAACAGCTTTCAGAGTTCTTAGATACTTTTGTGAAAGAATACATGCATGGGATTGTCATACACATTTAAGAGGGTACCTCAGTATGTATGTGGCCCACTGATGTGCTTGCACTGCTTCCCTGAGGACATCGCTTTTGCTCAGGAGACAGCTGTCTGGCTGTTTCACTTTATCAGAAGAATTTTGCCTACCTTTTCTTCCATTATCCACCTTTGCAGCAGAAGGATCAGAGGAGTCAGGGCAGTAAACCAGCTTGGAGCCTTTTCTACTATCTGTCTATAAGAGGGAAATGCTCTATATGCCCTCTGCCTAGAGGTGCCCAGGGTTGTGTGCTGGCTGTATCCCCATGAAAGGCTAGCTTGAGCTCCTGCTGCTCTCACCCCTCCCTCCCCCCCCCCCAGTCCTTTTACCTCTGTGGTGCGTTGTTTCTGTGGTCGAAGGCAGTAGGTAGGTAGTACAGCTGAAGGTCTTAGCCAGGGTGACAGCATGGATTAGGCAGCCTGGATCATAGAGGAGCTGGCCTGGTGCATTGAATGTTCTCTGCTAGGCTGAGAGAGGAGAAGCAGGAAAGGAACTACTTTGTGCTGAAGGCAGCATGGGAAGGAGGAGGTGGATCTTGAGTTCTCCTGAAGTGGGTTGATGCCCTTGCTCCCTTTGCCGCTTTGGCTCCCAAGCTGAGGTCACTTTGCAGCCATGCACCTGCTCCCATGTTTCAGAATAGAGAGAAGACCAACACCAGGCAGCAGTGGCTCAGGAGCAGTGGGCAGTTCAGGGCGCTAACTCTTAAATGTGAGATGTCATGTTGAAGCTGCATTCACCACATTATTTGGTTCTTCTTCCTTGCCTATGCTTCGCAGTCCTTGCTAAGGGCATGGTTCCATCCTTGGCTATGAGGATGGAACTACAGGAGGCTGGAAAGTGAAATGTTTGATGGAGTAAAGCAGATACAGAAACAAAGGGAGACTTGGGAATTTAGCATAAGTGAAATGACAACTGGATTGAAAAAAGCGGAAGGGAAATGTTTTAAAACTCAAGATGGGTAGGCGGTAGGAGGTGAAAGAGCTACACAAGTGATAGATGAGATGCCTAGGAGAAAGAACAAGTGGGTGGGGGAAAAAGGCAAGCTTACAAGGAAAAGAGAAGATGAGCATGTGAGCATTTTCTTGAGAAAGAGGACATCTGTGGCTAATCAGAAATTAAATATAAAAGACAATAGAGTAACAGAACTGAGGTTAGAGAGAATTAACCAGAAAATCCTAGCTACGAATAGATATTCAAAGGAGGGGTCTTTGTCTAAACAATGAAGTAGTGCATGACAGACTAATTAACATATTATTTAGCATTTTGAACCCAACTTCCAGTCCTACTCTTCCTGCTTCTCAGACTCACTGAGTTTCATTCTGATTAATGAAGTAATTTAATACTGTGTGTGGAAGAGAGACAGCATTTTTACACCTTACAGAAAGAGTGATGTCATGTTTTGGTTAGAACGGCAAGAGTTATAAAAATAGTCTGTATGAGTGTTTTAAGTTGGAAGAGATGATGAGATCACAGCTTGAGTTGAAATGCAAACATTCTGCTGAAGCAACCTCATGCATAAGAAGTGGCCTATAGAGTTTTTTTCTTAAGGAAGCCAAATAAACCTGGAACAAAAATAACTTCTCCCCCGGATCTTTTCATGAGAATCTTCAGGCAGGCCCCAGCCGATGACACTCACAACAGGAAACCTCAGTTTGCAAGTATTTTGAGAGTCACTAGGGTTCTCATTATCTGAAGTCTACAAGTGATGATTGGTGTACTGTGTAGTGGTAAACATGGAAGTACAGCACCATGTACAAAAACAGCGTAAGTCTACTGACATTGGCTTTTTGGTGGCAGAGTTCCCAGTGAAGTTGCCCAGCAGAGAATGGCAGGAGATTTAGGTAGTGCAAAAGGATTTAGGTTAGATATCAGAAAGGACTTCTTTACCAAAAGGGTTGTTAAGCACTGAAATAGGCTCCCCAGGGAGGTGGTTGAGTCACCATTCCTGAATGTGTTTAAAAACCATCTGGATGTGGTGCTCAGGGACATGATTTAGCAGTGGGTTGAGTTAGGGTAGTATGGTTAGGCTGTGGTTGGACTTGATGATCTTGAAGGTCTTTTCCAGCCTGAGCAGTTCTATGATTCTATGATGCTGTGCTGCTGGTGGGGAGATAAGGATAAGGCTGCTGAAGTAGGAGGAAAGGGAAAAACAAGAGCAGATGCTGGATTTACCAGAATTTGGAACCATGACTTATAGGAGAACACAACGTGGACTGGGTGCTGAAGATGATGGGCAACTGCTCCTGATCATTAGTGTAGTTCTTCAGATTTCTTTTTTACGCTGCACTTTAGACCTGGTACTGCTGGTTCTTCTTACTAGCTATTTTTTTTTTCTTGCTCTGGCAAAACTGGCCCTCTTTATTTCTTTTCTTCCCCTTCCTGGTTTTCTCAAGTTGCCGTTTTGTCCACCTTTGATCAGGAAATCAGAAGTATTTTGAAACGTTTCTTTTCAAGCTTCCTGTTGTTTCCAGCTTCAGTTTACTCTCTTTTTTTTTTTCTCTTGCTCATTGTGTTTTTTCCATTCTCTCTAATTTCCCCTTTTCATTTTTTTCTCTGTATCTGATTTAAAACTCTGCCCCGCACTTCTGAAGATACACAAGCTTTGCCGTCCCAGTGCTCTTTCTTATGGAGTTGTCTTGCATAATTTTCCTTGCATCTCAGCCTGGCTGCTTATCTTAGTTTGCTGCTTTGGCAGTGTAACCTTATTTTGTTTCAGTGGTACCTGTCTCTGATGCTTTATTCACTGCTTGATATAATGACCAGAAATGACTACCTTCGTCAATAAATGAGAAATCATACTCCTGCAGCTTTCTAGAGCTAGAGAACAGCTCTGTTTTGTTTACAGAAACAGGAATTCATGTTCTCTTCACGTGGATTAGAGGTCTATCAAGAACTCACTTTTCATTCTCCTCATGTAAGTAAATTTTCATTTCCAGTGAGAGTTTTGAGCACAAAAATCACAAAGTCGCTCCAGTAACTGCAGGATGGAGATGAAATGGAGAACACTACTAATATGTTAAATGTTACTAATATGTTAAATATACTAATATGTTAAAAAAACAAAAAGGGGAGTGGTAAAGTTTGTACATCAGACTTTCCTCCTTTTTATTCACTGTTTCTAAATACTTTATGCAACTAGCAAAATGAGAGCTCATTTATTATATGTCTCTGTTCAAAAATTGGTTGGGACAAGATAAGGTGATGAATAAATGCCTCGGGGCTCTTATGAAAAGCTGTATTTACTTTCTAAAAAAGTCTTCCTATTTAATGAAAAACAGACACCACAATAGATGTAGCATGCCCTCAATATATGCCAATGTACACAAAACATAGAAAAATCTCTGAATCACTTCATATAAATGGTTGCAGATACAGGCACTGCAGTTCTTTCAGGGTGCATGACAGTGATGCTTACAAGCTTACACTGTAAGCATTGTGCAGCTTCAAATTAAGTTCAGAAGCGAATGTGATAGAGATTTTACTGTTGCTGTATTTGTGGTAAACAATTGTATGTATTGGTAACCTGTATCATTTATTGATAGTGTGTGTCCAAATAAAACAATTTCTCTTTTTATATACATCTACTTCAATTCCAAGTGCTAGTATTAAGAAAAGTGGATTTCTTAAATGAAGTTTGGCTAAGGCTTGTAGGAATTTGGTTAGTCCTGCAAATACTGGCCAGCAATTCAGAAGAACTGTGGTCGTGACTTTGAAATGGCCACAATCTGACATGTTGCGAAGGTGCCACAAAGTTTGGCAAATGTGCAGAGTATATTTAAAAGTACAACAAAAGACTAAAAGACTATTTAGTTGTTGTCATCTTCCTGACTGATAGCCTGCCTGCTGTCCTGTCCTCATCGCCATTTATTTTGATGTGCTAATCGGTTGCTGTCTTTTAGAGAAAGCTGAGAGGGAAATTTTTAATTTCTTTCTCAAAAGTGTTCTGCCTTTAAGTTGGGAAATTTAACAGTAACATCCCCCAAATAACACAAGCATTTCCTCTTAAGACCACATTCAGATGTGGAACAGCTTCTCTCTCTCATTCCACCACCATCCTGGAGACTGATGCAGACTAAGTCAAGTGGAAGCTGCTGTTTTCAAGAAGGCTCCAAGACTGGACCGTGGCTGGTAGAACAGTTCATTTTATTGGCATGCCAGTGCAGTGAGCAAGCACTGTCTGCAGGTACAGCAACGACAAGGGTCGTATCAAAGGGCTATGTGAAAAGCCAAAATGATTAACGAGTGAAGGAATATGTGCTGCTGAACAGGGCTGTAGCTGCCAAGTGCCTTCTGTAAAGGGCTGGTAGCAGTGATGGGATCTGCATGGTTTATAAACGGGAGTGGCAGAGAACAAATGTGTCATGATTCATCAGCTATCACCACCGTATTTCTTTGGTGTGATGACAAATGTACACAAGTCTCATTTTTGTTTTCCTTGGGATAAAGCTCCAAGAAAAAGTCATTGATGATATCCATGTTCCCACGTTTCTAGAAGTGATGGAACAACTGCAGTAAAAAACCAGCCCTTACTCTGATGTACAAAACGTGGAGACAGCTTCTCTCAACTGAAATGGGAATATTTTTGGTGGGATCATGCTGTATTGTTGGGAGTACATTTGGAGATAAAACAGTTCTTGCTGTTTCATATTGCTGAGATTGATCATAAATTCAAGGAATAGAGGAGAAACCATTTTCTTTTATTTTTAAACATCTAGTTCTCTGCAGCCTGGGCTGGAAGGTATGGGTGGAGAACATCCCTGGGTTTTCCTTGCAAAAAAGGGAGGAATGATGTTTAATGCTATATGAGCTACTAGTGAGTATTTGATGTGTCTGCTTGTACGTGGCAGTATGTCTTTGGGAGACAGCGAGGCTGAAGACCTGAGTTCAGTGGACTCCATTGAAATCCAGTAACTTTACTATTTCATAGTATTTCATAAACTTATGTAGCTGTATTAATAATTTAGATCTCATGGCTTGCCTATCTGTGCTCGTAACATTATAATGCAGATTCTACTGATATGTCCATGCTGAAGTCTATAAAAGATGTGGGATTGTGTGCTGTCCTCTGTGAACCTCTAATGGTAATGAGTATGTGGTACCTCTGTGTGTAGCAGCTTGAATGTGATCTATAGTTAAATGGACAGGTCCACAAATATTTTGTTAGTTCATAGCAGGAAAAACTGCTGACCAAGTGTGTCCTCACTGCTACTTTGCTGAATGGCTATATGATACCTGCTTCCTTCTTGAAGCTTCTAAAATGCATTAGGAGCAGCCAGAAGATGTGTAATTATTCTTTTCTGGAGAGAGAATTTTTGCAATTGCTGTCATGACATCTTCCATAAATATTAAGACTGTTAGATTCTAAGGCTATATAATGATTACATTTATAAGAAGTTGGATGCACCCTGCTGTAGTTTGCTTTGAAATGAATGATTTTTGGGGATGTGAGTACCTTTATGGTTTTTAATACTCTCAGGCAGCTCTTTCGCCTAAGTCAAATATACATTCTTTGGCTCTTGCCTCGATGGTGCTTACTGTGTCAAGCACAATACTTGCTGAAAACATCCTCTTTTAAAGGATCAAGTCGCATATTTTCTTTTCACCCGGGAAGGTGGGAAGTTTTCTAAGTGGAAGAATAACAGCGCAGATGTTAAATGTAGAGGTATAATATTGAACAGATTAAGATACGTATTTTGTTTGTTTTTCAATGTTTAAGATGTTCTTCCAAATGGAGATCTCACTGGATGATGCTGTTTTACCTTGGCATATGTTAATAGCTGCCCTGAACCCATTTATGCTCCAGTGCAAGGAGAGATTTAATGGTGCGTAATCAACTTTTGCCAGATGCTTAACAGTGCGAAGCCTTTAACAATTTGTACAGGAAAGGTATAAAACAAAACATTTGGATTTTGGATGCAGCAACTCCATCTGACTCGATAAAAATTGAGAAGAGAGCAGTTGACATTAAATGTAGAGTGTTTTGAACTAATATTGACCCAGTATATCAAGCTTGTGTGTGTCAGAATCAGACATGCAAGGTCGCCCAGAGTAAACACTGCAGTCTTCAAGCACTGCATTTGGACCAAAGTTTCTTTTTGCTTTTAAGTTTGTCAAAATGTGTGTGCCTAGCTTGATTCATTTTTACTGCCACAACAAAGGATATTTTTTGACTGCACAAGCTCTAGTTCTTCAAAGATCATGATAAGCATTTTAAGTGGGGTTCTGACCAGCTCCTGGGGTGTGATGCCAGCTCTGCCATTGACAGTGTCTCCTCTCTGTGTTGGTATGTATGCTCCAAATTTTGAGCTGTGGGAACTGGATGCTGCTGCTCATGTCCTACAGAGACATATTCTCTGGGGGTGGCTGCTACTGTATGACGGGGGAAAACGGAGAGGTCTTGAGGAACAGGGTGCTGTTGATGAGAAATCCTCAGTGCAGAGATTTTACTATGGAAAGGATGTATTTTTCTCTCTCACCATTAAAATTAGCTTTATTACTATGTAGACTTTCTGTATCTCTAACTAGCTGACGTGAGAGTTGCACTAAATCTTATTCTCTAGTTTTCTGTTTTGCAGTATTGCATGTATTTGCTTATTAGCACACTTCAGAAATGCTAGGAGTATTTTTTTCCTCTCATTGCTCAATTTCATTCACAAGAACTTCACTTTTTTACAGTTACTACTCATACTTCAAACAAGCAACATTTTGAAGAGCTGTCCTTATGAATATTGTGGCACTACATTTTCTTTTTTTCAAATTTTGTCCCTCTGATTCTGAGTGTTCATCTCAGCTAGTGAGGGATAGATGTCAGAGGCTGTACAGAAGTCTTCTGTTGAGCCATGCCTCCTTTCACTTTTACCATCTAAGCTACAACTTCTAAGAAGAGTTTATAAGCAAAGATGTGGTTTGGGTCCTGAGAGCTAATCAGGGCCAGCAGCTTAGGAGCAGCTCAGATCTGCTTTCTGTTAGCAGATGGTAGTGCCTTTATTATGATGGGCTCCTGGAACTGTCTTTTGTCTGGTTTAGGCAGTCCTTATCTCACTCAGTTTCTTGCAGTGAGCCATTCCAGTGTGCTGTCTTATGCTGTCTCAGTTGCCTGCTTGTACTCTTTCTTCTAGTAAGGGGCTGAGGGGCAGCTGGCCAGGTATTTCCAGCTCAAGAAAAGCACAAGTGGTTTGGCCAGTAAGGGTCCTTCCAGATGGCTTGCTGCGTAGGCACATTTGCTTTTGTTGTGTGCTTGTGGTCATCTATTTTGAATGAAGCGTACTTATTATATGGACAAGAGCTCTGATTAAAAAGGTTGAAAGTAAAAAGTAAGTGATGATAATATGTGTGGTGTACAGTTGTCTGCAAGCCTGGTAGGAATGTGGCCTTGTTTATTTGTATCTCTTCTGTGATGGAAGATGTTTGCTTTGTAGCCTGCCAAGAGTTGTATGGTATCCAAGAAAACAAGGATGCTGTTGTGATGCTTTTGTCTGTAGTGATGTCTGTGAAGCTTGGCCATGGGAAGAGGAGAAGTGGGCAAAGGCTGGAACTATGTGCTGTGTGCTCCTATCTTGGATAGATGGGTGGATGAAAAAGGTTGTTGTTAATGAGAGCTTTGGGCACGTCATTTATTATGTGCCTTTTGCAGGGAAAATTGGATGCTTTGGCAGAAGTCATTGTGATTGGTGTAGTAGCAACTCTGGAAATACGAGAGTGGGAGGCTTTCAAAGGACAGTACAATATTGATGCCAAGCTGTGATAACAAAAGTCTGCGTTAAGATGAGATAAATTACCACTGTCTATTGTCCCATATTACAGCCTCTTCATGCCATGTTGTTGTCAAAGCCCAATTAGTATCGAATAACTAGTCTGTCAGAGTTGGGTGGATATGTTAGACCTTTTTGTTCAAAATTACTGGCTTGTAGCTGCCGTTTTGACTGTTCCCAAACTCATTGCTCTATTTGTATGTAGTTGTCACCATCACCATGGCATATTTTTCTCTTGCGTGCATAGTTCTTGGTGTTTATTTGTAGAACATTTCAACACCAGCCTGGTTATAAATTTGTCTTCTCCAGCACCCTTTTTGTGTTCTCTTTCAGGCTTGTGCTACCAGTAAAGGACAATTCCACACGTACAGCTTGGTAGCGCACATGGTCTTCTGAGATTTCCTTTTTGCTGTGCATTACCCAACTCCCTGTCTTGCTGTTTTCCTGCAGAGGATAGCATTTTTTTTTTTACTTGTCCCCAGATCCTGCTTTCTCTTCACATCTGTTAGCTCTCATTTGCTATTGCGTCTCTATGGACACGTTTATCTTTCACACTAGCGTGATTTAATTTCTGAAGTAGTTTTTGCTTGTTTTTGATGCAGATTTCTTCTGTTTTTGCCTTCTGTGTGCAAAATGGACAAATGGCATTACTAATAATCTGCATATGTGCAGTCAGATTTACTATTGTATTTGAAACCATCTGACCAGCCAGTCGGGGGAGTGGATGGACAATGTTGTGGTATTTTGGGAGTGTGAAGTGTGAAAACTGTTGATGTTTCATTTGTTGGCATTGCTTAAAATTGCTATCAACTTTTCTTTCTGGATTCCTTTATGGTCTTTAGGATGGAAGAGGAAGGGGTGATAGCACAGTGGGAAGGCATGATTTGCTCACATGCTTAGCTTTTCATATTTTACTCAGCAGTGACTTTTTGATAAGGAAAAAAGGCAAGAAAGGAAGGGATGGTGAATAAAAGAAAAAGTGGAATAAGGAGAAAGATGTGAGAGTAAGGAGCTTGGAGGGGAAAAGGTAACACAAGTGTTCTTCTCAAGTTAAATTCATCGTCTTTGTCAAAGTACTTTTTGCCAGACACCGAGTTCCTCAAATGTTAGTTGCATAAAAATGAACGCATTTTCAGTTTTATGTAAGCCTGTTTTTACCTGGTAGTTAGCTCCTACAAAGCCATTCTGTTCATGCATATGGTTAGAGAAATGATTTCCTATTTAAAATAAACTCGTTCAATCTACATTGTACATTAAAAGCTGGAAAAGTTTTGTTGTTGTTAGTTTTTGTAGAATCCTTGATGTGTTTACTAACAGGAAGAAATGTAACTCTGTTTAAAGAAAAAAATAGATGCAAGCCATGTGTACTGTGCACGGAAGGAAGCATCTAAAATCTGGTTTGAGTGAAGAGCTGTTCTGTGATCTCTTTGTAGAGCTGAAGAAGAAGTATTTTTTTTTTGACAACTCCCTTGTCCCAGTTCTGCCCTGTGCCTGATTTTATCTCCGGATTTGTAAGCCATTAAGAGATGGTAACAATTCTTTAAACTTCTTACCTCTCAGAGATAAATAGAGCCTCCTCCCAGTTTGAAATGTAACATTCTGGCAATGCAAGTTACAATTCAAATAATAAAAAATAAACATATACCAGCTATACAGAAATGCTTGGGCATGTTTCATGAATTACTGAGGTTATCCTTTGCTGTCTTTACAAACACCCACACGTACTTATTCACAGCAGTGCTTCCCCAGTTCCGTCTCCAAGCAATGGGCTGTTTCAAAGCCATCTGAAAGGGAAAAATTCTGAAGTTTTCCTCCTGTTTCTCACTTCTACCTGTGTTTCTTTAACATGGTAATTATCCAGACAATGTAAGAAGATAGATGAGATGTGATTTAATTATTCCACAGCTTTAATAACTCATCTAGGAACAGTGACAATTAGCTGTATTGTACAGTTCATCAATCTTTACTCATCCAGGATTAAAAAAAAAAAAAGGGTTCTCAGCAAGATGGCATGCACATGCTTTTCCTTGTCCAGGTGATCACAAGACCGGAGATTCTAGAAGTTTCAGTCAGCTAATGCTCCCTGATCATTACTGGAAGTAGCAACGATGGAGACAGAGGGGAATTCTTAAAAGGTGTCAGGCTTTTGCTGCAGTGTTAACAGTGTCAAACAAAAAAGGGGGGAAACCAAAGAGCCCTCTGGAAACAGGTAGCCAGGATCACTGTTTTTCTGAATGCCCTCTCTCAATCTGTATTCCTGTGCTAGAGATTGAATAGGAGCCCTGGAGGGAGAGACGGGGAATCATCAGGAACAAGACACTGGCTGGTGTGCGTAACTGAAGATGAAGGAAGAGACACTGAGAGAGAAGTTGGAAACAGCTAAACAAGGAGTCACCCCTCAAGGAACTTAAGGAAGAGCTGAGACTGAGACTAACGTGTTGGCCATAAAGAATGACTGAGATGAGAAGTTTCTGGGAAGGAATGTGGGTATAGCAAATAGCACTGGAGCGAGGAGATAATAGTGGGAAAAATGCAGCATTTTAATAGGAAAAAAAGTCTTTAAGAAGTCTTCCACACTTTAGTGGAAGAAACAGAAAGTTTGTTCTCACTGCAGCAGTTTTTTCAAAGACTAGGGTGGGACTCAACATGCAGAATTTGCTGTTATCAGCAAATGCCTGTGAACCCTTGGTGAGATATCCATCTTCTGCCCTCTAGCTCCTAGGAGATAACTTAAAACTGTTGCTGAGTGTTTTTGTTTGCTCTTTTCAAAGGGATTGATGAGTTGAATTGAAAGCACTCGTTTCTTAACTGCTGCTGTATTCAACTTTATTTTATTGCTTGTTTATACTAACTATACGAAGCCATATGCAAGGCTTTACATTAAAAAAAAAAAATTACATCAAGCAATCAAGAATGTTAGCATGGAGTTTGCCATGCCAGTGCATTATAGTGATATTTAATTATGTAATTATATACTTACGACTTCTTATTGTGAAGGCCTGAAGAAAGAGATCATGTCAGTATAGTATTTTGCTCTTTCCCTGCTGTACTTCCTGTAATAATCTGTCATCCAACTTTTGCTGCATTTGCAGTGAAACTGAGGTCTCAGTGATAAAAATCCCTGTTTTTTTTTTTTTTTATAATGACAATTTATAACTAAGACAAAGTATCTCTGTGCTGCCATAAGGAGATGTTTCATATTGAATTCACCTTCTTTTAGATAATAAAATACTTGCTCAGGAGAGAGACATCTTATAAATGCCTCAGAATAGAGGAAATCTTCATTCACAACTGTCAGCTTTTAAAACGCATTAGCCAAGAAAGTGCAGATTTGCAGGATATGTGATGGTGTTGTTTACAGCACACGTATAGCTCTGGTTACTAGGGGCAAATCAATACCACCGATTGTTAGTGCATTTCTTAGTATGTGTCTTGCAGCTCACTTTCAGAAAGGTGAGCATTTGTATGTGCTAAGAAATTCATTCATAGTTAACTTCCAAAAATATAATCTGTATAGAATAGATATGATGGTAAATACTCAAAAAACTTGGGTTCTCACACTCTTATACTAAATAACTACAATTAGGGACACTAAGTGAGTAGTTAGCGTAGGTAGTGATGATACCATCTCTGTACCTCACAGAGTTATTGTAAAATACAGTTTGTTAGTATTCATGAAACATGCAGATATTGTTGTGATGAGTGCTAGAGAAAGCCCAAGAGGAAGTGAATAATTCTATCTGGAGAGTTGGATTGCAATGAAGTGCCATAAATGAAGCAGTAGGGCCACACACTGAACTCTAAGAGAACTGAGTAGCGACAAGCTGCTCATTAAACACATGTACACCCAGTGCACTGAAAAATAACTTTTTTGTGCATATTGATATAGATGTTATCACAAATGTGGTGGTCTACACGCCACTTTATTTTGGCCATGTCTTGTGAGCTTGATGCTACATTCAAGTTAAGTTCCTTCCTGCTATATTATTTGTGTTCTAATAGCTGTGTGTGTTTATGTGTTCAGTGCTTTGTAAAAGCTCTATCAGAGTTCTGCTTTACATACATGTGTAGAAAAAACGAATACCTACTTTCAAATCATTACAAGTAAATCATTCCAATTTGGGAGAAGGGAGAAAAAATTAAGGGCTTACTGCTACAAATGTAGATAGTTGCAGTCATGTGATGGACCTTCCTGAATAGCCCTCCTCATGTGAGTGGTTCTCGGACTGAGGCAGAGGTGCTAGGTGATCAGTATCCCTCACAGTGCTGGTATCCCACTGATTGGCCATATTGGTGACATTCTGCGTGCACTGCATAATGATTTAGAAACCTGCTCACATTCCATTAAAATTTTAATTACTGACTTCAGTAATGAGACAACTTCCTGGACATGGGCATTTTATTGGTTAAAGGTGTGATTTGTTCCCAGCTTCCTTTGGGCCCATTCCTGCTGTTGTTTCCTGCTTGTAACTTACATTGAAATGAATAGCGGTTTTGTCTTCTGGAGGAGTTTAGGGTAAGGCACTTTTGCCTATAAACCCAATTTCTGATACAGAAATCTAAAATTTCTTCTTGAATACTTTCTTGTATGATAATGATATATCACTCTGCAGCCTTTGTGCTGGAGAGGCTGGTAACAGAGCATCTCCACTACCTGCCTGCATTTTTTTTTCTTCTAGTTACTCGGTACAGAAGTTCCTGCCTCACAGGCATTTCCTCAGGAGATTTGGGTAATTGGTGTGGTTGGAGAATAGTCCCTGTGAATGCAGCTGTGTTGCTCAGTGTTTCACTCCTGCATCATAGTGTATGTCTGGGTTTTGCCCTATTAAAGCAGAATGTTGATATGGTAGCAAAGCTGCTAGGAATCCAGACCCAGATGTTTCTCTGGGCTTTGTTTTGGTTTTCCTGTTTACCCTGAAGTTTATACTTGTTAGTTGCGGAGTGTGAGCTACCCTGGCTGAAGCCCTAATATGTTGTCACTGCGGAAGTTGTTTGACCATTTTATGAGGTAACATTTTCTGATAGTTTTGCATTGACTTTGTAGACAAGAATATATTTAAGCATGAAGGAAACTGGTAAGTTACAGCATAGAGAAAAGAAAAAAACAAATTGTTGTCCAAACATCCATCCGCATTTTCCTCCTTGGCTGCAGGAGTTATGTTAGCTGGAGCACGTTAGCTAGGCTGTTGTAAGGTAATGCCTTTAAATTCAAGCCCAGACAAATCTGGATCAGAGTTGTGAAGATGACTCTGGAACTGTCTTGGAGAGCAAGGGGGAGTATGTGAATATTGACAAAAACCCAAGACAAGCTCCTTGACTAAAGTCTTGGAGTACTGTGTCCAGGCCTGGGGTCCTCAGCACATGATGTGGAGCTGTTAGGGCAGGTATGGAGAAGGGTCATAGATATGATCAGAGGGCTGGAGCACCTCTCCTGTGATGAAAGGTTGAGGGAGTTGTGATTGTTTAGCTTGGAGAAGAGAAGGCTGTGGGGAGACCTAACGCAGTCTTCCTGTACTTGAATGGAGCTTACAAGCAGGAGGGGGACTGATTTTTTGTGCAGGTAGATAGTGATAGAACAAGAGGAAATAGATATAAACTGAAAGAGGGGAGGCTTAGGTTAAATGTCAGAAAGAAATTCTTCACTCAGAGGCTGGTGAGGCACTGGAACAGGCTGCCCAGAGAAGTTGTCAATGGCCTATCCCTTGAGGTTTTCAAGGCCAGGTTGGATGGAGCCTGGGCAGTCTGATGTTGTGAGTAGCAACCCTACCCATGGCCAGAGAGTTGTAACTAGCTGATCTTTGAGGTCCCTTCCAACCTAGGCTGTTTTGTGATTCTATGATTCAGTCTTTGGTTGAAACAGGTAACATTTTCTATGAGGGAATTTGAAGATCTGTTGGAAATACTGAGTCAGACACGAGAGGATGAAATATATGTTACTGGTATCTACTTCGTAATTTCTTTAAGCACTTGTATATTCTCTTTTTTTCCCACTTAATTTGAGGCTTCAGTAAGCTCTGTCTCAGAGACTATCTTTCAAAACTTGTTTTCCTAGAACTTCCCAGTAAAATTACAACTTTCATCTTGTTTTAATTCAGAATCATAAACTCTTTCGTGGTAACTTAAAAGTAGGCCCTGTTGGCTCATAAGCTTCACTAACCTCAGGCAGTCCTCTCAGTGATCAAGGATGAAAGCAGAAGAAACAGCATGAAAGGTTCCTGAGGTTTCTCACAGGACTCTTATTTTTCCTGATGTACTTGTGCTGGTGAACCACAGGATGTGTTGTTGGTGGGTTTGTGATGGGACAGTGCTGAATAAAGATTGAAAAATGTCTGGGATGGTAGATGTTAATTTTGTTTTGTAAATCTGTCAGTGGTTTATGGGCTGTTTCAGCCAGCTTCCATGACTAATGGGGCAGGGGGACCCATGAACCCATGCACCAAGAAAGGGGAAAAGAGGAAAGGGTAGGGAAATCGGTCTGAAAAAAAGCAGCGGCAGCGATTTGAGGAGGAAAGTGAATTTACTAAGTAAGATATCGGAATGCAAGATAACACAATATAACGCAATATAAGTAGAATTGAGGGTAATAAATAAAATGAGAGAATGTCCAAAAATCGAAGGCCTTACTCTAATGCTGAAGGTGAGATGGCTGGGAAGTGCACATGCAAAGACAGCAGAAAGGGAAAAAGGGGCATCTCGTGACCTGCGAACAGTTTTATCTTTCCCTCTGAATAGAAAACGGAAACGGAACAGTGAACAGTCCTCTGGGATATGTAGTTCTTATTCTCTTCTGAGAACCAGGTATACCCCGAACTATTGACAGTCCACGGAACTGGAGCATTAACTCTGTAACACCCAGTGCACTACATGATGTTGTGATGTGGAATACCGATAATAAAAATCATAAAACCATGACAAAGTCAAAGTGATGCGTTAAAAACAATTGTTTGCCCCAGTGAGAGGAAATTACTATGAATGAAGACTTAAAAAATTTATAATATATTAGATAAAAAGAAACAAATGGAAGGCTTTATGTGCTTGGAGAGGTGAATTGCATTCCTGCTGCTTGCTTGATCTGCAGTTGGTTGTAAAAATATACAGTGATACTGAGCTTTGAAAAGCTAGTGAGCAAATGCAGGCCAGAGCAGAGCTCAGTTCAACAGTTTCTAAAATTACATAGACACCACTGTGCCTGTTAGATTGTTGGTTTGAGGCTTTGGTTAATATCAAAAGTAGTGCATGTACTTTGATGTTAACACTCTTTTAATGTCCAAGTTTACATCTTTGTTTCCATGATTTTTGAAGATAAGACCGGAAAGAGGGAAGTATGTAGTTCCTTGCAGCTGGCAGTGGTAACCTTACTGCTCTCAAAAAGATTTTTTAATCTTCAGTTGCAACAAGCAAACCTGATATGTATTCTGCTGTGAGAAGACAGTAGTCTATCAATCTTGCCATGAAAAAACAGCATTTTCTAATAGGAGTTTATTCTTTGCAGGTAACCTGTTTCGATGATACAGCTGGTACATTTAAAAAGGCTAATTGCATTTTATAGGGTATTCTCTGCAAGCTTTTCTGCCTTAAAACAAATGGCAGTGGCACAGTTGATGTGTCGTGACTATGTTCAAGTAAAGTGGTTAGGTTATAGGTTATCTTTACAGATTATCTGCTTTATAGTTTCAAAATGTGATTGTTGCTCTATAAAGGAGGGTGGAATTACTGATGGTGGTGGCAAGATGGACCTTCTGTCTAGCGCTGGGGAAGAAAAAACATTTCTTCAAGTATTTAGCAGTTTGGAGGACACTGGTAGATTGAGTCCATTGCTATTACTCATTTTTTTCAGGAAGTTTAAGCCATCATTGAGAAGTCAAGGTAGTTTAGATGTCAAGGGACAGAACCAGTGTGTCTCAGATGAGATTTCTCTGATAATGATGCAGGGTAGTTGGATAGTTAAGTATTATGAAGTCAGAGCAAGAACACTTGAAAGGTTGATTTTTTTATTTTTCTTCTGATTTTGTAATTTTTCCTCATAGTTATTTTCCTTCTCTGTAGAGGAGCAGTTCTGTACTTGTGGACAAATTGCACAAATAGCAGACCACCATTTTACATCACCGAAGTGGGAGGCACACTATGTTTTGCAGAATTGGAACATTATAGGGTGATTTGTAGGGCAGATTTGGGCTGACTCTTCAGTATATTCCACCTTCAGATCTTACTGGATCTTTTTGTAGATAAATCAAACAGACCTTCTATGTTTCCATATTGTGATTATTTGCTATGTAGAAATAATTTTTCTCCTATGAAATCTTGGTCATCAGTATTGTATCAGTTTGGTGAGTGGAGAAGACAAAGTTATGAGAAATTGAGTGACTTATGGAAGATCAGGGAAAAATTTGAAGAAGAGGGGGACCTTCAAATCCAGAGTTGAATGTGAGTTCTCCCACAAAAGTTTTACTTGTGCAAGAACTTCAAGGTTTGGTCCCTCATGGTTGCTGGTGTTGGGTCAGCCATGATGGCAAAACGTCTGTGGCCCATTCAGAAATAATGTGAGAGTTAAAATTCTTAATTCCATTTCTTTTCACTTTCCTTTCCTTTTCTCTTTTCTCTTTTCTCTTTT
>JACDJE010000061.1:513944-772146 GCA_016647715.1 Pavo muticus
TCTCCTCTCCTCTCCTCTCCTCTCCTCTCCTCTCCTCTCCTTAGAAGGTTCTTTTCAATAAAATTAGGTAATTCTCTTTTGTTGTTAGAATACTTTAATGATCAGAATAGTTCTCTACTCATAGAAGTGGTGATACTCCTGAGCAGGGAACAGTGAGGTTTTTTTGCTTGTCTTTAAATACACTAATATTAATAAGCAAATTAAGTTTTCAAGTGGTTCCCTTCTTCTCCAGCCTTTCTGCTGGAGGGCTTATTTAACTTCTGGGAGAGGATGGAACAGTATTTTTGTATGAGTGAGTTGCTTGAAAATCTAGGTGGCCAGCCATAATAATGAATATCTCCTTTTTCCAGATTGAGTATGGATGAAGCTACCAAAACACGATTAGCAGGTTAAGAATTATTTTTAACCTGCCATAGCTGGTATAGTAGGAAGAGAGAGTAACACTTCATTTAAATTGTTCTGAAACTTTTTCTTAATGTATGAGTACTAATCTATTTTAACTATCTTTCTGATTTCAGGTGTCCATTGCATGATGATACATGGAAATATATAATATTGTTTAAGATAGTTATAAGTATTTAAATAACTGAACGTAATTACATTATTAAAAGCTTGCAGAAATATTCCAAGGCGTTTTAAAATCTGTTATAGGACATTAAGGATAAAAAGACAAAGGAACTAGTTAAAAAAGTGAAATCTCAAAAGTAGTTTTGCTCATCCCTAGAACTCATCAGGAAACATTAACAATCAACTAATTTTCTACCCGTAAAATGATCTCTATCACGTTTTGCCCACTCAGTATGCACCAGTGCTCAGGAGCCAGTCTGGCATTCTTTTGCAGCTGGTACTAGTTTTTTTGGTGACTGGAATTTGAAGACCTTAACTCCATGAGGTAGCATGGCAGCATGTAACTCTGCCAGAACTTGTACATCCTCTGCAGTGGAGAAAACTGGGAGAAAAGAATGATATGAAGAGAAAGAGCTTGGCCTCTGGGAAGATTCAGCACTTTCTAAGTTTTAAGGAGGGGTTTCTGTTTGGAAAGGAGGGAGGTATGTCCATGGTACTCTGAACTTTCATACATAATCATCTTTCTGATAGATAAAGAGACAGTTTCAGGTTTCTGGCTTTTTCAGAATACCTCTTAAGGGAGGCTCTTAGGGAAGAAACTGTTGATAAAAGGAGAGTAGGGCAATTTCTGTGGTTTAGTAGCTCTGAAGTTTTTAATTAAAGGACTAACAAAGCATCAAATCCTTTGGTTTAATAGGACCTGAGAGCTTTCTGAGGAGTTTTTTTTTTCTTCACTTTAAAACATCCTTAGCTGTAATTTTTGCATTCCTTGTGCAGCATTGTTCCCCTCCTGAGTTATTTAAACTTGTGATTAGGGATGTGAAAAGCTAATTTCTGTGTTCAGATGTCCAGTGTGCCTGTGTGTATGCTTGTGTGCTAACATCATAGAATCACAGAATCGTAGAACGGCCTGGGTTGAGAAGGACCACAGTGATCATCTAGTTTCAACCTCCCTGCCACAGGCAGGGTCACCAACCACTAGACCAGGCTGCCCAGAGCCACATCCAGCCTTGGCCTTGAAAACCTCCAGGGATGGGGCATCCACAACTTCCTTGGGCAACTTGTTCCAGTGCGTCACCACCCTCTGTGTGAAAAAATTCCTCCTAATATCTAACCTAAACCTCTCCTGTCTCAGTTTAAGACCATTCCCTCTTGTCCTATCACTATCCACCCTCATAAACAGCCATTCCCCTTCCTGTTTATTTGCTCCCTTCAAGTACTGGAAGGCTGCAGTGAGGTCTCTCCAAAGCCTTCTCTTCTCCAATCTAAACAAGCCCAGTTCCCTCAACCTTTCTTCATAGGAGAGGTGCTCCAGCCCTCTGATCATCTTAGTGGCCCTCCTCTGGACCCGCTCCAAGAGCTCCACATCCTTCCTGTACTGGGGGCCCCAGGCTTGGACGCAGTACTCCAGATGGGGCCTCACAAGAGCCGAGTAGAGGGGGACAATCACCTCCATCTCCCTGCTGGCCACCGCTTTTTTTACATCCATGTATCATCTGGAATCTCATCTAAAATTAGCTAGATTTTATGGGAACATGTGGTACAGCTGGATTTGTGTGTGCATATGTACACACATAAATGAATATATACGTGTGTATGTATAAATATGCATGAGTATACTTCCGCACATAAAATATGTATACATCATTCAGATCTTGCTCTGAGACCTTGGTGAAATCATTGTTCTAAGCTGAGTTTGCAACTACTGTAAATCAGGGCAGCAGAGTAAACCATAACATATTTTTGAACAGCTGATATGCTTCAGAGTCCAGAAGTACAGAGATGTTATGGAAACACTGACTCTTACTGCAGCTGTGTAAAAGGAGGCAACAATAAATAAATTTAGTAATTAAATAGGTGATATCTGGCATTTAAACTGACGGGTTGCATGGCTTTGCATTGTTACAGCTTAGTGACTGGCTAATGATTGCATTTAGCAGTTTGAACCCACTGGAGAAAAAAAGAGGAAATGAACATCAGCTCTATTTGTATACAAAACATTAATGGCAGTAACTTTTCTTATTCTGTTGAGGCCAAGGTACATGGTCTGTAGGTGATAAAGTTGGGGATGATGCACCAGAGAGGTTATAACTCGTCTGTCCTTCTTTCTGCTTTTTTTTTTTTTTCTTTTTGAGGCTTCTAAGCATGGCTAATGTAGTTTTCATCAGGCTACAAATGCCCTTGTAAAACAGCTTTGAGGCCTGGTGTTGCTGCTGGCTTGGTAGAAAGTGACAGCACCACAGAATACGTCCCTCAGTGTCTACAAGTGAAACGAGCCAGTTACCCTCAGATAGGCATAAATGCGCTATTAGATGGTTGAGAAATACATTTTTCCCCCTAAAACCCTTCTGGGAATTTATTGTAGCGCCTTTGATGTAACTAATTAGCTGCTCAAAGTAAGCAGTGACTAACAATCTAATAACTGGCTAATGGAAGAAACTTCATAATGCTTTCAAATCAAGATTCTTTGGAGTGTCTTGCAAGAGGCTGAGGAGCTTTTCCCTGATGAGAAATGGTTGCCAATAGTCAGATCCTGATGTCAGCAGTCGTTTTTCCACTATATTTGAGACTCCTGGTTCTTTGAAGAGCCTGGATGTTGGAGAGAAGTGATAATCCCAGTGATATTCTGGAAGTGCTAAGCTTGATTTTAGCCATGATCAGCAGAATTGGAGTGAACAGTTTAATTTGGGGCTGTCACACAGTAACTTGCAGGCAAATTTTATACAGTGGAATATGTTATGGAAGGGGAAATGAAAAAGTCAAGTTGTTTTTGCAAGGGGTCTTTTTTTCTCTCATGTGAATTTCTCAATTTTTAAGTAGCAAAATCAAAATCTATTTTACCAAGAAGGGGAAATGCTTCTGTGTACCTTCTGGTCCTGCAGATTTAAAAGGAGGAACGACACAGCCACATGTTAATTTTGCCAATTAATTCTACCTTCAAATGTCTTCTGCATTAAGGCTTTCTTTTTTCTTGTCTACTGGAACTGCAGAGAGCACTACTACTAGGAGTCCCTTTCTCATCAACCTAATGATACCATTTTTACCTGTGTTAATAAACATCTTCAAGGTGTTTTCCGCTCACAGTCTACTCACATCCCCCACCAGCTAGGGCAGTTCTGATGTTGGATGTGGATCACTCTCGCTGTACTTGCATGAGAAGTTTTTCTGAATCTGTAGGATTACCATGCGAGTAAAGCAAGCAGGATTTGGCCTTGTGGGCACCATGAAGGTAAGCTTCACCACCTGCTCAATACCTGGGTATGAGGTTTAGTGTTTCTTCCACAGCAGCCAATGTCGTCACTCACACCTAAACCAGAGCACTTAGGGCTGCGCTTGTGAGTGGTGTTAAGTATCACTGCAATAATCCACTGTCTGTAATGGGAGAAACACGTAGCACTAAACTTGGGGAGGGAGAAAATGGCTTTCAGCTGCTTTGATTTAAATTGTTTGTTTTTGTTATTTTAAAGCCCATGTGGAAATAGGCTAGGAGACAGTTTTTTCAGAAATGAGGCTCTCATTTCTTTGGAGCATCACCCCTGCACGCTGCTGAGGACTGGTGCCTCCAGTAGCTCCACTGAGGCTTGCAACCCAGAGGCTTGAGGCTGGGACTCCGTGTTTCGGAGGTTCAGGCTTCTGGTCCCGAAGGCCCAGCCACTCACCTGAGCAGCTCTGGGCATATATTGCCAGGATACTGCAGGAATCTTGTTTACAGCAAAAAACTGCACTTCTTGATCCAGGGTCATTGAAGTCAGTGGGATGGCTCGAGTATCAGGTCAGTAACTTTGCTCACACCAGTTGTTTCTCCTTTTTTTTTTTTTTTTAATTTATGTTCTACAAAATATTTTGCAGAACAAACTATTGCCTTGGTCAGCATGATGTGGGAACAGGGGCAAGGCAGTCGAGCCCTGCCTTGTGTCCTCCTTGTTTGCATTTTGAGAGTGAGAGTCCTGGAGCTGGCAAGGAGGTCACCGCAGAACCCTCTGCCTTTGTGTGTGGGTGGCTGGCTATTCCTGAAGTAGGATTTTTCAGCTTAAAGAAGATTTTGGCATCTGCCTATAGGTCTGATGCTGGGGTTGTAGAAGTAGACTCCCAGTTAAACACAGTAAGTATTTGCTTGTGTAAAATGAAGGAAGGTTTTATTTTATATAGTTGCATATTTATCTGTTTACTTGAACCACTTGACTTTATTTGAGCGGACTTGGAGGTCAGCAAGCAGTGTAAATTCGCCTGGACAATCAAGGAATTCTGCTAAAGACATATCAAAGCTAACAGACATCTCTCCAATCCAGATGCCTGAAAAAATTTACCTGTATTGTAAGCTGCTTCATACCTTTAGCAGTTCTCCAGCAGTCTTGGGAGTTGTGTGCATAGTAGAAAAGGCTGCAAGTCATGGTTCAGCTGATAGTAATGCGTCGCTAAGGTGGTGGTGAAGCAGCCCGAGTTCTGCACAGGCCCACATCTTGTCTTTTTCAGGTCAGTGGGAGCTCTGCTGCTGACCCAAAGGAGTGCAGGATCCGGTTCTCTTTCAAAAGTCATAAAAATTGTATTGATGCACTGTGTTCTGGCTTCCTCCGTACTTTCAGAAAAAGAGTGAATTAAATTGTACTGTATCTAGACCTAGAGTGAATATACATATCATTTGTGTAAAATAACAGGGGATGGAGTATTTTCGCAGTATTTTCAGCATTGAGTCCATAGGTAGTTCTTGCTTTGTCTTGCTGATAAATCCTTTTTCTTCCAGTGAAAGTTAAAGATGACAAATAATAATAATAATAATAAAAATATATATATATATATATAAAACAGGTTTCTTGAAACAAACTACAAATCAGAGAAAAGAGCTGTATATTTCTATTTCAAAGGTCACCAATCAGTTTCTGGAAAATACTATACATATGGTAATGTGAAAATAACTAAGCTGAAAATCCATTACGAATGGGAATATAAATCTATACATTTTCAGTGGTGAGTTCAGATAATGTATGCTATTTATAAGCACAAAAGTCTTGTTTAAGGTATGCATAAGCATTGCAAAGAAATTAAGTAGCGTACTTGTTATCTAACACATTTTGTAGTCTCTCAAATGGGTGGACTCTATTTTTAAAACTGACTATTAGCATTGTGCTTTGTATCTGTGGTAGCCTTTCCAGAGTGTGTACTTCATGTGCAGCTGCTCCAAATGCAGGAAAGTGACAAACTTGGGACCAAGAGTGTTCAACTTAAGCTACTGTACCCACCCGAAACAAGACTTTGGTTATAACACACACTGTTTTTAAAGGCAGGCACAATTCTACTGGTGCATTTTTTCCTGCTTTGCTGTTAAAATGGCCAGAGAGTAGTGATCAATAGATGTATGCAAGAGGCATCAGATACCCGTGTCTTGATGAGCCTGGCAATTGCTCTACTGCGTCGTTCCAAGGAAAAAAATGCCAGGTCGCGAAAACGTAGACCTTAAAAGCGAGGGAAATTGCTTTCTTATTAGATACCTATTCTATTAAGAATCTAAGTAGTCAATCATTTTTTTTTACATCCTTCCTCCCCCTCATTCGGTTCACAACAACCTAAAATGCTGCTTTTCTGGGAAAGACTGATATTCTGACTTCAGTTTTGTAATTTAATGATGGAGAGTTTCCTTAGTAAACCAAATTTAGAGTACTAGAATGCTTATCTTATATCCAGACCTTGAACATAAAAGGCATTTTATACCAGCAATTGTTCATTTAATGAGCAATTGCAGAGTGCAGGACGGTTAAGGGATTGAGCTATATGCACCATTATTGCAAGAAGTATTCCGAAATACCAGAAATAGGACGTAAGCTCTGATCAGGGGGACTGTGAGCACAATTACCTTCTTTTCAAATCCTTCTGTGACACTGCGGGAGGAAAAAGGACTTTGAAACTTGAAAGGAAAGAGCTTGCTTTCAACCTCAAAAGCTAGGAGGAAAGGGCTCTGAAATTTGCTCAGTATTCCCAATTCACCATTAGCCTGTTTCTTCCTTTAGCCTCAAGGCATTCTCCGCTTTTTGAAAAGATGTTAAGAAATTCAGTCACAATAGAGAGCCTAGTTTTGAACATGTTTCACTCTGTCCATTGAGGTCTGGTCTTCAGCCTTTGTGTGGGGTGAATTGAGCTGAGCAGCAAGCTGGTTGGGGAGAGGTGAATGAGCAGTCTCTGTGCAGTCACAAATTCTGGCAAAGAAAAGATTACCCTCTCCTTTATTTTACAATATGCATTCCTGTACAATCCTGCTAGTGGCAATATGCGGAGCAGAGCTTGTGCTTAGGTCAATATGGAGCACTTGGTTTATAGCAACTCTTGTTAAGTTTGTCTTGTAATTGAAGCTGCTGTTGACCTTGCTTGGAGACCATTTGTAAAACCGTTTATTTAGCATAAACTGAAATAATAAACCCTCCTTCTCTTAGGCCGATTGTGATAGGGTGACATTAGTTTGATTTAATGATTAGCCGCCTGACCCCTCAGCTACAGAGAGCTGCTTGAATAGGGAGAGTTCACTAGGAAGCACACAGGAAGAATACTAATGAGCTTGTTAAATTTAGCATGGCACCAACCACTTTTAATTCCTCTAATGAGAGAAGCACTGCCTCTGAGAGAGAGGGAGGGAGATGAGGAGAGAGAAAAAGAGAGGGAGGAATGTCCACAGCCTGTAGCCAGAGAATTTTGGGCAAGAGAAGAGCTTGGAGAGCGTGTAAGCCAGGGTCTTTTGGACTGCGTTGTAAGTACGTTGTCTCTTCTATCACCCAGGTGCAGTGTGTCAGCAGCTCGCCTGTGTGACCATAATGCTACCTACGAGTTGCGGGCAGAAATATGGAGAGGAAAGTTAATGCATAAGTGGATTTAGCTGAACTGCTGCATCTTGTCTGAATGGGGGTATCTCTGAAGTGTGGTGGGAGTGATTTTTAGCATCCTGTATCAATGGATTTCAAATTTTTTTAGTTGCTGGCTCTAAAAGGTTTAAGAGAAGAAGCTTTGACTTTGTGTATTGATGTCTGTAGAACTGTGATAAAACAAGCAAACAAAAGTTAATGGGAGAAGAAAGTTCAGTGGATTCTTATGTTTGATTTCCGTTTGCCTTGATTTTTAATTTGCTTTTAAATTAGCTGAACAACTAGAATCATGTTTGTTCAGGCATACTGTCCTATGTGAGTTCTCTGAAAATGCTTGTTAGTTAGAATGAGGTGCGCCTAGTTGCTAAATACTTCTAATAAAAACCACTTCTGATTGGAATAGCAGTGCATGGGAGAATTCTGAATGAGTGCGATTGTTCCAGACTAGGTGCTTGTAACACGTGTCTCTGGCGCCTAGCTTGTTAAAACAGAATAGGGCATACGTGAAGAAAGAGAGTCTTACGCAGATTGCTTTGGAGGCTTGATTACTCTTTTTTGTTCTTTTGCTTTTTTCCCCTAAGTCTTTCTCTTAAACCTGCAGAAGACAGGGTGAACTATGCTGAAATCAGGGGAGTACCACTGATGGTAAACAGGTGGAGATGAGGGAGACTTGGTCCCCTTGGCTGTAATTTCTTTCTGCAAGTTTTAGTGAATCAGATGTTTCTTTTGACCCTAAACCGAACCACTTTTAAAACTTGAGAAGGGCAGTAACAGTTGCCATGCATTTGTCTGTAAGAAGCCTTTGGCAGATGCTGCCGGAGCAGTGGGCTGCTTGCTTACGTTTTTGCTATAGAGCTCCACTTGTTGCCATGGTGGACAGCATGTTTCTGTCAATAATTTGGCCCGGCACAGCTTGTCTGCACTCACTCTCAAACTTTATCAAGTAATTCAGCTGAAACAGAACAAGATTAGACAGCTTTTGCCTTTTGGCTCACTGAAGTGGCTTTACTGCTGTTGAGAGACTCGGCAGAATGACTGCAGAAGTTTCCCCCTCAGTGTGCAGGAGGCTCTTCTAAACCTCCCAGCTATTTGTATTCTGGAGTGCGGGTACTGTCAAGCCCTTCATCTGCCCCATATCAAAAGAAACTGCGGTATGGAGTGGGTAGTAGATGCTTAGCAAAATGTTAGTCTGTTGTGTGTTATTGCCGGAATGCCATCATGTTTGCTTTAAAACAAACAAACAAAAAAGTCTGGATGAAATTTTATACGGTAGGCAGTGTACAAAAGTGTTTGACTTCTAACAGCTAACAGCATTAATTTAATGATGGGGAAAGATGGTTGATACAGAGGAAAAAATACTAATTTTCTTTTGTTTCCTTTCCTAAAAAAAAAAAAGGAAAGCTTTTTAAAGCAAAACACATTTTTCCTTGAGTTTCAAAGTTACTGAAAATAGGCTTTGAATTTCATTCCAGAATTTAAAAAAAATGTTCCATACCAGTCCCCAGTGCCTTGATTGATGACACATGCATGTTTGGAGAAGGAAAGAATAAAACTGAAGCCTGTAGAAAGTCATTGGGTTCTTGTATTCCAGGATGGCAGTTTTAACAAATATTATCTTTATATGGAAGAGTAAAAGAACTGAAATCCTCTCTGATCCTCAGATCGATTATACAGCCACACAAATCACTTCAACTCACTGGCTTCCATACCGTGGTAGCACAGGTTAGCTTGCTATGCTTAAGGGTCTGTCAAGATTTCAAATAGAGTATAATCCCCTATTTTCACCAGAGTTTACATCTCATCAGTGAAAGTTCACTCTGGGTTGAAATTTAACATAAAAGATTCCAGCTAGGGAGAAATGTGATGGAAAATATAACTTCGGTTGGGGTGATTTAAGTTTTAAGTTTTCGGTTATACAAGCTGTTTTCTAAAAACTTCGTATAAGTTTTAAAGTTTTAGATTCCCTTTTGCAGTTCTCTAACTAAAAACAGCTTCAGTGTAAAAAGTGGAAACCTTAAACCGCGCTAATCTAGAGCAGGGACCAGTGCCTGTGCATATTAATAAAAAGTAGAAAAGGGCAAAGGGTTTAAACTCTACAGTGTTGTTGTCTGTTTCTATTAACTCTTTCTCCTCAGCCCCAATTCTGGAAGCGCTGTGTATGGAGAATTACTGCTGGCTGTTTAAAGAATTCAGTCCCTGGAAGATGATGATAAGTCAGCAGCCCCTGCTTTCTCTAATACTTGGAGATAGAAAAATAATTAAGCACTCAATAGACTGCACTGTTGGGTTTTGTTGTTACGATTTTGGAGGAGAGGGAGCAGGGAAATGCCTGGAAAGCTCTGCATTAAAAGTAATGGTGTAACTAGTTGGGCATAATGCCCAAAATTATACTCTGGGTATTTAATACACGTGTAGCCTGTTTGTAATGTAACATATGTGAAAGCAGGGTTACACTAGTGTCGAACTTGTGTGAGTAGTCATGATCAGTTGGTTGCTGATGCTTATGCTGTTTGAATGAGTGCAGCAGGGCAAGTTGTAAGTAAAAATGCGGCTCTTACCTTAGCAATTCTGGCCTCTGACAACTGAAGTGAAATCTTGACACTGTCATAAATGACCCTGCTTTGCCTGTGAGTTGTAGAATAAGTTTACCTGAGCTGCTCTAATTTCCTAAGAGTACTTTCATTTCCTTTGCGGTTACCTTTTCTGCACCCAATATTTAGTCTTCTGGGAGCTCCTCATATGCTTTTGAACAACTTTTGAAACTGGCTGTATTTATTGGTATTTCTTCAAGACATTGGTATATGCCCGCATGTGCAAGGTGTTTTATTGAACAAGGCTGTACCTGGAGCATAGACATCTGCCAGAATCCAGCACACAGTTATGCACTTGTTTAGAGAAATGCCTCTGTATTTTAATAATGCGATAGCAGAGCCCCTTGGTGTGGTTTTTGAAGGCTGCATGTGATCTGCAGGAATTGCTGCTCATGCAGGAGCCTAGGCTTGGCTAAATGCCTGGCTGTACAGCAAGGCAGGCTGGTGGAGCGATCATCAGAAGGCCTTTTGGCCCATCCACAGCAGGCAAACAGGACTCAGAGAGAGACACTGACGATGAATGGGTGAAGAGCCCTGGCCTGACAGACGTGGCGGTGGGAAAGGTCTGCAGAAGTATTTGCTTTCTCTATGCTGAAGTGCTCACAAGCAGTGTAGGCATAGGGGTTTTTCTGAACTGGTCCTTGGGTTCCACTCTCCTCATTCTCTTTTGTTTCTCCTTTTGTTTGTTAAGAATTCATGTGTTTGGGTATGGGAGAAAGGGAAGGGGGGAGTGGTCAGCCCACGCATACCTGTGGCAACACTGCTGGAACAGTTGTCCCCACTCTGCCTGTCTTGTGATGTTGGTGCTGCCTTTTGGGCAGTTTTACATATTTTTGGGCAGTTTTACATATTTCAGCATCGCCCACCTTGTTTTCCTACTAATGGCCTTTCTTTAAGGCTCCAACCTTCCACATAAGCAAGGTTCTGAGGGACTGGAGCAGTGCTGCAGAGCAGCAGTGGGTGGCGAGGTTTGATTTAGGCCTGGCTAGCAAGGTTCATCTTCTGCTGTTTGTGACAAATTGTTTTCTTCCTCCTCGTCAGGCAGCCAAAACTTCCTTGTCCCAGAGGCAAGAAAACAGCAAGTCTCTCTCTGTTCTTGCAGGATTGATAGCCTTGCTGGTAAATGCATCAATGCATGGGTGACGATGATCTACTGACCAAGAGCTGCCGGCTAGCGTGCTCAGCCCACACCCCACAGCATTCCTCAAAGCTGCATGCCAGCTGTCACCAACCTGCACCCTAGCGATGGTGGTGGCAGGGAGAACTTCTTGTTTTATTTGCTAAAAATGGACTAAAAGTGTCTCTCTCTCTCTCTCTTTCTGTTCTCTCTCTCTCTTCTTTGGTATTTTTTTTCCAGAGGATGAAAGTCCTGGACAGACCTATCACAGAGAGAGAAGGAACGCAATCACAATGCAGCCACAAGGTGGGCAAGGCCTCAGCAAGATCAGTGAGGAGCCTTCAACATCTAGTGAGGAAAGGGCCTCATTAATAAAGAAAGAGATCCATGGATCTATATCGCACCTTCCTGAACCTTCTGTACCTTATCGTGGGACATTGTTTACTATGGACCCCAGAAATGGTTACATGGATCCTCATTACCGTGAGTATTTATTACAAGCTTGTTTCGGGGAGGGAAGTTGGAAGGCTGTTTAGGCTGTCGCATTTAATGTCATTCTGTTTGTCACCTTGCGTCATCTTGGGGAGAATTGCTTTCTCTGTGTGTGAGTTGAGATAAATGTGATTTTTTTTCTGTCTCAAATTAAAATCTGGGAAGCATGGCAACTCAAAATTAGCGCAGGCCTCTGCAAAGCAACTTGCACAGGATATATCATCTGTTGTTAATCCTCCTCAATCATCCAGTTCTGCATTTGCTCCACCCCCATCATATACAAAGAAAAAAATCTCAATAAAGAAAGCAGAGGAGGAAAATGAAACAGGCCTTAAAGTCTTTTTAATAAATAATCTTAATCTTTTTAAATAATCTTAATATTTTTTTTTTTTAATAATTTGGGGAGGGATTGGAAAGTTTAATGCTGCTGGTTTTGTTTATTAATTAATTTATTTTTACTGTTCTTTTTTTTGTTTGTTTTTAGAGATGCACTTGCTTTTGAATATGTGGGCTGATGGGGTGGTTTTATCATTTTCTTCCCTAGTCCCCCTAAGATGTATGGGGTAAAAAAGGCAAACAGTTTCAACTTCTGAATTCCTGCTCAGACGTTAATAAAAAAGTAAGAAATTAACTGCCACTTGAAGACAGATGTGGAATGGATTTCTCCACAGGCAAAATATGAGGGAGTTAAGCAGTTTTTTTCATCTGCCTCTAGTTTTAAAAAAAAAAAGGAAAAATCTTTTAGTTGTGTAGTAATGAAGTACATCCTGACGTGTAAGGGCTTGTGCCTTTTGATTATAGATTTATCACCTAGTCAGGATACACATTTGCCATTTAACCTTCCAGTCTCCAGTTCCAGATGATGGGCTTAAGACCCACAGAGAGGGGCCAGTCTGTGTTGGCTTTTTTTTTCCTTCACATAATTCAGAAATTTCAGTGTTTTAAGGCAAAAGGTCATTAGCCAGGCAACTGATTAGTGAAGACAGCTGATTAGTGCATGTTTTTTTGCTAAAGAAAGTGCCAGGGATAAAAGCTAATTTTATCCCTTCATTAGTTGGGCTAGCAGCAAAGGGGAATGTTCACTCATCAGGGTGCAGATCAAAGTATGTCTCACACAACCTTAAGTCTCACCAACCTCCTTAAAAAAATAGAATTAAAAAAAAAAGGGGTGTGATTGTTAATAAGCATGAAGAGAAAATGAATAAAATGAATACTTGTTTTCTTTATATTCTACGACAGCATTTAGGGAAAAGTTTGCAGTGAAGCTTTTCAGCTCTTCTCAAATGTACACAGTCAGTTCATGGACACTCTCCTTCTCTCTAGCTCTTCCCAGCCTTGTTCAAATCCTGGAAGGGAGCTGCTCATCTTTTTGCCTGGAAAGGTATGCAGCAGCACACTAGTGGCAGATTTGCCTGCCAGAGAAGCGTGAATGTGCAGAGCAAAGTACTGATCACAAGCAGCAGCACACAAATATAAGCTGTTGGAGACACCAACTGTAGCTTACCATTTTGAGTATTTGTTAATGCGAACCCCAAATCTCCCTAGGGAAAAGAAAATCCTATTGGGGAAGCAAATAGCTTCTGTGTGCCTACAGTATAGCTGGGGGGAGATAAAATGTACAACTGCCACCCCAACCAACCAAACAACAAACATTATGCTAAATTTAGTGATTGCCATTTTGGCCATCTGACCAGCTGCCAACTCAGTCCTTAAATCTGGATCAAAGTGTTACTGATACTGCTAAAGATTCAGACTGAGGAAAAAGAGCCATCCGGTCTGAATGAGCCTGTCTGGTTTGGATTTTATTCATTTTGCTTTCTTTTATTGAATTTACCTCTTCTGACTAAAGTTCCCACAATTTAATGTAGATAAAATGTCTATATTGTGACTGATAACTGTAGCCAGTTAGGATGTGTCAACTGATAAAGAAGCACTGATGTCAGAAGCCGAGGGAGCAGCATAATTTTACTCAGCCTATAACGACAGAGAAACAAGAGATGAGTTAATTTTAAATGAACAAGAAGATCGTAAAGCAGAAGTCTAAGCCAGAAGATAACAGATGGGCAGACCTACTTCACTGCTGCTGTAGTGAACTGCAGAGTTTTTACTCACGGATTTGTAAAATACCTCAAGATATTAATGTCATATAAAGAGCCCTCATGCTTTTATTTACTTTTAATAGATGTGATATAGAAGGACAACTAAAGAGACAATTGTCTAGTCAGATTTTTAGGGGATCAGACAGGCTTACTGAAATTTTCATAGTAATTGTATCATTTATATATGTAAGACATGCTTTGGTAACAGTATTTAGGCTGACATTTATAGTGGTCCATATGAACAAGATCGAATAAGGTAGTGATATCCCAGTCCCAGTGTAGCAACAGGTGAGGAACCAGCAAGTCTATTGTTCTCTTCCTTAGTGTCTTGCTAGTTTTACTGGGCATATGGATAGAAAATACTGTTTTAATTCAACATTGTTGGGTATGTAAACACTCACAGTAATTCCTTAGTTTCCCTGTGGTTGGAAAATATAGACTTTTCAAGATGGCTAATTTGTGCTTCTATATTTACCCGCTTTGTATTTAAAAGTGTGGGCAGGCTTCCTGTAACGCAGGAAGAGGGAAAATAATTTTTTTTTGAAGGAGGACATCTGTCTATTTTTATGGCAAGAAAAGAAAAAGAGAATTTAAGTCAGTTGTGTGTGGAACGCATGTCTGCTCCAGGAGCTGCACTTATTGGAAACAACTTGAATGCCTTGCATTTCTACATGTAAATATGTGTGTCTCTGTGTATGTGCACTGCAGGATTTTTTGTTGTTATAATTTTTTTTCCTAATTAAAATGAGCGATGTTGTAAATGTTGGGAATAATAGTTACCATATACGTGGAATAAATACCTCATTGAGGGGGAATTTGCTCTCCTACAGAGCGAGGGGAGGAAGTATTGTTGTGTTTCAAGCGGACCAGCTTTTCAAACAGCTGGAAAGAAACATGCCATAGAGCTGGTGGCCCTTTTGCACCACCAGCTTCTCAGCCATTTAGCAACCACGAATAAGAGAATGGCCTTCTCTGGACTGAGAACAAGAGAGAAAAACACATCCAGACCTAAAACAGGTTCAGACTTCGGACTTTTTTTCAGTCATGATTTTCTCAAGCATCACTTAAACACTAGTCACAAAGTGTGTTTTTAAACATTTTCTTTTCAAAAGCTTAGGCAGGAGATGACAAAAATGCTGATGTTTCCCTTCATATGTTACACCTTTCCTTTACAGAGGGGAGAAGGTTTACTGAGCTCCAGTGTGGATTTTTGCAGTGTTTCTTAAATAGCTTTAAAGAATAGCATTTCTCAAACACTGATTATGGTTTGAGCCCCTTGTTAATGTAAATTCTGTCTCCAGAGGTGGGGCTGAGGCAGGGATAGCAACTTCCTTTTGTTATTCTCTCCACAATTTTAATTCCCACGCAGATTTATGGCAGTGTTAAGACTGCCTGTCTCACAATTCATTCCTCATGGAAAAAATGAATCATTCCTGATGTAAACACTTTGATTTAAAACATACTGCTGGTATTCTTCCCCGTGTTTCACAGCTCATCTGAAAGAATTGTTAGTTCCTAATTAGTAAAGCCTGAAGAATTATCTTAAGTAAAAAGCAATGACAGTTCAGTTGGCTCTGAGCTAAAAGTCTGTATATACAAAAATGGCCCTGGCAGGAATCTTTCTGGTTCATACTTCATCTCAGAGGTTGCGCTGCGCATAGCTTGAAAGCAGGAACTCGCCCTGCACCTTTTTTTTTTTTCTTTCTTTTTCTTTTTTTCTTAACAGGGATTTATTCCAGTTTAGAAGCTTCTGTATCTATCTGGGGAAGTGGGAACTGCTTATTGCTTATTTTGTAGGATTAACCCTCCAAAGGTATTGATTGCCCTAAGTTCCCACTGACTGTGTCTGGACTTGTACCTTGAACGGATCGGGCCCCTTATAGAGGCCCCAGTTAGATTACACAGTGTTAACAGCGTCATCTCAAAATCAATTTGCAACATGACCGAAAGACCAAAGCAAGGAAAATACAGCCTAGTTCACTAGGTGCACTTGTTCATTTACTGTTTTAATTTCTATTGACAAGAATTCCCCTTCCTTAATCTCCCCACAGAAAAGGAGGAAGAATAAAAAGGGAAATTAGATTCTGCTTCTGCAAATGGTAACTGGAAACACTACCTTAAAATGCAATAACAGAGCAGTGACTTTTCATGGCAGCGTAGCTTGAACTGTGATGGTCAGCTATATGTAGCACACTGAATAATGAGATCAGTCCAAGTTGCCTCCAGCAGATGGGCTCATGGAAGGGGTCCCCATTTGCTTTGTAGAGGGGAGAGCCTGTGACTTCCTCTATCCTATCCGTGGAGTGTTTTGGGCCTCCAGAGGGACAATCTGAGAGCCTTTAGGGTTAGTCTCATGCAGGCACTTTGCTGAACACATTTAGCTTCCCAGCGTCATCAGGTCATGGGGGCCAGGGTTGACTCTTTATAGAGGGCTTCTCCCCCAGCCCTGCTGGAGAGCGAGAGGTGAGTGTCGGTGAGGAATCCTGGCAGAGATTTAGGGCAAAAGTCTTTTAAGACATTTAGGTGCTCTTCAATTTCAAAGTGAGTTTGGCCTCTTAAATACCTTTAAAAGTCTGGGTCCTACTTCTTCAACCCTTTCTGCTGCAGTTTGCAGAGCAGGGGCATAAGCACTTTACTAACAAAACTATCATCTGACAGTGATTTATGGAGTGGATTGTAGGTGTTGTTAAGCAGGGGTAGTTGGAAAAAAGTCAAAATTTAAAGCATCTCATAAAACGCATAGGAAAAAAGCCGCTAGTTCAAAAGTGAATGTCAGCTGAGCAGCTGAAAAGTTGAGCTTACAGAGAAAAATTGGTATGTTTGCAAAATGTTTTTTTGGAAAAAAAAATCTAAAATTTAATAGTGTATTTCAATAGCTTCCAACAGAAAAACATTATTGCTCTCAAAACCAAGTGTAGGGTCAGAGGCACCTTCAGTCTGAAATTTTGGAAGGAGCAGCAGACCTCTTGAGATTAACAGCTGCATATAAATGCAGAGCTGTTCTACAAGATGCTTCCCAAACCTCTCTGGTCATGATTGGGAAATTCTACTCCCTGCCTGTTTTTCCAGAGTCCTTCTGTGGAAGAAGCAAGGGCTCTTTAGAATCCTGGCAGCGCTACCCCTGCTTGCTCCTGTCATTTGGAAGTAGCAATTGCACTGTAAGATTTGCAGCTAGAAGCGGCACATAAAAATGTCCTATTTTCTACCTGATTTTCTCTCTCCTCAGCGTGAGACTGCAGAAATGCCGGTTTCTGAAAGGACTTGAAATGTAATGTAGTTGAGAAATTGAAAGATGATTTTTTTTTGGCTTTTTGATTTGCTTTAATTTCAAGTTTAGATTAGTATTCAAAGATATGTATTTGCCATTTTTTCATTGTCATTACAGTTGGTATCAATTTTGACTAGAAACTACAAGGGATGATCTATACGAAGGTGATCCTGTTTGGGCAAAGGGTAGAATAAGATATTGCTGTGATCCCTTACTCTAATTCTGTTGGACTTAATTTTTAAAATGTCCTTATATTCAACCTTTGGGGGAAAAAAAAAAAGTCATTCTTCTATGGCACCTAAGAGAATTTACCTTCTGGGCTCTACTGTGGTGGAACCTTCTCGAAAGCAGATTGGTTCTCTTATTCTCTTTTATTGGGTTATTTAAGTGTCTGTAAGATGAAGTTTTTTTTTTTTCTAATAACAAATGCAAAAATACTTATTTTTTCCACGGATTTGATTTTGTTTGTCAGGTAAAGCATTTTTAGATGCTTTAGAGTGTGTATTTGTTGTGTACTGTCTTCATGGAAAGAGACAAAGTACATTGCTTAGAGCTATAGAGTCATAGCTAGAAACTCTGAAAAACAGCCAAGAAATAATGTAATCCATCTCTATAGCCTCAAGGCGGATCAGCTATCCCTAAATCAGGAGAGAATGAAAAGCTTCTTAAAAGTTGCTGTGTCCCTTGATAAGTGGGCGTTCCTGTCTTTAAGAGCCTTGTCACAAGGTCTGTAATGGGTTGGGACTGATCCCATTTCCTTATGTGATATTCTCTATGTATCAGCAGATGAACAGTGAGGAAAAAAAAAAAAGCCACAAAAAACATCTTTAGAAGTCCAGAAACTGAGCTGAAAAAAAATGTGGTAGTTTCCTCTTCAGAGATTCACTAGTGTGAGGGAATTGTGGTATTTGCCGTCACTAAGCTCTCTGAAAAAAAAACCACCAAAAAACAACAGGGCCTGACACACAACTGTTGTGCTCATTTGTCATGGCAACAGGCAAGATCATGAGTTTTGTCTTTTTCTTGGGTAGCAGTGATCTTTGTGTTATTGTTAAGGATGAGTAATGCTAGGGATTAGCCAAGTATGACAGGTATGTAGAAAACTAACGGTCACGGGAAGATAAGCATCATCTTTTGCAAGATTTGGAGCATCCTTAATACCTGAGGTTCCTGTCCGTCAGTCACCTTGTTCTGAGGTACTTCTCTCTGCAAGCATTTCTTGGCCAAGGACACATGGTTTGAAGGAGTAGCCTTTCGGATGCTTAATGCCTTAAAAAACTTTAGCCAGAACTCAACCTCATGCAGCTTTTGGTGTCGGATTGCCTTGCCTTTATTGGTAAGGAGCTGTATGTCTGCAGCAAGTCAAGTCCTTATAGCAAAGCACAGGAAATGCTTCAGCCAGGTGCTGTTTTGTGAGGAAGACTCCTGGCTGGCTGAGCGATCATGACTTCTTTGGGAACTGAAGCAGATTTTCCTGAACTGATGAGTATGAACCACATACTTCTTAAACTCTGTAGTGTCTTACACTGCTGGTGAGATGGTTCACTTACATTGGTGCTTTTCATCTGGACAGTGCCTTAGAGGGAATTTGTTTCCCTAAAGAGAGGTTTCAAGTACCATTTTCATGTCCGGAAGCATCCTAATTGGTCTGTCTGCCAGCGTGGAAAAGCAGCAGTCTATTACATCCTGTGTCATATTGGTTAACTCTATGTGAAAGTGTCAGATTAAATAGGCGTCTCAGATGGCACTATGTATTTGTGTTTAGGCAGCTGAATACTCATAAGTGTTGTTACTGAGCACTTCAATCACTGTGTCCATATGTAGAAAATAAACATTTAAGTTAGTTCTCTTTTATCCCCATCTCCACTGCCATCTCCCAGTTCTTATGAAGAAATCAGTGTCAACAATTAAATTGTGAGGTAGCTATAATCTGCAGGGTGCTCCTCTGTTATAGTTTCCTTGAGTTAATGTTGTTATGCCCTGGGATTCTTGTAATGGTGTGATAACGTTCTGTACCTCCTTCTGTGCTGCTGCCTTTGGGTTTGGGAAAGAGCCCGAGAGTGTGGCTGTGTCCCAGGAGTTGCCTTGTGGTGAGTACTGGGGGCACCATAGGCCAGCTCTTCCCACGGCACCGGCTTGACCAGGGAGATTTTAAAGGACTGTGTCGTGCCTGTTGATGTGGTGCAACTTGAAGAAATCTCTTAGCACCAACCTGTTGGAGGCCAGGACTGAGCACACCTTTACTTTTGAGACAGTTTAAATGCTTTAGTTCTTGAGCAATTTTCAGGACTGCTAGCAGTACAGATTTATTCTTATTTATTGAGTTCAATAATTAGGAGAGCCTCTTAGCCATATCCTCTGCTTCCTTTTATTCACACCTAGCAACCCAATTAGTCTGCCTCTCGTGCAGTTTGCAAGTTACTTTTTAGCTTCCTGTTAAAACAGGGCTCAAATTACTTACAACTGGGGCTCTTGAGTATGTTCAGTGGGTCACATCTGAGTTTGGAGCTTATTTCAGGAACACTTTCCCTTTCAATCAGAATTATACTGGTTCACAGAATCATCATAGAATCATAGAATGGCTTGGGTTGTAAGGGACCCCAAGGATCATCAAGTTCCAACACCCCTGTCACAGGCATGGCCACCAACCTCCTGCTTATCTTTTTTCATTTGTGGTGGTATAACTTACAGCCAAGGCATCAATCACCAGTGTGGGAAGCCAGTTCTGCACTAAGTATTGGTGTATTTGTCGCTGTGTTTTAAAAGAGTGCAGCTGCTGTAATGAGGTGCGGTTGTCAGCATGTATGATGGTGGTATTGTTTGCAGCAGCAGAAAAAACTGTACTGGCATGGAGATGTTTGTGTGTGTACAGGTTTGTACACCATCTTCATACTTTCTTTTAAAAATGAGTAGCCATTTCATAAAAAAAACAGAAGAGTGTCTTTCAGAATTTGTCTTCCTGATTTGTTGGAGTTCAACACAGCTCCCCAGATAATGGAATTGCTTTCAAATTTAAATTATGCATGTTTCCTGTTTCACACTGAATAAGGTAGAACAGAGAGTCCCCCATTGTTGATTCTGTTTTCCCTTTCACATTTCAGTGCTGCCCTGAGCCATCATTTTTCCCAAACAGCCAAACAGCGCTGATCCAGAACCTGATGAATTCAATGAATCAACAGCTGCTGGCTTCAATGAACTTTTTAATAATCCCCAGTTGCCTTATATTCTGCCCTTTCATTTTACCTGCTCCTCATGCTAGTTGTAATTTAAAATCCTAATTCCCAAGGATCTGTGTACCATTTCTCAAATGAAGAGCTGAACATTGTTATTCGTCTATCTGCAGTCCCCTGTTGAAGTAACTTATGGTAACAAGCCAAAAGTAATGGCGAACGACATACTTTGAAATAAACGGCTGATTATGGTAACAGCTGAGTGTAACACCATACTAAGTGTTGAAGCAAATAACTAATGAGGTAGATGTGTTGAAATAAATTGCATTCCAGTATGTTGCACTCTTCAGTGGAAGAAGGTGCTGCATTTGATTTGTTTGCTTTTTTCACCAGCCTGTCTGCTGCGGATACAACAGTTGAAAGCCTCTGGCTTTGATGTTGACTTCTGGTAGAGTTTGTTGTTGAAGTGAAATCGGGTTATTTTGTATGAATAAGCTTTTTTGAACCGAGGCCTATGTTATGTATAAACAGTGGCTGCTCACTTTACCAGGATGCACAGTGATAGCAAGCTGTTGGCTCCTTTGCTGTGTTTCTTACTGGGTGATACTTGAATTGGCATCAACACCATTCGCACAAGTGAGCTAGAGTACTTCTAACAATAAAATTGGTACCAGACATTAAAAACATTCATTGCTGCTATAGTAGGAGTGGATTTTCTTTTTATTTTCACTGGAAGAGAGGGAGGAACACAGGTTTAATCACTGGCTTAATCACTGAGCTGCCCAGTGCTTGGAATGTTTTACTTAGGGAAAAGCTGATGTATGACCTTCTCATAAATGCTTCTGATTTGCTTGAGACTGGCAGTGACCGTGGCCTATGCTTATTTTTACTCTAACAGATTTTCAGTTTTTCTTGTCAACTCGAGTACAGAAAACTTAAATATGCCTATTGGGAAATAAAGCCAACTGGAGGAAGGTCCCGATAAATAAAGACTAAAGGCCTAATCTGGCTTTGTCTGCTCCCATGGAAAAAATTGCAAAGGCTGGATGAAACCCAAAATGTTGGACTGTGAAAGTGCTTCTCAGTTCATGTGGGAAAAATGGCACATCTCTTTAAAGAAGATCATTATTTTCTATGTACATCACAGATAGTAACACAAGACCTCCATTTAATAGTACCTTCTATCCTCCAGTACGTTGTAAGCCAGATTAAATCAGAAAGGCAGGTTGAAGATGTGCTGCTGTAGTGGTACTCCCCATAGAAGCTACTGTTCTGTGTGTATATTGGTATAAAAGGGAGGTCTGTAGAGGGAGGTTGAAGCATCCCATGCCTCTGTATCCAGGCCAGCCTCTAGCTCTGGGATTTGCTCATAAACAGCCTGTGTGACTGTTGTGCCAACACGTAAGGCTCTCCTGGGCATGCAGGGTCCTGCAGGATCAGGAGGGTGAGGTCCAGTTGCTTCTGAGGCTGTGGCTGAAGGCTGCAAAATGCGAAGTTGCTGTGTTACTTAAAGGCAGCCCACAGACTGCTACCTTACAAGATGATGTAGACATGCGTACTGCTTGTTAAGGCTACACAAGGTGCTGGCACCATTCCCTGAAGAGCTGACTGTTGGGAAGTGACCACTGTATTTCCTTAGGGAGGCTGGTGCTAGCCTGACACTGCTCTGTGATTCTGAAGCACAACACCCTGTGGTGGGAGCGTGGGGTAGGAGGAAGAAGTCTTCAAATGGGTGGTAAAAAGTCTTGAACTTTACTTGGTGTCTGAATGTGCAGCACAGCATGTCTCTAGGCCAAGTTAATTTGGCAATGTACGCAATAGGTCTTGGCTCTAGAGAATGAGAAAATGCTGTGGTCCACTCTATGGTTTCCATGTAATGCCTTTTTAAAATAAACATTTAGACCCTATATATTTGCTGCTCGTTTGCTGCAAATTTTGCTAATCTGTATGTTATAAGAAAAAACATCCAGCTCAGTATTTTGATGCAGTCTTGCTGTTTGCATGGTTAATTGAACTCCTCCATCTATGGCTTCCCAGTAAGCTTCAAAAGCAAAAGGTGCTTTCTCTTTCATGCTTCCATCCTACTGCGTAATACTTCATGAGCCTCACCTAACTGCAACTGATGGCACTCTTTTATGTTGTCAGTGCAGGGAACTGGGAGGAGCTGCTGGCAGTGTCCTGTTCAACCTAGTTATACTTGGCTTCTTGTTCTTCTGACAGTGCTGTGCACATAGAAGAAAAAGACTTCAAAACCGGTTTAGAACTGTTTGAGTACAAGAGTGGGAAATGAGGGGTGGGAGCTTTAGCAAGATTTCTCCTTTGCCCAGCCTTTTCAGGACCCTGGTGACTTAATGAATTATGACTTGTAGCAATCGGATAAAATCTTCTGACAACTCTGCGCGTGTCTTCTAGTCTCTGTAGCTCTGGTAAGATGCCTCTTGAAATTGTCTGCCACCAGGAAGGCATGCTTGCCTTTGTGTCGTTTGCAGACTGAAGCACTGACTTGTGGCATTCTTGTTAAAGTCATCTCCCTGCGTATGAGCTGAGTGAGTGCTTTGTGTACACATACCTCTCAGGTAGCAGAGCTGTTATTTGACTTGGATTGGCCAACTCTGTATTTTCATCTAGGGTGAAATGACCATTGTTACAGTGTGCTGGACAGTGATGTTATAGGATATTTGTGCATAATATAGTACATGTGCATAGTCTGCAGTAATTGTTTTCTCCAAGTCTTGTTGCTTCCTCATTATTTTCCTGCTTATTTTTGTAATGTGATTTTTCATATACTTCTGTGTTATGAATGTTTTTGTTTTTTAAGCTATCTCTGATATGCAGCTTTCATATCTTGGCTCCCAGCAACACTGAACCTCATTGTAAAGCCCCTTCGTGTAAAAGCCCATCTAGTTATAACTCTCAAAAATAAGAGGCTTGTCTCCTGAGGACTACTCCATATTGCGGGTGGAGTATAATCCTTAACATTGTTTTTTTGCTTTCAAATAGCTGGGGACCGTAAGTCAAGGAGTGAGAACTCCCTTTGTTTCATGTAGCGTATGTTGCAGGGAAAGAATGTAACAGAGCAGAAAATGAAGAAAGACATAAAAGAATTTCAGCTCAAGGAGGTCAGATCCATCACAGGCTTAGCGTTGCCTTCAAAGATGCCTGGGACAGGTGGCAGTTCAAGACAATCAGAGGAGAAGCATCCGCTAGAGCTAAGATAAGGGATTCTTGCAGAATCCTGCTATCTGGTCCCAGTTTGCTTTGATGTAACTCTGCTAGAGAAGACTTCTGGGAACAGGCTACTGCTTCCCTCAGTGATAGGCTGCTGTTGCCTTTTAAGGTCTCATTACGGTGGTCCTTGAGGATTAATTCTCTGTAAGGTTTACATGGGAATGGTTTTGTCTGTAGGCCCAGACAGGGAGCGTGGTACCACCTGTACAAAGCATTACTGCGTTCTTTCATTCTATTTTTTTTTTTCAAGTAGCTCATATTTAACAATATTTGACAAAAGGTAAAACCAAACATTAGCCTTTTTTTCTCTTCCCCCTTTGGCTGTTACCGAGTTTTTGTTGAGCACAGCTTGAGCAGCCCTTTGCAGTCATTGAACCATTAGCAGTATATTGTCACCTTCGGGTTACTCCACTCAGCCTGCTGCTTTTGGCAGTATTTCTTTTCTTCTCTTGCCCCTTAAAGGAGAGAAGTGATGATGTTTGGCTGGGGAGTCGGGAATCATCCCACTGCTGTTTGTTTGGTGTGCCTGCACTAGCGGGTTTTACATAAATGCCATTTTGTTCAAGGAGGAGAGTTCAGGATATAGCATTGTTGTAAATTATCAGTGGTAATTTATTAAAATAGACTCATCTGCATCTATTAGGGTTTGTTTATGAAAAAAACATTTACCATTTTTTTCAAAGGGTAAAGCCTGCTTCCAGTGAACTAGCAGCTGGCAGAGCACTGCAATAACAAAGGTGGGAATCATGTACTGAAGTTTGGCACGCAATAGGAAACAAGGGCTTTCCAGCTCCTTGATGTATTTTGTTAGTGGTACAGTTTCTGCCTAACTCTTCATTACGTATCTATGCCTTGAAGATGAAAAAAAGGCGCAGAGCTGCAATTCCAAACAAAGTAACGTATTACTCGGAACTGGATTTTTTTTTAGTTCAATATCACCTCTTGACTTCTTAACTGAAGAAGCTGCAAAGTGTTGCAAAGTCAATATGAAGCTAAGATTTTAAGATGGTGGCTGAGGTGAAAGTAAGATGAAGGTTCATGTAGGATGAGTGGAAACAGAGACCTTAACACAGAGGTAGAAGTAAACTTGCAGTTCTGTGTGCATTGAATAGTGTGAGGAATTCATTTCTGCCTCACCATGGAAGTCTTTAAATTTTTCTGAACTCACAGTTGTCGATTAAAATTATGGAAGCAGGTTGCGTATTATATTTTAAAATGAACAAACAAAAGATTTCTAACAAAAAATGCATCAGTACCTGTGAGTCGAATCCTTCTGAGGTAAAATAAGGAGTTGTACATTGTTGTTGCCTATTTGGTGATTTTACCTTAAATATTAATCAAAAGAGCACCTTCAGAAATGTTCTGGGTTGTTTTTCAAGTGCTCTGTTTGGAAGTTATGCGGTATGCTGAAGTGTGCTTGTATTACATATATAGCGTTTTAGTTTTCTTTATATGTAGAAGTATTACAGGAAACCCTAAAGCTAATGCTGGCTATATAAAACTGTATTATTCTATTATTAGCATATATGTAGCTATGACCTTCCTACACTCTTACATTTCCAAACTGCACATAATTTAAGAGTAATGCAAAAAGCTAATTTTAACTGTATCTGTGAAGGTAGTTAAATTCTGCCCATATGAACTGTTTCCCTAATAGCTAATTCTGAGAGAATGGGAGGATGAGAGAAGCAGAAACTAAGGAAGAAAAGATTAAATGAAGGTAATAAAAAATGTCATGATCTGAGGTGCTGTAGATGCCTTCAAGAAGACCTGTCTTCAAAGAATTACAAGCAAATTCTTGGCAGCCTAACTTTATACACAGAGACACACCTGTGTGATTTATATATACTCTCAAGGGCTCTAGCCATAGTTTTGATACAAATATTGAATATATATATAAATAGAATAATCTACGCTTACTGGCTCCAAGATTCAAATACCTTGAATAATGTGATGTTTAATTTATGTACCCTTCTTTAATTTTATATTAGAACCAGTTGTCAGCAATTTAGACTTTTATAGTACTATTCTGTAGGTTGCTGATGCATTTCTGACTTCATAAAATACAGGAAATGCGAGAACTCTTCTTCCCTCGCCACAAGACAAAGGCATGAACATTGCCTGTTGTATGTATTGAATTTATTGGCTCTTGCATAATTTCAGTGTAAGGTGCCATCATGAAACATCTTTTCGTGCTCAAAGTCAACACAGCAGTTTAACAGCAGTTCATAATACAGCAAGCAGCGGTTAAGTGTTTCAGGCAGAAAAATCTGTTCAGCCAGAGTGAGCCAAACTGAGCCTTTCTGTAAACAGCCCTTGCTCTTTTGCTTTCTCATCCTAAGCAGAAGTGGGCTGAATGTGAGAAAGAGCAGAGATTTTCAGACAGCTTGATGGGAATGCAATGCTCCTGCCCAAGTATATGTTGTCTGTAATGAAGCAGCAAGCTGTCTTCTGGGCTGTGATGCTAACTCCTGTACTTGTCTTTATCTAGGCTCTAAGGGATAATGTATTTTGGAGACAGGGAAGTAAAATGGGCAGGGAAGTAAAATGGGCAGTACTATTAGTAAATGTTACCGTGGTATATGTACAAATGTGAGCGTTGGTATTTTATAAATAACAAAAGTACCCAGTAATCAGTGAGGATCAGCCATCCTGGAAGTTCAAACTAGAAAGTTCAGCCATTCTTTCATTGTGAGAGGAAAACAATATATGAAAATGAAACCTCTTTTTTTTTTTAACTCGCTGTTATGTAAACCAAAAATATGGTAATTGATTTTGCTCAATAGAGAAACAAGCATGGAAAATATAACTCCTGAAAATGAAATTTCCAGAAAGTTATAAACAGCTATTGAGTTTTGTAAGTCCTTACATAAATCTTCTAGAGCAGGTGCTACTAGAAGCCTATATATGTCTATATAAATATACAGATGTGTGTATATGCGTATACATGTGCACTTATATTTATATTACATATATTAAAAAATTCTTTGAAGCTTTGGGGCTTTATACATCTGGTTAGACTAAAAGTTTTCAGTGGTAGTAAATTCTGTATTTTGTATTATTAGCAGTAGTAGCATGTTACATTTTTTATTAACAAGGAACAAAATTGTAATTGAAACTGATTTCACGCTAACAAGTGTGGAATAAACTAAAAGTTGTTCAAAGTAAATCTTATGTTTATATAAGGTTGTCTTTGTCTGAATTTAGAAAATACTTAGCCAATCTGAAAAGGAAAACAAAAGTAAAAAAGCAGTGTGTGTATGTGTATTAAGCATTTACATATGCATATACCATTCAGCAGCAGAGCACTGTCATTTGTAAATATAGCTTTATTTTTGAAGTTGTAGATACCAGTGTTGAAGTAGAAATTCATGCTCGAAATACCTATTAAATGTAGTACAATCTGCCAGAACTGCAGGAGTTCACTAGTTAAATTGTTTTAGAGAATTTTAGTTACCAACTGCTGTGTTAAACACTTAGTATAGATTGAAATCCTGTTAACTAATAGTTTGACTAGGAAAAAAAGGCTGGATGTTTTTCCAAGCTGCCTGTTCTGTTTCCCTCAGAACTGTTTATGTTCTCCTCCTGTGTAACTCCTTTTCCTTTGGTCTTCTCTTTCCATCAAGCTCTTCCAATCTTTTTTGCCTTTTCTTCTATGAAATCCTCCTCTGGAAGCTCCCTTCCTTTCCAGTCTTGGTTTCATCCATGCTTGAATGTCTACAGCTTTTTCTAACCTTTGTATTCTTTCTTCCTGGCCTGTCTCTTGGAGTTAGAGCCATGTGAGATTTACTTTGTTGCCTTACTTTCATGCTGTGAGAAACTCTTCGCAAGTTAGGTTACTTCCATGTAAAGAAGTACACAGCAGATTCTGTTCTGAGTTCACACACGCTGCAAAGCTTATCACTTAAGCAGCTCTTCAAAGGATTTGGACACTGAATAGGATCAGCTCAATTCTGAGCACAGACTGCTGCTTAGGAGGAAATACAGGTCTTTGATATGACGTGGCTAAGGGGTTTCCTTGATTTGGGTGGTATAGTATGAAACAGTGGGGTCTGGCGTTGGCTCTACAGGCAGGTTGAAACTTGTTCAATGAAGCTGAGGGTCTCATCATGTGAAGTGTGCAAACTGATTGTAGGCCTGTTGGGCGTGAAACCCCTTCCCATTCAAAACAGCTGAAGGCTAGCAAGTATGTTCAAACTTAAATCTTGATATGTTCAAAAAGCAAGAGAGCAGACTTCTTAAAAACGGATCAACCTAGAAGTGATGCCGAAGTGATTTTGGTCTATTGTCAATTTCAATAGTTCTTCATACATACCCTGTTTTACAAGGTTCAGTTTGGGAGAAAAGAAGGAAGTAAATCTTCCTGCTATCTTGAGCAGTTTTCTAAGATACTTAAAGACTTGTTAAACATGATTCTTCATAAATAAATTTAATATAGCAAAGCTAGTAGTGGCGAGTGTTTCCATCATTGATCCACGTTATTTAAAAAAAAAAAGAAACAAAACTCCAGGGGTTGATTAAAGGAGGCTCCATGTCATGTGTTCTGTCTGAAAGACGATTTTCTTTGGAAGAGGTATGCAAAGACTCATTTCCCATTTGTAGCAACTGACAAGTATAGCAGTTGAGATTTGTTGGAGATCTCCAAGGAAGTTTTTGGCAAAGCCACAAATAAAAATCTTTGTCTAATGTGCTAAACCAGTGCTTTACTAAATAACTAGGAAGACTTTCAAGAAAGTGGATTCCAGTCTCTGTTCCTAGCCTGATTTTCAGGTTGTGTTACTGTTTTAACTCATCATTTTATAGATATTCTTCCAAAGCCCTTTTACTGGCTAGAATTTTTTTTCACCTGAAGCTGCTTAAAATCTGAGATTGGGACAGTAATTTGGCAGTTAACTACTTATACTTAAAGCAATATTAACTACTTATGCTTAAAGCAATACATAAACATTGCGCCAGGAGCCATGTGGAACTTAATACAGTGATGTAAATCTCTTCATTTTTCAGGAAAGCTGAGCATTTCTAGATAGAACTAGAACTTTTTTTGGAAGCTCTTCAGGGCTTGGTAATTTGAAATTGAAGAATGCTTTCTTGAACAGTGTAGAATTTTTACTGCATTTCTAGTAAGCTGAATATTTTTGAAGATTCCACTCATAGAGCCTAACTTTGAGTTCTGTTTTCTGAAAGTCTTGGCTTCAGCCTCTTGTTCTGAATTTGGGTGTCTTATCTGTGTGGATTTTGCCTGTATTCAAGGCGAAAATATGCCGTGCTGTAAAGCATGTGGATAATTTTGCTCTGTAATGAAAGTTCAGATGTTGCCATTTGGGCAGTGAATGCGGCAGGTCCCAAAGAAGCAATTGTCAGCCTTGTCAGCTCTACAAACACTTGTATTTTAACGTGATGACCCATTTTCTCCCATTCACTGAAGTAAAAAAAAAAATAGTGTTTTAAAATAACTAAATCTTCCTCTCAGTGTATTGTCTTCTCTCAACATTTTCTCATGTCACTGTATTCCACAAACTGCAGGTTGTTACAAGAAATGTCTTGAACTTAAGCATCTGCTTAACTGTTCTCCTTAACAAGATCGTTGTCCCTAATAAGGTGAGCTCACATACAGAGGCAGAAACATTGGGTACCCTAATTGAAGAGAAAAGAAGGTTGCATGGAGATAGTAGTGCAGGGACATCGTGCAAAATTCCTACAAGAAAACACTCATTCTAATAGCCCATTACAGTCACTAAGTGACAACAGTAGAGTTAACCTGTCTCACGGTTTATGCAATCCCAGCATTTATAAACATGAACATTAGTAGTTAAAGCTGTCATGTATCCTACAGTACTTACATAGTAAATAAGAACATTCCTACCAACTTCAAACAACATTAACTCAACGCCAAATAACTACTACTTGCAACTTTCATTTTTAGGTAGAAAACAGCCTAAACTGTAAGTACTGATTTGAAAACTCCATGATCTGCAGTCTTAGCTGTAATGTCAAAATACTGAGAACTACACAAAAGCCTTACATGACAGAGTAATAAAACCAGTGTATTATGCTAAGTACTTATTAATGATATATTCATTAAAACCCCAAGTATGAACCATTAATTATGCATTAAATTTTTACAGATTTATAAAAATATGTTATAAATACTTCCTTTTGAACTCTGTACAAAATTATACAGGAAAATCTTTTTTTGGACATCACAAGTGCTAAACAGAAATATTTGCTTTCAGATAAACCTATGAAATGGAAAGTGTGTGCCTTAAAGCAGAACAGCTTGATAACACGATGTAACATAATGGTAAAATCTCATCAGTTTAGATACAGTTTCAGGTATGTGGTGAAGTTTTATTTCTGTTTACCCAATGAGGATAAATGTGTATGTTCATTACAAAGAGTCAAATTTATGTCCTTAGCCACTCCTTTTCTTTGCTTTCAAATTGCTAGAGTCTTGGAAGTGATGTGTTAGGTAGGTACGCTTCTGTCACCTAGTAATATTAAACAGACTTCTGAAACAAATTGTATTTGGAATGGGCAGTTTGGACCAAGATCAGGTGGACTAAATCTTTCTGGATATCCCTGACGTTCTCCAAAATCAAATACTGCTGTGTCTTTTCCAGGACCCTGGAAGTATTCCTTTGTTAGGAAACATTCGGAAAGCAAATGTCTTCCAAGGTGACAGAAGTTCAGTTCAAACTCGAGCTTTGGCAAAACTTTTGGAGGAGCAAATACCATGAAGGAAGATTTTTCACTTCCAAAATGCCCACCTGGGTTGCAGTTAAAAGTGTGTCTCACTATGATAGTAAATCAGTTGATCGTTAGTGCCATATTCACACCCTGAGTAAAGCGGTCTCCAAAGTAACTACTGCCTAAGTCAACTTTCCAACCATAGCAGTTGCGTTAAATAAATGGATATTTACGTATGTAGCAAGAAACACAAAAGATTGGTAGTGGTAAGGTTGAACTATCTCCTGGTTACTTTCCAGAGGTGCTTGTTAGTGAAGATGCGTATGCTCAAATAAATTTTTGTTCTTGATAAAATAGAGCAGATAGGTGTATTATTCCTGTCTGCTTATTGGCAGCAATTAAAATATTTTATTTTAATTACAGGGAATTTGTGTACATTCTGACATCCATACACAGCAGTCATCAAGCAGTGCTTCTTATTTTCTTGCCCTCTTTCGTTAGCACTCATTCTCAGGAAGAATAAAGGGAAAAATAAAACTAACCTTCATTACAACTCTTCGAGACTGGGAAGGGTATAATGAGCAGCAGTGTGCTGATATGTTTTTATAAATATTAGTTTACTGCATACCACAACAGAGAGCAAATACATGCAATTACTTGCAAATTTCTTCAGTGTTTGTACTTATAAATCTCTGCCTAAATCTTCCCAGCTGGGAGTTAGGGTAGTCTTTCTGCTGTGGAAGCAGGCCTTTGTTCTCATGTTCAGCTTCAGCTCAGTCTGGAATAATTCAGAAACGTATTAGATAGATTTCTGCTCCCAAAAGGCATAATGAAATAACCTTCACTCCCAGCCTTAGGGAAATAAGCACACAATCACAGTTTGGGCAGATTTTTCGATTAAACAAAGAACTAACTGTGCACAAATTGCTCCATAACAATTCGTAAATAGTACACTTTATAAATTTCTTGCAGATGTAAAGCTGATATTTTTTCAATCAGAATGACAAGGCAGTTAAAGTCAAAATGTCTTCAGCATTTTCCCTTTGCTCTATAATTAGTATGAGAAATATTTAGATTTAAAATGGAATTGCTAACACATCCTGGGTTACTTTTAATTTGTTTTTGGGAGTCAATGAAATGTGATGTCAAACCAAAGCTAAAATCTCCATTTAATATATACGGTGAACTTAATCCATCTGGAATGGATTCAGGATAACTTTGTGCTGTCAATTTTTATTTTGTTTAATTTCATATGGTGTTCAGCAAAGGAATGAGAAGTTATTGCACTTAATGTTGTTGTGACTTAAGGTGTTCTCTGGTCAAATTATTCAATAAATCAAAATCAGGCTGTGGTTGTAGCTGTTAAATGTTGTTTAGAATAGGACATTTAGGAGATTTTTAGCAGCTTTCTATTGATTGAACAAGACACACGTGTCATGCAAAAAGCATGCAGTATTTTGATGAATTAGATGTCAGGTCTAGGGGCCCAGTAAACAGAACTTTTTTTTTTATTGGCCTTTGTTTTGAAATGGAGGGCTCCTATTGTAAGAGAAAATACCACTCAAGTATCATTCTGACGCCCTATTGCTTGTCTGCAACCCATAATCTTATCCTCTGAAATCTCCCCAACATTTAAAAAAATGTACCTATTTTCTAAACATTAGTTTGCCACTGATTACCCTGTCCTTTGGCTAATTAAGTGATTCTAAGTCCTGCTGTCACCTAAACTTGCAAGGATATTGCTGCTGTTTGTGGAAATTGGTAGAGAATCCCAGGATGCCCTTTCCATGAAGTGTCATGACAGCTTCTTAGGTGAGTGTTAGCTAGGTGGGTGCATCTCTGGCCCTCGTTCTCTTTTTGCTCCATCTAGATTCCAGAGCTGAAATCAGTAGAGCTGCAGTCCTGTAACAGAAAGCAGTACCCGTCCCCCTCTGCTTTGATTGTCATGTGCTAAAGAGGAGGTGCTGCGTATGTATCAGCACAGCTATCAGCAGATGCCAATAGCTCCTATTTCTATAAACTTGATGTTCAATTTCAGCTTAAACAGATCTGATTTAAAAAACAAAAGGAAAAGGAAAAAACAAACGAGCTTTTCTCAAAACATGTGCGCCTCCTTGCCATGAAGTGTGCTGCTTTTCAAAAACAGCATTGTTTGTGTAGTACGCAGACTGCTGCTGAACTGACTTTAGGACACCGAAGGTGTCAGTGCAAGGTGGAGAGATACTCCTGCAAAGCTGTGGATGAGCCTGCAGGATCCTTGGTGTTCTCCCAAAAAGCATCATCTTCTGGGAAGTCCTGTGCAATTTACCGTGGTGTCAGTAAGTTATGAATTGGGAATGTTACAGTTTGGAGGCTCTGCACTGTTTTAACCTTAGTGGCTATTGTACTGGCCCAGCTGGCCTGACACTGCCTATCACTTTCAAAGGAGACGTGAGAGGCACAAGCAGGAAGCATGAAATCTCTTCCTGGATGCACTTAATAACAGAATTGGAAATTAAAGTTGTGCAAGCTTAGCTGTGGTTTGGGTGCATGTTATAAATGGGGGAGATAAGAATACATACATAAATTGTTGCTGAAGACTGCACTCAGCACACATCTGCACATGTGTTTACTCTGTACACCTGGACTAGTGTCTAACCTTGTGTGTAAAAAAGAACGGAAAAATACTAACATGGTTCCAGGAGGGAGGAGTGCTAGGGCTGCCTTGTTAGGGCTACTCACTGTGAAAGGAAACAGCAAAATGGTAACTGGCATCTTGAGCTAAAGAGGAAAAAGACGCAACTGCATTTACTTGAAAATTCATCTTATCTTTTACTCTGCTTCGTGTTTGACAGGACCTTCTGACAGCTTTTACCCGTCAAGCAGATATATAACACTGCTCAAACTGCCTATATTCTGACAGCTGAACCCAATGTTTGGAAATGAACTTTACGGTTATGGTGGACATTTAATTAAATACGGTGTCGTTCTGGCAGTAGAGTCTAGCAATTGCTTGAGGTGCTCTGCTTTTACACCAGAGAATCTGCAGTGGCATGTTGAGCAGGAAGGCCCCAGCTTGGTTTTCTTTTAAAATTGCATTTAAATGTACACTAGATACACATTCATCACTTTAATCTAAACTCTACTGTAAATTAACATGTATAGCCTCTGAGATCATACACTTTCACAGAAGTACTCTAATGAAACTTGGCAGCTTTTACCCAGTAACATCATTTGTTCCATTCACTAGCAAAAGCAGACCTCAAACAAGTCAAAACTGTTTTCAGTAATGAGTTCCATTATTTTTCTTTATGTTTTTGGTGTCTCAAAAGCCTCCTGTCCTGTGTCTTTATTTTACAATAAGTCAAAAAACACGACAAGCCTGCAGCTGTATCAAAGGAAAGCTTTTACATGTAAGATCCTGAGATGTTTGTCATTTACAGTAACCAAGTGTGGGACTTCAATTAGCATGAGTGACTTGTCAGAAAGGAAGCTTTCTTCTCTGAACTGGTACATTAGTTGCTTGATGTTCACAGATGCTACTACAATGTTAAATTGCCTGTCATGTGGATGATTCAGTTGTAGTGTTTTGCATCCCTACTGATACTCCTATAATGCCAACATAAAAGCCAGATGCTAAAGTAAGTTCATAAATACGTGTATAAAGGTTTTGTTTGAATTACCTATTTCTGTTGACCTCATATAAAAATGCATGTAATTTATCATAGAAACACCACTGAGGCATGGATGGTGAATGAGTTGGTCACAACCATATGTTATCATCAGGAAATGAAGTGACTGCTCAGTTTTGGGGTGGGAAGTGGGGTTAAACTTGACATGCTGTCTTTCTCCTCTGTAGGAGAAACCCAATATAATTCAGTTTTGGCCATCTTAACATTTGAAAATGACAAAAAAAAAAAAAAAAGTTGTAGGAAAGACCTATTTGTGCTGCCTAAAAATGAGCATATTTGGGGAAGTTACAGTAGAATTTCCATGGAGTTTGCCTGCTGTGTGAGCTGTGATGTCTGCTGTGGTTACTGCTAGCCCGTCATCCTGTTTAAATGGCGTGTAACCCGCCTTTCAGGAACAAATCATTCCTTTGCAGTGCAGAGGCTTCAGTTCAGAGAGTTCAGAGTTCAGTCTCTCAGCTCAGAGCTCTGACTTGAACTTACAATGTGGTGGCAAAAGTAGGAGAAAAAATGGGCTGCTTCACTGCAACTTGAGCCGCTTTGTTTAAACAGATGTAACGTTTCTGCTAAAGAGGGTATTTAAATACTTTAAATTTATCCTGTACGTAACTGTTGTGCTTAATCATGTAAGTACACTAATAAATAAGAGATACTTGAAAGTTCTGGATTTGCATATTTTCAGGCAAGTTTTTTTCTTTTTTTCTGTTGGCTACATATCGTGGCTGTGAGTCTAAGAATTGTAGTGGCAAGAAAGTCTGTTGTAGTATAAATATCTTGAAAATTATTGCTTGATTCAACAAAGGATTTGATGACCCCCTGAAGTTCTCCACAGAAGTCAGTGTTGGTCTGCAAGTCGTTGGCAGGTCAGTTGATGTCTTTCAGTACATCTATATGGATTAGCCTCATTGTGTCTTCTGGATCTATTCTGATGAGTTCTCCAGTTCCATGTTTTTGGAAGCAAAAAAAAAAAAAAAAAAAAAAAAAAAATTCTTTCAAAGAGGGAAGAATTTGTCTTAATAATAGTCTTTTATTTATTAAGTACCTCTTTATGTGTATATAAGTTCTTAAGTAATCAAGAAAAAGACAGAGAACATTAGTAGAACTATATTGCTATGATCTTGGATTTATAACATGCTTGGCATTCCCACCAGTTAAGCCACGTTGCCTGATAGAGTTGTATTACGGATCCACTAAAAGCAGGGGAAGGAGATACAAAGCCTCTCAGGTGAAAGTGTCTTTGTGATAGCAGAAGAATGAGAAATGTCCATTCCACTTTCCAACTATTCTAGACTTGGATTGCTTCTTTTCCTATTAATTTTTTCTTGGCTTCTGCACACTCTGTACTTTATTTCTGTCGGGCCTTTTTCCTTCTTGTTTTATACAGTGCCTGTGCAGCATACTTAGATACTGATTAATGGGAGTCTTGACTCAGAACACCTGGCTACAACAAGTCTTTAATTTAACAGTGGATAAACTTGGGGGCAGAGATCTCATGTACCTCATTCCTGATGATCAAGTTTAAAGAGCAATCTCTTATATTCAGTGCCTATCATCTAGTGCAAAAGTGATAATATTTGAACATCTGCTGTCAGCTGCTTTCAGCTTAGCCCAGCAGTGTCTCAAGTGTTCTATTGATACGTCACTATATTTTTTCTTTACTCTCTATGATCCACTATCCATAGGTAGCTCCCTCCTCTGTTTGTGAAAGAAGCAGAAGGTGTCCCTTGTCTTTTATGTGGCTCTACATATGGTTAGATGTTTCATCATGGAATTCTGGACCAGCTTCCTGAGGTATTTCAGCCTTATTTCAGCTGCCCATGTTTCTGTTGCTATGTACGTGTATGTACATATCTTGTTCTGCAAAGCTTTCATTACAAGGTCCATATATATTTTTTTTTTTCTCCTTTTCTTTCTCCTTATAGAGAAGTGTATAGTTGGAAGATCAAAGCTAAAAATTAAGATGAATATAATGAAGGGAGAGAAAGCTTGGTAACTGGTGTAAAGTGTTACCTTGGGTTTTCTATTAGCTGGAAAAGCCCAGAGAGCAGCGCACAGCACATAGACACCTTTATTAAGATGGAGTGAATTGGGAGTGAATTGGTCCTGCATGTCCTTTAGTCTTTGGCTTTCTTGGCATTGTATTAAAAATACCTTAGTCAAAACACTAAACTTTTGAATGAGTAAACTTAGATGTGAGTCTTCTTATCCAAGTGCTTAGTCTAAGACACATGTAAAGCAGATGTAAGTAGCATTGAAGTAACAGAATACTCATCCTAAGGATGAAAATGTGACAGCATTCCGGATAGCAATCTTGTCACTAAATTCTCAGATGCCCATTATATAGAAGCTGTTCTCCCTCTCAGCGGTTCACATTTTGCATGACTAAGGTTTCTTGTGGAGAGCTTTTTGTATCTATTTCTTTGTTACCCGTAAGCAATAAGGGATTCCATCTGTCTTCGGGGTTTTATTTCACTAAGTACCCTTTCTGAGGGAATGGCCTTAAGTTGCACCAGGGGGGCATCAGGTTGGATATTGGGAAAAACTTACCCAAAGGAGTGGTCAGGTACTGGAATGGACTGCCCAGGGAGGTGGTTGAGTCACCATCCCTGAAAGCGTTCAGAAAATGTGTGGATATGATACTAAGGAACATGGTTTACTGGGCAACATTGATAGTAGGAGGATGGTTGGACTAGATGATCTTAGAGGTCTCTTCCAAGTGCAATGATTCTATGTGTTTATGGGTTAAACTCTTGCAAATCGTTCTTCTGCATTGTTTTGAACACTTTTTTTAGTCCTTTTCTGTACTTTTAACAAAAATTTATTGAAAACTTAATAGTTTCTGTCCACAGGCTGGACACTTGGTATGGCTGTGCTTGCTTTCACTATACATACAACCATAATTCCCGTTGCCTCTTGAAGGGTCATGCTGTTGGCATTTTGCAAGCTCCTTCTTGGAAGGTTGCTTCTGCTTGTCCCAACAGATCTGAGACTTGCTCCTTTGCTATTTTGTGATTGTTTTGTTTTCCCTCTAGAAATTGAGTTCTAATCTGGCCTAGTCTCGTCTCCTGGCTGGCAAATTCTTTTTTGCAAGCATTAATTATAGAGTGTTTTTTGGAGCATTTGATATTCCCCTCCAAATCTGCATGTTTAACTCATCTGTCTGAAAACATTAGGAAATTAATGTAAATCCTTTCCCCCTTAGGAAATTTTATAACAAGTAGTATCTCTTAGAATTTTCTTAAGTTTCAGTAGTCTTTCTTTTTCTGCAGTACAGTTTTGTTCTTGCATTTCTTCACACAGTCATCAACTATGAAACATACCTAATTCTTGTGATCCAGCAATAGTAAACTTTGGTCATAAAGATGTGTCATGGTGCTTGAAGCATGCCTGTGAGTCAGTGCTTAGGAAATGAGCCCTGTACCATGATCAGCATTCAGTTAAATTTGCTTGCAGTTGGAAATTTGAACACAAGGCTCATCAAATAGCTCTCCTGTGGTAGCTAAATCAGAAAAAATTTATCAGCAACAGAAGTGAACTATGTTAAGTCTTCCAAAGTAGTGAAGACCACCACTAAGTGGCAACATCTACTGAAGGTATTAACACAGATAAAGAGGTGCAAAGTCTTAAGAGAATGCAATGAGAATGTGGTAAAAGGCATGTTGTGTACTAGCCCCAGTAGGTGAACAAATACTGTGGAAGTGATACAGAAACTATAAGGAATTGATAGGGAAAAAGAAAAGCTCTTAAAAGAAACATTCATTGAATTTGCAAATGGGAGCAGAGGTTACATTCAGTAAGGAACAGCTTTGCGGATGCATAGAGGCAGCAGTCTGTATGAACTTGTTGAAGTGACTGGTTTACCTGTAGCCCCACATAACTTTATAGATGTTTTTCTCAGTAAAATATCCATTTAATTTTAGAAGCATGGAATCTTCTAAGACTAGCTGGCAATACCTTTTAGAATATATCACAGTACAGCTGTTTAGCATGGAAAATCTGATACTGTGTGTTGGCATGAAATGAATTTATGCTGAACAGAAAATAGGAGTCATTTTATTGGTGAATGATGGACAGCATGTATGCCATACCCTAGGTAAGTTTACACAGCTTAACAGATCCACCTGTACTAATGATAATACTTATATATATTTAAAACAGACAAACAACAAATAAAAAACTGTGCCAGAAATATCAGTAGCTATCAGGGGACTGAATATATATTTATTTCTAAATAAGCTTGCTAGAAGGATGTTTTCTTATTATTTTTCCCTTCCTATGTCTGTACTCCTCCTTGAATAAAAAAATAACTCATGCAAGGTAGCAGGGCAGTAACAGAATATACAGCCTATTATGAAGGGTAAGATATTTGAAGAAAAACAAATTATTTGTAAGAAATTCAAACGCTGAAGGAGAGATTGGAGAGAGATGCAAGAAGGACTTTGTTTGCACTGTGTGGCTGTTCTTGGGTTCTGTCAGCCAAGCCCAGGGTGACGAGTTGTTGATTCAAAAGGCTCTGCAGGAATGTTAAATGGTTATAGTTATTTAATACTTACACTCTATTAAGTTACAGACTCTTTATGTAAATCTTTGAAATGCTTTTCAAGCATATAGTATTTTGCAAGTCTGCAGGCTGCCCTCTTTTACAGGTGAGCCTCAAGGTCTTACTTAAATCCCCTAATGGAGCGGAGCTGGGGAAGTTACCCAGAGGTTTCTGCACTGACGGATCTCTGCTTTTTTGCTGTGGTGTAGGATTGGTCTCCACTAGGTTGACTAACTGTGGAGATCACTGGCTGGTGAACAGAAGTCCCCTTTTACCCATGATTGCTGAGAATTGCTCATTTTGACAGTTTCGTACAAGACTTCCTACGTGAAAACTAAACAAATAGCTCCTGGAGCCCCACTGGGCAATCTGGCAACTTTTCTGCAGGTTAGGGGAAACCTAAAACTCCTTCATTTCAGGGAACAAGGCTGAATTACAGTTTGTTTTTGGTGTTCACTCCAAGTAAGTGCCATTCACTTATTTTCCTATCATGTTACAAGATTTACAGTTTTTTCCAAACACTTTCTAATGGCTTGTGTTACTAAAGAAAATTAATTATCATTAATTTAATGTTTGAGTAATATATAAAACACATATTTATTTGGAAATTGGAGGTGAAAGTTTACTCTTCATGAAGTCAAAGGCAATTCCTCTGTGCACACACGTGCGTGTTCACTTTAGGGAATGATGTCTTTTGGAAATCTCTAACTTTAATCTCTGCTGAGGAGCCTAATTTTAGGTTCTTCTCTTTCTGTCGTAGCTCTAATTATTGCATACGGCATTGTCTTGAATTTGGTCACTCCTTTGTGTTCTGTGATGTATTCTGAATGGTTTTGCTTGCTTTGTTTGCAGCTAACTTTCAAGCTGCAGTACTCTGTTTTATGTTACGTGATTATTTCAGTTTAGAATATCTCCACCACACAGTTCACGTACTTTGTAATTAAGAGACATTAGTAATGAAAAACTAGATCTAAACAATGAAAAACAAGGGCAAGACTTGATCATGCATCTAAGGAGAAAACAGCAACAAACCAAACCTCATGATATTAGAGCTCTTTTTTTTTTTTTTCATCTCTTAAGTTCATTCTTTTTGTCATCAGATATTCTTCTTTCCTAACTTGTCTTGCCAGCAGTGAAGTAAAATATTTATACTTTGAATATACTTAGGAAAAACTGTAATTTTTACAGCACCTGTGAAATTGCCTCTTAGACCCCTTGTTGTTCCCTTTGCACTGTAAGAAGAAAATGTTAGCTTGACAGAAATCAGTATGAGAATTCAAGACAGTTAAGATACATTAAAGCCTTCTATACTCATAAATTCAGACTTTTTCACTTAATGGCTGCATTTTTTATGAATAGATACTTGGTACATAAAAGTGGAATACGTTCAGCCCACGATGAAAAATAGCTTTGTTAAAAGCGAACGAGTCAGGCTGCTAGAAAATACCCATAATACTAGGAAAAATATCAAATTATGTGACAGTAGTGGCACATTTTTGAAGCATGACCAAATAACATATCGCTCTGAGCATTTCCCTACCCTCCTGTTGTTTTTCCCCCCTGGAACTCAGAGGAAATGGATACTACACACCCACCCATTCACAAAAATCCTGGCGGGAAGCCAGCTTCCCTCTCTCTCTTCATCTAATGTTCCAAGCTCCGGTCTCCTTTCCACATCTCTTTTCTTACTCTTCTTTGCAGTTGTTGCCTGCCAGATTTGTACCTATTTCGGCAACAAATGAGCTCTATAAGGCCCTCCCAGAGGGGTCTCCTCATATTGCTCATTATCCATACAGATTTTTATCCTCAGTGCTTCCAAAAACTTGCATTTATGCAGGCCTCTTGCTTACTGGAGAATTTCCTTTTCTTTTTAGCTGTTACTTTATTTCCTGATTTACCATTGAATTCTCCATGTTCTTGTCTGTCATTTTAAAGTGTCTGTATTGGCATAGGCTGCTGCCAACAAGTGGGGAAAAAGAGTTAAGAAGTCCTTGCAGACATCCGTACAACAGGTCTTAGCCAATACTTCTTCCCCACCTGGTTTGGCAGCAATAGGAATACCTGTTGTGGCAGCAGTGGCTCCTTAGCTCCTCCAGATGCCCTAGCTGGAGCAGTCTGACAAGGTTTAAATGCAATGCAACATGCATCTGTGCCAGTACCTGGTGGCTTGGGGCTGAAGCTGTCAAGTGAAAAACAGTGTGTACTGAATTGTCCCCATAGTGATCCTCAACTGCTTGGGCAATGTGGATTTTGGATTAAGTCCAAACTGATTTTTTTATTTTTTTTTCCCCCCCGGTGTTGGAGTTAACACCACATGAAGAGGCACTGGGGTATTAAATAGAGAACACTGGCTGGAAAACTCTTCCCAGCAGACACCTCCGTATTTTATTTGATTGGCTGGAAACTCCCTGGCCTGCTTTAGTCTTCAGTCTGCTAAGGGATGGGAAGGTTTGAGCCGCTGTAGGAGGGTGGATGTGTCCGTATATGTCAAAGAATGCCTAACATAGAGGCGCCCTGCTCTAGGTGCTGGCTCTGTTTGCGGCTGTGCTGGAAGTGCTGAAGAGCTGTCATTAAAGCATTAGTTTAGCATCCCACCATGAACAGGCTTGTTCCCGCTGACTCTTAGGTGCTGTGGTCAGCACAGAGCCCGCGGGTCCATCCCAGCTGGTGTAGTTGTGGTGGGTGCTGGTGCTTGTGCCCGCCAGTGCCCCACCAACTCTGGTGCTGATGCCAAGAGTTGAGGGTGCTGTGCAGGCTGCTTCAGCTGCAGGCTTGCTGCCTGGGTAAACAAGCCAGGGCTTTAGCTGTGATGCCAAAACTTACATTAGCAGGGCTCCACTGTTGTATCTTTTGTCTTTGCCATTTCTGGGCTGAGGGGAGCACACCGGGTCTTTGTCATGTGACTTGCGTATGGATGACTTAGCTCCTGATTCTCAGGAGGGCTTCACCATCTGGTGAGGTCTGTGTGCGCTGGTTTTATCTCCCACGTGCAGATAAAGCCTTGTTAGGCTGCTCCATACAAGTAATGGGTGCACCTGGTTCTTATTGAAGGGCTTTCCTTATAGAACTGCATGCATAAAATTGCACTGAACCAACGCAGAACAACTTTGTCAAGTTCCTTCTCCTGACAGGCCTCCATCAGGCTCCCAAAACATGAATCACATTTAGAGACTGCTTTATGCCTTGATGGGTTTGTGTAAGTACGATGAGCAAACTGGTTCTGAATCAGATATTACAATCTTAGTGTACATACAGCTGGTCTACGGTGCAAATCCTGTATGCCCCATTAACATAGCTCTTGTTCCAGTGTAGTCTTCACACCCCTCCTCACTCTTCAGCTCAGCACCAGGGAGCAAGGAGCTTCCCTGTGCTCAGGGTGCAGATCAGCTGTGCTCATGTGCACAGGAGAAACATCATCTGCCCATGAGTCCAGTGCTTCAGTTAAGAAAGAACATAATTGCGAATTACTTCCAGATCCCTCCACTCACCCATTATTATCTTTTTGGGAAGGGAGAAAGGAAGGAGCTCAGGAGTGTTGTTTTCTTTCTAAGCCAATGTCTGAAAAGGAGACTCTCTGTTGAATTCTTTTTTTTTCCCAAAAAACAAGTTGTATGCCAAATTTGTAATCAGATACAAATCAGAATGAGTGCCAGAAGCAAACACAGCCAAAGGAAGCTTTTCATCTTGAGAACTGCTTTCCCACCTGGCCAAAGAGTCCGTGCGTGTGCCTGGCATGATTGCGCACCCCTCCCTGAGTCACCCTGAAGGGCTCACCTAGTGTTCAAATTCTCAACTCCATTCATTCCTGGTTGTTGATGCCCCACCTCAACCTTCCCAGAATCTTTTCAGATGAGTGGGAAGAAAAGGCGTCTACCTCTTGTCCTGGGGACTTATAAGAGCTGCTCCGAAGATAATGCTTCCTATTTTATTATGTTTTGCCCATGACATCACATGTGGATGTTGCTAGTATGGCACTAGAGGCTGAATCTTCCCACCAGTATTCTGTTACATTTTGTTGCTGTGCAGTCAGTGCAAACGCAGCAAAGCAGTAGGTGGTACATTTTAGTGACAGTAGATAATCTCTGCTGGTGCAGAATTTTAGGAGCATGGCATACAGACTTTTGTCCATAGCTTACAAAAATGCATAGCTAATGGTTGTGACTATGTTGAAAAACAGTGTTTATTATTTGTGAGAATTTGCTCTATCAAATGGTGTTATTGTGCTCTTTGTATCTGTTATAATTTCCATGGAAATAAATAAGAGGCATTACTTTCACACTGACCTACGTACATACTACTTGTCTCTGAAACGAAGCTTATAGCTGGAGTGTTATGAGAAGTGGTTTCTCAGATTTCTGTCAGAACACATCAGCCTTGTTTGCGGAGGAGATGGTAGTTGCTATTCCTTTTGAAACATCTTCTTTTGGTCTCAGCTTTTAATTTATCTCATCATAGAGTTGTTCACTGTGTTGCAGTTTAGGGTTAATTGTTGAAGGTTGTCTGCATCATTGCTTCATCCCCAAATTCTAACCATAATATATTAACAAATCTATAGGGGTACTAAAAAGGGTTTTCTGAGTTCCACCTACTTAAGCAATTTGGGGCTGTTCAGTAAGTTCTGAAGTTCCATTTCAGTGAAGAAAACGCTAAATATACTTATTGCCACTTCGTAGCCTTCATCATGTTTGCACATGAGAAAGGGACGAACCCCTCTTATTTGTACTTGGCCTGCACTGAAAGGCAGCTTGTGCCACCAATCTTGTTATAATACTGTAACGCGATGGAAAATGCAGCAATGATAGCCAAGTAGCAAAGTCCTAGTCTACAGCAAGCAAGCAGGGATATGCTGAAATGCAGCAGCCATAGACACAAAGGAAAAAAATCTGCTCACCCTTAGAAGACCTCAGGTAAGCAGGGATCTCCAGAAACATGCCTTTGCCTCTACTGCCAACCCTTAAATGAGGTCTGGAGAGGATTAGATCCTGACTCCACCACTTCAGGTTATTCAGGTGCATTACATGCACCTGAGCTCCCCTGGGTTGGTCTCGCCTTCCCACCAGGTGCTCAATCACTGTTTCAAACTGTGACTTAGCATTTCTGCTACAGTTGTAAACATAAGTAAAATGTTGCCATCTTGTTTTGACTAATGAGAATATGTCACCAAGAGGAATCTAAGAGCACAGGCTACAGTTGATGCTGCTCATTCACATTCTGCTATCAAGAGGGCTGCTGAACTCAGGTCTATTGAGGACTACCCTGGGCTTGGGCATCAAGTAAGAGGTCATTTTCCCTAAGAGATATCACCCCAAGTTCAGTGCTTGAAAAATGCAAGTCAAGGCAGTGTGGAATTAAAACAGAGATCTGAATTTCTTCACTAAATGCTTTTTATATATTTCACTCTTTAAGAGTATATTCATAAGAGGTTTACTCTAGTTGTCCTGTTTAGATCAGTTGAAGTGTTCGTTGCTGCAGTATGGGTAGATAAAATGAAGCTAATTACAGACTACTCAAATGAAGAAAACAGCCAAGTAATACTTGGAGAGAAGTTTGGAATGATGGTATTTTCCTGTGTTGCTAGGATTCTTTGTCGTACTTGTGATTTGGAGAATGGGAGAATTCCTTAACACAGAACTGGCTCTTCAAAGAACTTGTCCATTTGAGACAAGAGGGTATACTGAATTTGGAGGGAAAGCTGTAGCCTGTTGGTTGAATTCTGGGATGAAACTTAGGTTAATTCTGGCACTTTAGGCAGCCAGCTCAACAAAACTCTGTGCTGTTTAGTCAGATGTAACTTCTTGCAGAAGCTGTGATCACTCTGAGAAACAAAGTTCAGGAGGTGCTAGTTAAATACCCGGTCAGGGCAGTGCATCTCCTCATCATTTCAGCTCATCAAACAGAAGGAAGAATATGGGCTTGTACATGCAAATTATTCTTATTTGGCTATCAATAATATATGGAATAAGTACGTGAAGAGAAGAGGAATTGACAGTGTTGTTGTCTGTTCCATCTTGTACTGCTTACTGTTTTTTCTACCTGCTTTCAAGACAATGAATAGACGATTTTCATCTAGTTGCTGAAAGGACAAAAAACTGCATCAGAGGGCTGGCTAGAATGTTGTAAAAAAGTTATACAGAAGTGGTTTGTTTCCAGTTGAAGATTGGGGAATGACTTAATAAAAAATAAATTGTTTTTCTCCTTTTTCTTTAGAAAAGCCTCAGGCCATTAACATCTTGAAAGAAATGGATTTTTTTTTTTTACCCTTCTGAATGGATCAGAGTGGTTTGAAAAAATCATACTGTTTGAATATAACCCACTAGGACAGTGGGGTTTAGACTCCTATTTTTAGTATGAGTAAGTATCAACGAACTTGGTATGCTGGAAATCCCCAACTCCTGGCACCTAATGGTTAATATAATCAGCTCTTCAAGAACTGGTTTAGAGGATATTTTAGTTCTATTAGCTCAACTCATGTTATCAGTTGTAATAATAATAGTAAATTTATTGCTTGTATTATCGTAGCCACTCAAAAGGTTTGGATAAGACTGTTATTTTCTCTAGTTCGTGCTGCAACTTAGGGTTTTTTATTTTCACTTTAAACCTAAATTCAGCCATTTCACTAAAGCGTTCAGAAGGGATCTTTCTACCTTGTATCTTTTAATAAACAATCTTCATGAATACAGATTGTAGACTTAAAGCACAATGTAGAAGAAAACTCTGAATAGAGAGGACAAATAATACCCTTTATACAGGAAACATAATAATAGTAAAAAAACATTGGTAGTTGTTACCAAATTCTGGTATTGACTTGTGAAAAAAAAGTAAGGGTGACCACAGTTAAAACCTGCAGATTTTGTTGCCAGCAGATACTGGAAAAAATACATACTGTCTTTTCATCCGCAAGTACCTAGGTGTTCAAAATCATAGCTTTTTATATGTGAGCATGCAAAACACAAGCATATTTTTTTGAAGATCCTGTACCAACATGTGTGCTCATGTGTGTTTCTGTTGGATCTGTTTCCTCACAGACTTTGAAACCTGGGATTTTCTCATTTTCCAGTTTTTCACTGCAGCCACAGCAGCCGTAAGCATTTGTGCTGGTTTTTTTTTTTTTTTGTGTGTGTGTGTATTTGTTTTGTTTTGTTTTTTAAAGAAGGCTGAGATTCTTTTTGTGACATGACTAAAAAGACTGGAACTTTTATAAACAAAACAAAACAAAAAACAAACCAAAACTGAAAAGAAAAGCAAGATTCATCATAAAATCACAAGGATGATATATAGGCAGTATGTTGACTCAGTTGAAATTAATGATAAAACTTTGACTAATTGGAACCTGAATTTCACTCTGAATATGAAAATAACTAAAAATTATGTTTTGAGTCACTACAAGGTTAAATTTATTGTTTGAGCATCCTAACCTTCATGTTCATACTTTATAATACTTGATTCCCCTTAACAGTAATCTTATCTGTCCCTCTGCTCTTTATGTGATAGTTTGAATAACTTCAGCATTCTTATGGTTTATGAACCTTGAACTTCCAGTTTTGTACCATTAGTCCCTTCTGACAAACTTCCTGAAAGTTTTTTAGATTTTTGGTTGTTTCTTTTTGCCTGAGAGTGGATTCAAGAGCGTAAGGGTAGTTGATAATTTATTCTTTAAGGCTGTGATGAAGTTGTGGGCTTTACCGCTGATGCCAAAGGGATGCTGTCCCTCAGCTTGCCATGGTTGCTCCAAAAAGGATGGTGGTGATGACAGTGAAGAGAGCTCTGGTACTTACATAGTCATAGAACCGTAGAATGTCCCAAGTTGGAAGGGACCCACAGGGATCATTGAGCCCAACTCCGCCATGCAGTACTAACTAAAACCATATGTACTTGTTTTTCACTCAAACATGCAGATGCCCGTATTTTGACTAAAACTGCTCAGTTTGCAGTGGAAAACAGCAAGGAGCAGCAGCAAACTCTCTCTGAGATGCTTTGCCCTCCTCGTGGTATGCCCTGCTCAGTGATGAGCACGAGGCCTGTGTGTGCCCATGGAGCCTCATGGCTGTGTGGAGAAGGGCAGCCTCCTGGCACAGCCTGCTGCCTGTTTGGGTTTTTTCTGCCTCCTCCTTTTGTACTTGCCTCTTGGGGCTGAGAGTATGTTGCGATGAGCTCTTGAGGCATTCAAAACTCCATGTGCATTTTGTCCAGAAAGAAACTGCTTACTGCTTTGTCTAGTGAAGAGCTTTGTTGATGATGCAGCTCTCTCCTGTCTATAAGCCTATGCCCTGGCCAGTTTAACAACTGGGTTAAATACTGTTGGAAGTGTGGTAAACTTTCCATTGCTAAGGGTAAGATTTGCTTCCCTGTGTAGAGCCAAATATGCCAAAGCGTGGTACCAAAGCAGCATTGTTTTTCCAGTTTAACAGGTTTAGCTTATATTATTGGATTACCACTGAGTTTATTGTTTTGAAACTCAGTGAGGGCTGGCAACGAGCATTTTGGTTTTTCTCTCTTTGCCCATGCAGTGGCAGTGACAGTCATGGGGGCTTTCAGCCACACGGATAATCTTTCCAGGATTATCAGTTACTTACAAACAGACGTGTGAAGTATTTGTGCAAAGGCTTTGAAGTGGAGTTCCACATGGATGCTGCTGGTGCTACTGGCCAGGCAATGTTGACACAGAGGCAGAGGATTTCTCTGCCCAGTGCGGTTCCCCTCAAGTGCTAGTATTCTGTGGCTAAACTGTTTGCCTTTCTAATGAAGTGAACTGTTTGTTTGAAATATGTGGTAGAAGGTATTTAAACAGAGACTAAAGTAAACTGTTGGGCTGTTCAAATAAGCCATGCCTATCTGGTTTGTGAAGTGAAGGAAAACAATTTGGCTGCAGCTTGCCTCTGGGAAGGGCAGTTAGGGTCTGTTTAAATAATGAGCTGGGCCAAGCGGATGTTGCTGCAGCCTCTCACAGGCCTTTTACGATAGCTGCTACTCTTGCAGGCATGCCTTGCAATGTTGCCTTGATGGAGAATTTGAAATTATTGTCATTATTTAAAATGGAGATTTATTCATTAGCTGTGAAGACTTGGGTACATTTATATTTGATTAAAACCATCCCAATTAGACAATGGACTGTTGAGAGCCAACATATGCTATTGCCTTTATAACGTCATTAGTAACCCAGAGTCCCCACTTTGAAATAAGATCGTACCCAAGTACGCAGACATCTGTTTCTGCCTAGCCAGATGGAGGTCAGAAACATAACTTAAACTGCTAATCCTCATTGTGGAGAGGGGAACAGGAATCAGAGGAAGATAGTAACAAATGAACTTGGATCCTACTCCTGGCAAGGCATGAGGTATCAATGGCTGATACAATGCTTGGAACATGCACTGCAGAGATCTTGTAGTAAGTTGCTGCCTAACCACAAGCATGAGTTCAGAGAGCAGGGAATGGCTGGGAGAAGCGATGCTTCTTGTGGTTACAGCTCTCGGGTTCATCTTGGAGAATCTCACTGCTATTTCTGACTCTGCCACAGTTTTACCTAAAAGGATTGTTTGTCAACTAATACAGAATGCTTCTCAACAATGACTGGCAGAACTGAGATCTTCATCACAGCAAATGTGTTTTGCCTCCTAGCATAGCAGAAAACAAAATCAGTCATGTGGGGAGGTCAGGAGCAGAGATTTCTAGTGCTGTCCAATAGGGACCATATGTTTCCATCCATCATTTATGTTTTTTGGTGAAGAAGAAAGCTCCAAGTTGGTTAGGACTACAGTGCTGCATCTTCTGGCATTGTATGCCTTGGCATTCTTCTCAGTAATAAGGCTAGTCACAACTTTTGATTCAGCATGGAGATTAAAACAAACAGTCCTTATGTTTCCAGAGTACAATAAATGTGCTAGAATTTCAATAGGATCCAAAGAAGCAACAATACTGGCATTAAGAGCTGGCAAACCCTTTGATGTTATTAACCAGAAAAGGACTGCTGTAGTCTCTTTCAAAAACATTTAAACTTTAGACCTCCAACCTCTGTGTCAAACAGCTTTTCCATATGGAGTGTTACTATACCTCTCATACTGCCACTGCATTTAGAAGAGCATCAGACACCTGCCTGGTGGGAAACTGATGCTTAATGTGCAGGAAAAACTCCAAGGTTGAGTAGAACTGTCTCCTGTTCTCCTCTTGCGGGGCAAATAAAGTCACCTGTGCAGTTTCTCATGTTCCTGTAGCCAGCCTGTGTCTGAATTTTGCACAGAAAGATGAAAGGAAGGATTGCTACTCTGTAGGCAGGGTATACACATCTTAGTTTTTTTTATTACCACCGTGTACTTGATGTTAGGTGTAGACCAAAGCCCTTCTTTTGTGCAGTGTGTTGCACCAAGATGGAACTGAAGAATTCACTGTTACAGGCTTGGAAGATCTTGCTCATGCTTCTCAGAGCTCTGGAGGCCCCTGGAAAGCAAATGAGAAGTCTACTGGAGTATTGGTAATGTTCTAGCTGAACATGAGAAGATAGATAGGGTTTTATGGTTATCTCAGCTTTGGGTCCCCTGGAACATGCTAGGAGTGCACAGAGCAGAGAGAGATGGTACTGGATCACCCTAGTGATCCACCTAGCCCTGTATCTTTTCCATGCAGTGACCAAAAGCAGATGCCCTTTTGTGCTTAAAAGCTTGGGTTAAGCACCATTCATTTCCCAAAGCAGAAGCACAGGGCAGACCTTGCCGTCAGGTCAGTGGAGAACAAAAGAGAGGAGGGAATTAAACTATTGATATAACTTTGTGAGGAATTTGCCATACACTGAAATGCCCTATGGTGGGGAGGAGGAAATGGGGGATCTTCACAATAGTCCTAAAAACTAGCAAAAAAGCAAGATTATATCTAAAGCTGTTTGGTAATACACTCATCCTGAGTTTGTTTGTTAGGAAATGATTAGAAGTTGTCTGTAATAAAGAACAAACCTGAAATGATCATAAGCAAAACCCTAAAAAGATTTGTAAAGAATGAGCAGTTTTAGGCAATTTAACTATTCTTTTCAAGGAATTGAATAATGAGTAGACAGAACACGGTAGTTTTAATTCTTTTTTATCTCTTATTTAGAGCTTTTCACTGAACTATGTCAGAGTGTTTCAGGAAGGATATCTCCATGCTAACAGTGATCAGAGTGAAGCACAGACAAGGGACATAATTTGATGAAGGTTCTATTAAAAAAAAGTGCCTTGTGGAACTTGACTTGAAAAACTTAACACAGATAGGCTTGAATATTGACAATCTGACATTCTCAAAAATGAGCTGAATGAGTGCTTAGGGTAGATGTCAATAAGGCAAATTAAGGGAATTTGCCTTACTTTCCATCTTCTGTAAAGGTCTGAAATAAAAAAATAGATGTAATACATGGAAAAAACTCTCTGTGAAGCTGAGGGGGGACATAAGAGAGCAAAGAGGAAGAAAACAACTCAAAATAAAGAGTTTAGCAATGTCAAGAGGTAATAAACAAGAGTCTATTTGTACTGCTTTTACTCATCTTGAGCAGTGCCAGTTTCAACAGCAGTGCCCTAGAAATTGTAAAGCAGGTTGCTATCCCATCATGAAGGTACTGTCTCATAGTGAGAAAATGAAAAATAATGATACGTGAGAAACTGTGTAGAAATACATACTCCTGCTGGAGAGAGAATTTGTAGAAGTAGGTTACTTGGATTACAAATTTCTAGGGCTGCTACATCCTAGACGTGTCAGCCTGCAATGAAGACTTGATACCCTGGAGTGCAGGCATGATAACTATATAGTTCTCCCAAGCTGGAAGGAACCCAGAGAGCAAAACGAAGTGACTGTGATTAATTTAGAATATGGACATAGAGATTAGAGAATGCAATAAATGCATATTATTGAGTGGCTTGAGAGCACATCTGATAACTGTCTACTCATCTGCAAGAGCTTGAAGAGTGTAAACACCACAGAAGGAGAGTAATTGCTTAGGACGGTACAGAGAGAAGCTAAATAATTATGAATATTTAGTTAAAATTTTTAAAAAAATCAAGTTGAACAGCAGGGAAGACAGTCTCACTGAGAGTTCATCTGATTGTGCATCCCATAGAATCTGAACTATTTTAATATCTAAAAATAGACATAATTGTTCTAATTACACTTTTCCCTCTCTAATTCCTATCATGCCATAAATTACTCATCAAAGCTGCTAAGTATAAACTATTTCCAAGTCTTTCACCCTGTGGTCTAGAACCTCAGCTGCTGGAAAGCTGTTTAGCTACAGTGATTTGCAGAATGCTGCACGGATACACAACTGTTCAAGATTTGGCCTTTGAAATAGCATTCAGACGTGATTCTGCTGCACAGAACACGCAAATCTCCAAACTGTTATTTAAACAAGTAACTTTTTCAGACCGACTCTTTAGAAGTTCTACCAACTTATAAAAATGTCCCCTAAGGTTTTTTAATTACCCAACTTTATTTGTTCCTGTGTCCGATCAGCAGCATACGAGAATGTGTTTGGTTTTTTTCTGTGTTTTGCCTTTCTTTTACTTCTCCTTAGCCACATTTACATTTGCATCTTGCACATATTTGTGATCAATATGTTAATATTTTTGGTGGCAGCAGGGTACTCGCATGCTTTCCAGGCTCAGTGCTGAGGCATACATAATTACCAAACTGTATGTTCAACCTTTGCTTGGGATTAGTTCTGAGTTGCAAGATTTCTCCTTCAGCTCTCTCCCACGCAGATCAGGATTTGTTTTTTTTTATAATCTCTTGCTTTCCTCAGTTTTCACTTTGTAACTCACTTTCAACCACAAAAACTTTCCATGTTTACAGAAATGCGTATGCACATCTATATAGGTACAAAAATATTTGTTTGTATATGTGCATATATGCAAAAATATTTATGTGTGTTTAGTGGTTTTTTGTTCAGTCATTTGCTATCCTTAGAGTATGTGATCATTATACACACGTAATCAAAGGTGGGAAGTGTTTCTAGGCATCTGGATTAAACCACTTGACTGGGGTTGCTGAGAGTTAAATACGGGTTAGCAGCGGAGGATACATTAATGTGCAGTCACACAAGAAGTTAGGAGGAACAACAGCAAAACAGAAGGCATGTTTCAAGGCAGAAGATAAATTATTTTTTCACTGGAGAGTCCATTTGAGGTAATGGAGGGAGGGATTTCTTTTGTCAGTTTCCTGGCAGAGGACAATTTGTCATTTTCTTGTGGAGAGTACGTTATTAAGTCTGTTAAGAAACGCTGCATGGGATCCAGAGGTTATAAAAAAGATGAGCTGTGTTGTACCCACAGCCAGCTGCATTAGATGAAACAATTTTCCCTCCCAGTAATGCGGTGATGTTGCCAGGATGTCCTGTCATTGTCTTTTTGTGGGCCAATGTACTGATGCCGGCTGCATGCAACTGTTGCTAATGTTCATGAGGATTTTCTAAGGTTGCTTACAGGCTGAAGGAGCCGGTGCTGTTTGCTGGACAGAAGAGGCTACTGTGATAGGATATTCTGATATACTTCCACCACTGTATAAGTAGTATACTTATTATCCTAGAAGTCTGTTCCTTTTTCCTCTTTCCTCTTTCTTTTTTCCTTTTTCCTTTTTTTTTCTTCTTTTTTTTTTTTTCTTTTTTCAGTTTGGGCAAAGGATCCACTAAAGTGAGCTGAATGGACTTGCGGAAGTTTAGTTAGCATTCCAGAGGCCAGTCCTGCTCAGACAGCAGAACTACAGTGATGGGGATGAATATTAAAGCATTCAAACTGAAATCAAGGAGCTCTTTTGCCAATACCTGCAGCAAATTTGGCATATTGAAGACCTCTCGGTGCCAGCTGATGAAATTATTTCCAGCTACTTTTTTTCCACCACACAGAAAGCTGCTCCTCCTTCAAGTGTCTGGCATGGTGGTTGTTGTGGAACTACTGAAAACAATAAAACATGTTTCCACAAGGTGTGTAAGTTTACAACCAAAGAAGGGATAAAACAGATGCCAGGGATCTAAGATGCCCTGAAGTCTTAATTTTTGGCTTTTCAAAGGTAGAAATTAATTTTTCAGCTGTAACAAGAGACACAAAGCTGTAGCTGTGTTCTGGTTTATGAGGTTTGGGTTGGAAGTCCTGTGGTTTATTTATAATACAATATATGGGTTCAGGAAACATAAGTAGAGAATAGGGAGGGGAGGTTGATCATCATTAATAAGCATAGATGTAGAAGGGGCATGATCTGATTGAAAATTATGTTTTTCTGTCAAAGTGTTGTACCTACTGCATGCTAGCACAATTGATGCATAGTGTAATTGGAGAGAACTTAGCAATTAAAAATTATTTCTCTCCTTTTCCTTCTGTCCATTTCTCAGCTTTAACCATTTATTTGTCTTTTTTTTGTCGTGGCTCTTTCTTCTTAAAAATTTGTTCTGTGTGAAGTCAGAGAGTGGGGCAGTTCCGTTCATGTCAACACTGTGCCAGCCAGGCTGCAAGCATGCAGCCATAGACACAGTGAAGGCCCTGAGAAAATTGGCTGGGGTCAGATGTGTTGAGCAGAGCTCAGTCTAGGGGTCAGATGTGTTGAGCAGAGCTTCAGATGGCAACTAGCAGTGCCAAAGCAACAGCTCTAGTCACCTTAAGGAGATTCTTCAAAGTGCTCCAAGTTAAGTGCGTGCGTTATCGTGTGGCTGTGCCTCAGTCATTTTTCTTTCTGATGAAAGACTCTGTATAAGCATAAGTAGACAGCATAACTCACCCTAGTTTTTGAAAGTGAACTAAAAAAGTCCCCCAACGACAACAGGATGTGCTCTTATTGAGCCCTAATGAAAACTGTGATTAAAAAAAAAATCCAAAATAAGGGCTTTGCTTGGCAAAAAAGCACTGGATTCTTGCCATAAAACCTGGCAATACCATTAAGTTCAGATCAGTTGAAACAAATTAGCATGAAGAAAGAGTGATACCCTAAGGATTCTGCAAACCTTAACGTAAGAAAAGTCCCATCTGGTGATCAGCTTATGAACCAAAGGAAGTGTAGAAATTTGCTGGCAAACTCTTCAAAACAATTCTGTGTATTGAAAAGACATTAGTGGAGAGGCTGTATTTTGCTCAATACTGTTCCTTTACAACTGGTATGAAATCTTGGTACCACTGAGTTCAGCATCAAAACCTGAATTAATTTTAGGGAGAAGATTTCACCTGGAATGAGGTTACATCTCACATAGAGTTTTGCACCTGGCTTTGTTCTGACATGTATTACAGTGAGCTGACTGTTCTGATGACAAATGTGCTAAAAGACAACGAGCACTTCCTGCCCTGTGCATGAATCCCATGTTGTCTTGTGCCATAATCTCACAATGCAGGTGCATACTTTGAGACTGCACCAAATGCGTTCAAGCTGATGCAGGCATTTTTTACAGTAGAGAATGCTTTCTTGACATGCTGAGAAATGCAGCCTGTCATTTCAGCAGCCGTCTTCCTCAAGGGTTTGGCAAGAATCGCAAGGTGCTTGAGCAAATCAGTTAGCTGAGAACAGTCAGCTTTACTTGCCTTGACATTGAAGCCCAGCTTTCCAAATTTAGTGATTTCCTAAATAAGACTCTACAGAAATGCTCTCTGTTCTGTGAGTGAGCTCTGGGGCAGCCTGCCCTCTTCAGCTTTGTCTCAAGGTGTTGTGTGACACCTTAGAGCCAGCATGAATTATCCACCTTTTCACCAAATCTTGCAGCAAACCACTGCTGCATCTCATTAGACTTTAGATTCGCTTTTCAGCAGCAAGGAACATACTTGTAACTTTTCCTTGTTTCTCTCCCATGGTGCTGTAGAAGAACCATAGGTTGCTGACTTTCAGAGAACAAGTGGAGGTCTCTTCTTTTTTCCTGTATGGGAGTGATTGTAATTTGAGAGAGATGATCCTATTCACTTCCTTTAAGGAGCAAAGAAGGATCCTTTGAGAAGAAATAAAAAGGCATGTTTTGCACAACAAAAAGTCAGCATAAATTGACATATTTTCCAGAAAGTCTCTCCGTGTTAAGACAGACTGGTTTGCAGCATTTCAGGCAATTGTATCTCCCATTTTATTATGAAGAGACTGTTCAGTATGTAGGAGACAGAAGAGCATCTAAAGGAAGCTTGTAGCAGTAGGCAGCAAAGAATTCAGGAGCAGGCAACAGATACCAAATTCAGCAATGTGTGAGGAATGTGTTTAAGTGTGTTTCCATTACTTTGGCATGTCCTCAAGTGTTCTTGAAAATAGTGAGAATTAAGCACAGAATGGGATACTGCTGCTGAGTGGAAGCTGAGGGCTCCAAATACACAGGCAGCATCTGTCCATCTTGACTCCTGTGCTGTATGCTTATGTCAGGTAGCCTCTGCAAGAATGTAAGAGTTTGTGGAAGTGTTTGTCCAGGAGTTCATGGTTGCCTTTGGATGTCTGCAGGAAAGCTACCTGACAGATGCTTTGCTAGTTTGCATCTCAGCCAGAATTTTTTAAAAACTATGAGTGGCAACAAATAATTCCATTGCTGCATAGGAAAGTTACATTTCGTTGATTTGCTTTGGTGAGAGGAGTTCCTGTTTGCTAAGAGTAAGAGTTTTGTTCCTCACACTTTGGGCAACATGTAAATGTCACTGCAGTCAGAGCAGCTGTCCTGACTTCTGTACTAAGTCACCCTCTGGTTCTCTGAACAGGGAGAGCACCAGGAACACCAGAGAGTCAGGTAGGTGCAGATTCAGTCACAGCCCATGAGTAGACTCACTCCTTTCTCTGCTACCGCGTGAATAACAATGCCAAGATGCGCTCAGAATATTCCAGTTGTGCCCTTAATGAATTATTTACTGGGTAGTGTATGAAAAAGCACTGGAAAGCTGGCTACAGCTTGTGTTACTGCTTGGCAAACTTCTTAATCTGTATTTCCATTTAAATACATATCAACCGATTACATTTTTATGGAATTTCAAGTGCACTCCAAGTGAAGCCCTAGATGATGGGTGTGCTTGGAAGTCTCTGATGCAAGAATCTTTTCATGTAAATATTGAATGCTTTTCCAAAGGGAGTAGTTTAGGGTCATCAAAACACACAGTGTTTACTGCTTACTTCTGCACTGAGGATTTACCGAGACATGGCAGAATTTGAATTCCCTCCATAAACCCAATTCTGCTAGTTCTGCACATTATTCTCCCTGTCACCCATTTAGTCTGTTAGTTTGCTGGCAGTAGAGTGCACGGCACTTAGCAGCTGGTTTGTGAAATCATCACTCAGGAGATTATATGATAAATAGGAGGTGGCCAGGTTTAGTGGCACTTTATTCTGCTCCAGTAGTTTTAGCCTGACTTTGGAGTCATCATGTATTTTTTCTTAGGGACTGCAACAGGAGATTGCTACAGTGTAGTAACCTATCACACATAAGCTTGAATTAGGATGCTCTCCAGCTGTATTGATCATGTGTAAATAATAACCAGTGAGATGGATAATTATGGGGGACTTCGCTCTGCAGCTCTGCTCAGTCAGCTCAGGGCTGATGGGGAGGACTCCCTGTGCTGTGATGGAGCATGGCTGCTACCAAGATGGAAACTGCAACCAAGATGTACAAAGGAGCCTAATGCAAGAGGACTCCAAAAGGTGTTCTTGGGGATTTATATCTTACGTGCTAAATACGGATTGGCGGTGCACTGTGTAGGCCCCACAGAGGGTTTTGATTCAGTTAATATACATTCCTCATTCCCAAAAAGGGGACATTTGATGATCACATTCAGCTTCAGCTAGCCCTTGGGAGGGCTAAGTGGGGTTTCTCTGTATGAAAGCTGACAGGAGGTCGGGGTGGGTGCTTGATATGGGGAAGTGAGGAAGTTCATGCTTACCTCAGCAAGGGAAGGGTCTCAAAACCTTTGTGATCTCTCATCTTTTGTGCTCTTTTCCCCCTTCTACGTGTTGCTGGATGGTGAAAATTGTGTTTTGAGAGGTGGAAGCCGGCATCCTCTGATCAAATGACAACTGTGTGTTCATGGGAATACTGGTTAGCCATGACCCACTGACTCCCACCAAAGTCCAGCTTGTCTAGCAGAACTGGAAGGGAAACTGCCATGATCAGGTTCCACTAGTAAGCCACAATTATTCTTCATTTATATTGCTAAGTCCTGAGTCAGAACATGGTAGAAATGTGCTGTGGCTGATTGCATACTAGCTGATGTTTCAAAAAAAACAAGCCCTGAAACTGGACAGGCCATTTCAAATGTTTCCAGGTTTCCCTGAAATGCTGGAAACGTGTCTTCAGAATTTATGTGATTTCCCCTTCAGCTCCTCTGTTTATTCCCCTAAGGGCCATGATTTTTGCTACTCTAGTCTTTCCTTCCCACTTCAAAATATAATAACAAACCAACCCAACTTTTGACATAATACCAAGGAGAAAAATCCTTTTTTCTTTTTTAAATCATAGTTGTTTAGATGAAGCAACTGTTTCCATAGATAACATCATCTAAGAAGAGGATTACATTTTGCTGAATAGGAAGGGCAGAACATACGAAGAAAAGATACCTTAAGTGTATCAGCAGGCAAAACTGAAATGGACTTAGAGTTACAGAGAGTGCACAATTAAAGATTTTTTCTCTCTAGAAACATTTTAGTAAATCCCTGACATGACCTAACGTCTGTACTTGTCAGCTTTTAGTGTTGGATAAACACATGACTTCACCCAAAGTGGCAGTCAGGTAATTGGGCAGGCTCTGTTTTTGTGCTGCTGGAGATGCTCAGCACTTCTCAGTGTGGAGCTGTGTGAGTTTCTTGCATTTGGGACACCCCTCAATGCAGCCTTGCAGAGGTACTCCAGCATGGTGCTGAATTGTTGTGGGGTGCTAACGGTGTCCCTAGCAGAACCGGGAATGATTCTGCCACAGACATACCAGGGAGATGTGGAGCAGGCCTGCGCTTGGCCCCTCCACCAGTGCGCTGTGGGAGGTGGGGTGAGCAGGGCTGGCCGAGTGGGTTCCCCCTTTTGTCAGCATGGTCGCTGGGGCTCTCCTGAGCAGTAGAAAGGGAGCTGCAAGCCCTGTCCTTGGGGGAGGTGCAGCAGAGGGAATGACTCTGGGTCTGCTGCCGCAGAGACAAAGCAAGCATGCGTTCCTTTTGAGTTCGGTGTGTGGGATGAATCCTCTTGTCCACAGGCACATTTCTTCTGATGCGTCTCTGTCTGTCAACACAATGCAGTTAAACATCTCCGGTACAACCTTTCCCAATTGCATTTTGCTTTTAACTCCATTGTCTGATTTATTTCAGATAGTAATTTCTCAGCATGCTGCTTCAGTTTTTCTTTCTGTTGTAGGACTGTTTACACATCTCTGAGGATGTATTTTTTTGTTTTATGGTATTCTCTGCCCAGCCTTTTCTTCCTGGAATATTTTTTCTTGTTTTAATAAAAAATAAATAAATTAGGAATGCTTAGGAAAGGCTCAGTGGTCCTTTTGATCTGACACTTCACATGTGGGCATGTAATTATTTATTAAAGATTTCTTGATGTCCCTTTCCATTTAAGCTATAAAAAGAGAATATTAAAATTAGTAAATACATATTCATACAAATGCTGTGGGCCAAATGCTCAGGCAGACCTGAGTGACTGCAGTGGGAAAGGAGAATTCAACCTGTAAGTTGCAGTGCTGTTGGCACACGTTTTAGGTATCTGTTCCATTTGTATTAATGGTATTTCTGAAGAGTCACTGGAGATACTCAGATCTGGGCACGTTGCTTGTTTTTTCAGATCCACCTCACCTCTTTCCAGCGTTCCACCCTCCTGTACCAATTGATGCGCGACATCATGAGGGACGCTACCATTACGAACCATCTCCCATTCCTCCTCTGCATGTGTAAGTATTCAGTATTTCCACCCCGCTTCAGCTTCCTGTGCTACCTTGAAGAATGGGCAAGTATATGAATCTTTGCCATGCTTAAAACTGTGCATTCGGAGCACTTTGCCAGTCTAGTTGAAGAGCGAGATTTACTTTTAGAAGGCATCAAGGTTATCTGTTCATGAAGCAAAACCAGGCTTGTGCCTGAGGAATTCTTTTCCAATAGGTGGTTGGCAAGTGTTACCTATATATTTTGCTGACATTTGTTCTGCGTGCTGTCGTTCTATAAATACTAAATTAAAAAGTGCCAAACGCTGCGAACTACAGCCAGACAAAACATGTATTCTGTCTGAATTAGGCTTGGGACTCTTCATGCTGAAATTCCCTCTTGTGCCAAAGATTCCTTTCCCAGTGAATGCTATGAAACATAATTAAATTTTTGGTAAATTTTCATAGTCCCTGTTGTGTGCGTGCACAGGCAATCAGTTGATTGATGGGATTGTCACCCAAACAAAATGGCAAATGTGATAGAGCACATGGTTTACACAAAGATAAAAGAAATGAATACCAATGATAACGTGCATTAGAAAAGGATGGTAGTGGTGAAATCCTTTAGAAATAAATATTACCTTATTCTATAAGGGGATACAAATGTAAGAATTGCAGTATAAAACAGTTGTGTCCAAAAAATTGCTATATGCCATTAAAAAAATGAAGCCAGAAAGCAGGGCTTAGTACTTCACTAAAAGGCTTCGTATATACATTTAATGATATCTACTAATCACCTCTCATACTGAGAAAATAAAAGAAGAAAAGCACAAGTAATAATTTGAAGAATAATGCTAGTTGTTTAGATGGCAGATTGCTTTGCTATGGCTATTAGTTACAGCTGTGTAATTACATATATGCAGAAGAAAAATGAAGTTGTTTTAAAACAAGTCCTCCTCTGTGAGCAGAATTAATTGATATTAACAATCCTAACTACATGCCCAAGTGCACACACAATATTTTACTAACAGTTTTTTTGGATCAGTCTTCTATTACTGAATTGTAATTTTAGAACAGATTTGCCTGGAGGTAAGTAATAAATCTGTGTTGCAGTCTTCTTGGGCATTAGCGGAAAAGTGGGTATTTATAGAAGGGGAAAGGGCAGAAACTTGTGATTTATTCCTTATTTCCTCTGATGCATCAGTATCTACCCCACAGTCAACCATGTAATAAATATGCTCAAATACACATTTAAGTTTGCTGCTAAAAACCATTGTAAGCTGAAGATGGCAGGCTCATACAGAGTCATTATGGTCGTCCTAGATATTGCAGTGCAAATGAACATTTTGACTAGATGTTTTTGGGCACTTTCCAAAGCAGAAAGAAAGTGGCTGGGAGCTCAGGAAATGGTCTTGATTTTTCTGGAGCTGATAGGAAATTTGTCTTCAGCGAGAGCAAGCAGTTCTTGGGGTGCTGCAAACGAGTGTATCAGTTCCCTGGCTTGCCCAAACAAGGGCAGCAGGGTTGAGTGTGGTGAGCTGATGAACTAAACCCAAAGTGGATCCCTGGTGTATTTTAACTTGAATTATCAAAGGGACTTATTGCAAAATCTGGGCACCATCTGTACACTGTTGCTGAAGCTTCTGTATCCTGTGCTGTGTGGGGCTCTGTCTTGCTGTGCTCACTGCACAGAGCCTCAGTCCTGTGCAAAGTGTACAGGGACTTTTGGGTAGGTACATCGCTGTGTCCCCTTTGGGCGACGATGAAAATTTGGGGCTAGCATCCTATACTGACAAAGTGCCAGGATTCCTTAAGATGTTAAAGATGCCCGCTAGCGGCATCTTTCCCCTCTGAAATCAGTGCTATCCTGAACACCGCCAGCCCTGCCTCTGAGCTGAGACTTTGCCAGGCCCTGCAGAGGCTTGTAAGGGGCAGGGAGATCTTGGCACATTGCGTTATGGCTGTAGGCAGTTGCTTTACACACTGATACCAACCCAAGCTTTAAGCTGAGAATCTTCATGATATTGGCTATTTATTTTACTGTAAAGTCTTGATAATTCTTCTAGTCATTTAGTTTGTATCACCATTGAAATGATGAGCCGTAATAGAACTCGGAGCCATTATGCTCAGTACAATTAAAGGTAAATAGTCAATTAGGCAGTTTAAAATAACTCCGTTGGACTCTTAAGAGCTTCTTTGTAAGTAGGTTCATCGTGCTTTTGCAGGTTTCAGGAATAAATTTTGTGTGTGGTAGACACCAACTGTTTTCTTGCAAGTTTTACAGACGCTCCTGTAAGTATCACTCAGGAATGTTAGATCTGGGGCCTTTTGGAATGATTATTTGGACTGCTGTCTTAGCACCATTAAAAAAAAAAAAAAAAAGAAAAAGGAAAAAGAAGCGGATATGAGAAATTATTTGAGAATTTTGAGAGAAAATGGCTAGAACACCAGTCAGGATACAAGTGTTTACCCACAGCTTTATCAATGATTTCATTGTATGAGTGGTTTTTCCCCGCAGCTTCATAGTACCGTCAAATATGAAAAAAAATAAAATAAAATAAAAAAGCAAAAAAAATTGGCAATTATCCAAGCTCCTAGAAATGTGTTCCAGAACCTGTCAAGCCTTAGTGGAATTAGTTAGTAGTAATACAAGTGCAGAAAAAATGTGGAGGAGGCCTTGTCCACCTGATGCCCATAACACATGCACAATATTTTGAACAGTGGCCACGTGAAAAAAAAAAAAAAGGGGGAATTTTTAAGGTGTAACAGGGCTTTTATGTATTTCCAGCTCCAAAGATACACATGTGTTTGTATGTATGGTTATATGTATTTATATGTACGATACATCATTCAATTGCTGATGGGCAGAACTGTTGTATCCCAAATTTCACCCTGGAGCCATATTTTATAACTGAGTTATAAGCCCCTAAAGTAGAGGTTTATGTTTGTGATGGAATTGCTGACAGATGCTTATGTATACTAGGACTAGCAGTCATTGCTGTAATTATGCTATCGTATCCTATCATTAAAGATTTCAATTGAAAGAGGTTTATAAATTGCTCTTCTTCTTAGATAAACCACCCTATATTAAGGCATCAGCGATATGGTGCAGAATTAAATTAAAATCTCATAAAATGAAATATGTTCTGTATTAGCTGTTTGACACTTAATTTGCCTCTGAATGAGTAGAGGAAATCACAAATTAACCTGCCTTTGTTTTTCCAACCATGGCTTATTAGGTGTTAGAACAACTGCAATTACAGCCCAATAATAAGCCCCAACCCTTATGAATATGTACTGAAATGTGTCACTTTGTGTTACCAAGACCTGTTTGTTAGCACTACTTAGTTATTCTGGAATTTCCACCGTATATCTTCAGTTTATACTTCAGGGAAGATGTATGAAACTTCACTTGTTCTTGAGAGAGCAGCAACGTATAAACACTGTAAGTGGAGATGGAGCATGGTTTTTTTTTTTTTTTTTTTTTTTTTGGTTGATTTTTTTTTTTGTTGTTTTTTTGTTTAAATTCAAGGCATGAATCTTAGTTTTCAAAATATTTCCAGTAAACCATATTTCAGTTTTACTACTTTTCACTGAACTAGCAAGTTAAATTACTTGTTAAATATCATATGATTAACACATACTAGAAGAAGCATGTCTTTAATAATCGTACTGCTTGTTTTGTTTTTCTTTGTTGTTGCTTTTGTCTAGCTCTTACCTAATTTTCAAAATTGATTTCTGAAGCAAGGTAGTAAAGCAGAGACTAAAGCTAAACCATTTTTAGTCCTTGCCAATTGCTGGGCCATCCAGTAGAATGTGACACCTTTTCTAGGCAGTGTCCAGTGCTGCTGCTGAGAGCATTTATTGAACATGAATCAAGACTTCAAGCATGTTGTTTTTTTCTAGTATTCCTCAGGAACCATAATTCATAAATTTGCTTTTATCTAGTTTTACAGTGATCTGATGTCTTTGTGGCATTGACTTTGTTGGGATGAGAGTTGCTTGCAGTGATCAGAGGAGGAATAAAAGTATCTTGACTATTTTTTATGACAACACAAATCTAAATAACTTCATAGTGCCATAGATTTTAAGATCTGACTAGCCAAAATGAGAGTTTTTAGAAAGAGGAAGCTCCAAAGACAATTTTTAACTCATGGACTTCACTGCAGTGATTGAAGAAGTTACTATCTCTGGTCATTCATTCTCACATCTTTAATGAGTTGCAAAGACATGTTGCTTCCGATATGCTTTATTACAGAACTGGGTTGGAGGCCCTTGAAGGTGACCTAGGCTAATACTTGCAGGCATTGTTTATTTGACTGTAAAGGGAATATGGTCCTGCAGGGCTGAAGCAGGGGACAAGTGCAAGGTGGCAATGAATGGCTCCAAGGTGCTGGTCTGTATGCAGTGTGTCTAATGGAATGTCTGAGGAGGCTAATACAGAGTTAAAGATTCAGGGTTGAACATGTTACAGGATACACCTGGTGTTCCAAAATGTTCATCCATTTAGTCTGCATCTTTCTTTCTCTTTCCATCCCATCTTCTGTTATCCCTGGACTGTGAGTAAGGGAGAGCTAGGAGGTAAACCCAAGTGAAGGCATGCTGATGTTATCCACATGCTTAATGCCAGAGAAGTTTGCACTTGCAAGGAGGAAGCTGCAAGTCAAAGCTGCTGTCTTGCAGCTTCCTTGAATCAACAGTGCTCCAGGCTCATTTTTTCTAGTTGCTGATTGAGGCTTGTGGGGATCTGAGTTTGGCAGCCATAGGCTCTGAAATTATGCACATGCAGATAATTACCTAACACTAATCCCTCAAACAAATATTTTCAACTGCGTGAATGCACCAGTACTAAAGCAAAGCATGTGTTCTGTTTGCAGTCAGCTTTCAAGTTCATAAAAAGGGAGTTTGATTCTTGGCTATGTTATTTCATATCTAATTTATACAGACATCAGTTATATAAGGGTGAAAAAGAAAGGAAAGGCAGGCCTAGGTGCTCAGCTTTCATCACCCTCTGAGTTTGGACCATGCAGTACAGTGGGAGATAGGCAAATATGAAAAGATTAAAGGGTTGGCCTTGCAAAATATCCTTAATTATGAGAGAAACTGCTTGCCATGGAGTTGATAGAATGTTTAGGTTTTCCCAGCCCTATCACTGATTCCTTCATTTTTCTGTTATACTTTCATTCCTAAGCTCATACTTCTAAAAATGTTTGTGTTTTAACCTCTTAAATCTTTTACCTGCTGCTTTACATCTCTGCGTCTGTAAGCTGGAGGTTTGACAAGGAGCTCCCCAGATTATCTGAGCATTCCTGGATCATTTTGCAGTGGGAAGGAGAGCCCCACCCAGTGCAAAAAACTTCACTGCTTGCATTGTCCTTAATTACTTTAAGGCTTGGAAGAAGCTCTGTGGTTTAGCCAGGAGCCACAGAAGAAGAAAGGCTGGGAACTTGAAAAGATAGCTATAGTTACAAGCCTTCCAAAATCACCTGTGAAAATATTTTCTGTAATCTCGTGTTGAATGGGAAGCACCCCAAGAAGCCTGCCCTGGAAATGGGGAAGGTGCAGCAGCGATAGAAGCAGCTGCAAATAGCCAGGAGCATTTTTATAGTATTCTGAGAAGAAAGCACTGTGGTTCAGTGACTTGTTAAGGTTATTTGGTGTTAGTTTCATGCCATGAGTATGCAGCTTGTAGGCTCTGTAGGCAGCATATACGCCTCTTGGTGACAGTGGTGTGCAGATGGGAATTTGCAGAAGCGAAATAGCAAGGTTGGATGCCCACACATAACCTTCAGTTGAGAGCTTTTTTTTCAGTGCCAGACCTTTCACAAGTTAGGGAGAAGGGGGCCTGAGTCTAAGCCAGAACTGTGATTTCTCATGCAGGATATAGCATTGCCTCATTTAAAACAGTGAATCAGTGTTTTGTTCAGCTGTTGCTACTTTTTTAGTAATATTTACCATAAGACTCTCAGGTCATAAATTCTCCTTTGCAAACACACTTTCAGAGCGACTTCAGAAACAGATCGTGTTTTTAGAAAGTGCCTGAAACTGGGAAAAGTTGAAAACAAATTATTCTGTACTTCGTGGCATATACTGAGCTGCAGAAAAGGATAGGTGCTTTGGCTACGTTTGTGGTGCTGAGAGACAACTGAAAGAAAAAATGCGCATGCAGTGAAATAGGGAGGTATTTTTGAATGTAGCTATTTTACATAAATTCTGTTAGACTGCTGCTTCTCCTTTAAAAATGTGAAATTTCTGCAAACTCAGTTGGGCTCTTTTATGTTTTTTTTGTGCATTTTCTTTGTTCCTACTAGAAGAGAAAGAGATAATATTGAGAAAAGAGTACCTTATATAAAAAATCTTTTATGTTGGCAAATAAATTCTAGATCAAATAAAGATTCACTGCTAAAAACTATCTCTATTTTTAGTGAGCACATATACATGAAAGTCAACAGAACTGCCTCTAACTGCACCAGATTAAATTTGATTCACATCATTCATCTGTTTCTGTTGTGGATACTACTTTGTGACATAATCATTTTCTCTGGAGTAGCTAATTGTAATAACAACGAACTACAGACTTTTAAAGGAGAAATGGTAGCAGCAGATAAATATTATGTTAACAGAGGGTCTTTGTTCTTATACAGTGAGCTTGATTTTGGCGTGGTTGGCGAACTTAAAGCAATTGAAATAAGAGAACTTTGTTTTGTTAAAAATTGTTTTGTAGAAGCTTTCCCCCAATTTTCTATTCCTCTTTTATGATAAGAAAAAAGCAAACTCAGGTCTCATCTTTCTCTGTGTTTTTTTTCCTGCTGTCATTGCAGGCTGTCCGGTGGTGACGGCAGCCCTAGAAAGCAGTGTGCATAAGCAGGATTTACGTCGCATTCCATCCTGCCCCACAGAGGACCAGAGATGCTAGAGCAGTAGTGGTCCCCAGCCTTTTTGAGAAAGGCATGCTTTTGCCAGCAGGCTGCTAACTGGTCACCATTCACGATACAGTCCTTGGCAGCAGCAACTTGCAGGACATCTCATAGGTGTGATGCAAAGGGAAAAGAGAAAGGAAGGCCTTTGGTAGTCATTGTGTGAAGCCCACTTGGTGAGGCAGGTTGGCACAAATTCATCTGGTGAGACCTAAATCCAACAAAAGGGATTCTTAAAAGTGATCTGCATGGATTATGGTGCTAAAGAGCAACAGCTTCTAGCTTTATCAACATGGAGGTGTTACCACTGGACAGCACTGCCACTTAGCTGATTTATTCCATCTGGGCTTGTAATAGTACTTAGACAAATTCCTGTCTGCCAGTGAGAAGTGGTTCCCTAAGGCAAACTTTCAAGCCAGCCTAAGTTAAGAGCTGATGGAAGCAAAGTGAATGGCTGGAAAAGTCTTGCCTCAGGACACCTCCTCATGTGTAACATTTTACTTCAGGCTCAGGAGTAAGTAGGTGTGCCTTGGAGCTTTTAGGATTCTCCCTGTGTGCAGATGTAAGTACAGGCATGTATATTTGTGTGCATGCTTATGCACCCTTTTTATATAACAAGATGGATATATTTGCTTGAATGTATCGCAGACTTAACCTGAGTTAATTTCGATTTTTTCATTAAAACTAATAGAAGGATCTACACAGTGTGAGGAAGTTGGAAGATTAGAGGGAAAACTTGAGCAAAACAAGTAGAAAAAATATTCATGCACAAAAACATGGAAAACGTATAAATTGGTTGGTCATTAATTTAATGTTTAACCAAAAATACACAAAGAAGCCACAGTGCTAGAGTTTTGCTTCTTGAAATTTCTATTATCTCATTCTATTATCAGCTGCAAAGTATGCAAGCTCTAAATATAGTGCACATTCAGAGGCTCTGAGCCTGTGGTTTCTTGGACAAAATTCCTGTGTTCTTTGTGTTGTAGTCAGCAGTATTAGTCGAGTGAGCAGATATTGACTGTGGTATTCATGTGCAGTGAACCAGAAGCAAGCCAACTCTATAGAGGCTGCTGTCAAACTTGTTGCAGTGGCCTGTGAGGTACTGGACTGTGACAGACTCCTTTTTTTTCAGTACAATTCTTCCACTCATGTTAAATCTTGGTTCAAAGAGAACTGAAAAGTTACAGTCTTAGCATTCTTTCTTTCTTTCTTTTGCTTTCTTTTTTAAGTGTAGTGGTGAGATTTCTGTGTTGTGAATTAGAAGACCCTAAAGTGGGAGTAGGCATTAACTGGAAGAAATGTGAGCAATGAGTACATCTGCAGTGTAGAAACACAGAGCATCTTCATCCTACTTTCACACAGTCTTTCCCTGACTTAGACTCTGACCTCTTCCAACAAAGGCATTGCTTCCTATAATGTTAGAATATGGATTGAATTTAGTTCAAAATTTTTCCAAAAGGAGGACAAAACAGAAGTTAAATACCACCTTGTTTCTGCTTTTACCACACTTCACTCGATTCAGTATATTGTTTACATGTATGCATATGTCTAAATTGGTTAGCATATTTGCAACAGAAAGCAGACTACTGAGCTTCTAGCTGCCCCTTGACTATTCTCTATTGTGTAATGCAGAAAAAAAAATCCACCCAAAGGTTTGGGCACAGTGAGTGTTTTATATGTGTACCTCAGGGTGGACTGGTCCACATCTATAACTGATTTTATCAATTAACAGAGGAAGTGATTTGGAATGTTATACAGGTTGATTTTTGCTCTTAGGATGGTTTACGTGACCAGAGGACTTGGGACCTTCTTTTAGAAGATGCTTTTCGTGGAAGCTGGGCTCTGTGAACTTGCCTTGTTTTTAAAACAAGGCAAGAAGATATTGCTTAGTCCCTTCCAGCACTGAATCTGTAGATCTGATCCTGCAATAGGTTACGATTGCATTTGTAGTTAATTTTGTAGGGGTGTTGGTAAGTTTCTGGAGACCCTGCAAAGGTTAGACACAGAGGCAAAACATCCTGAAGAAATATGCCAGGAATACGTTCCTTCTGAAGGAACAAACTGAACTGTCTGCTCAGAAGTATTATTTATTAGATGCTGTGACCACTGCTGTTAAGTTTATCAACAGAAATTTAGGGAGTATTTCATGAGGGAGATTTTCTAAACAGATCAGATTCAAGTGGCTATCTCTTTAAAGATAAATATCTTTCTGTCCTGTATCTGTTGAAATTCAGCCTAGATTTATCATGGCTTTTTCTCTGGCCTGTGTAAGAAAAGATTGATAGTCTAGTCCAGTTTATAGAGGCCACCAACACAAATAGCCCAATTTAACAACACTGTAGACAGATTTGACAGGAAGGGCAGGAGCTGAATGACCAGAGGCAATCAGGTGTTCTCTTCTTCACTGTGGAAGATCACTATCAGTGTACATCATCTAGACAGTACCAAGAAAGCTTGCATAGCTGGCCTTTCCCTTGGCTTGCTGTACTCCTTCCAAGGACACCAGACTTTTCTAGGAACTGTATTTCTACTCCAGTGATTAGACTGAATTGCAAAGATGCAGAGATGGCAAATGTGTAGGTTACCCTGCTGATGTAGGTGTGCCCTGAGTTGGTGAGTTTGTTCCTTTTGGAGTTTTCATCTGCATCCATAGATAGCTATTTAAGAAACAAAATAGGTTGCTCCAAAAGTAATGCCTTTTATTTATTTGCATGGTAACTAGAACAGATACAGAGAGCATGATAACACCATTTGATTGAGCAAATTCCTAGCTACAAAACTGCTTTTCAATGTAATCCCCACATTAATAATGCATTTTCATCAGTGATGAACAAGAGCCTGCATACAGCACTGCTAAAAATCTGCACCGGAGGAAGTGATCCACTGTCAGTGTCGCCACTGGTGGAACACACCACCTTACGGTTGTTAAAAGTTACTTTGCCCAAGGAGTGCTTTTAACCTCCAGTGATACACACAAATAAAGCAAGAACTGCTGGGTGAAGTCTGTATTTTGCTTCTTCTGATGGCTATGGTATTCCAGTCATTATATATTCAACATTTATGAGAACTGAATTGCAGTGCAGATTGTGTGACATCACAATGGCTTTCAGTGCCTGCAAGTTCAAATAAGGAAACAGACCTGTGTGAGAGGAAACTTCCTAACCTGACCGGAGAGCCGAGTGTTTTCACACTATGGTGTGGTTGCACCCCAGCCAATCCCCACACCTGGACTTTTGATACTGGCAAAGAAAATACAGGAAACGGCTCCTAGCAGAATCCATTTCTTCTCCTTCCAAACTTTGATTTTGCATCATTCACCTTTGCTATGCATTGTGCATCATCCAGCTGTGAACCTGCTGCCCTGGTGGATGTTTACACTAATCTTTTGCTTGAATGATATTTGCAGTGGTGCTCAGAGAGAGAGTTTGGATAACTGCTAAAGCTGCTCACACAGAGCTGAGAAGCAGCTGTGTTTTCAGAGGATGACTCCTTGACTTGCATTCTTAGGTACAGCTTATACGTGTACCGTGTACCTGGTACTGCCACTGAGGTACAATAATGAGGACAACTCTCAAAATTATTTTTTTCCAAATAAAGGGAAAAAGTGTCCCAAAGTGTCATGGGTTGGTCTGGGCTGCTTTTAGGCATTCCTGAAAGTACACTGTGTATCTCATACAGACAGTAATTTCTATAAATCTGTATAATTGCAAGTAGTGCTGGTTAGGGGAGAAATTCCAGCTGATATCTTCTGTGTTCAGTGATAGGTACTAGTCCTTGTGAACAGTAAATGTAGTAACTGTTTACTATCATTAGTACAGAGGTGAAAAGCAAACTCAGCCATACCTCAACAGAAATGATTAATGCTGAACCTTCAGATCACTGTTTCTGATAAGACTGTAATATTTAAAGTTAAAATTTTAGTCACATGTTCCCTTCACAACCAAATTTAAGTAGCAAGTGCAATGTCAAAGACATTCAGTCGCTGAATTTGTATTTTATTATTGCCAACTTGCTGTTGCCTTAGCAGTTAAGATCTTATTTTAGCATATATGATTAGAATTGAGAAAAAGCTTTCTCCCTTTCTCTTTCCCCAAATCTCTTTTTTCTAATATTGTGGACATGACATGTAATAGATTCATGAAACAAAAGCAGAGGGTCTTGGTTTGCTTTATTTTTGGATTTAGAAAAAGAATGTTTCTTAGAATCACAAAACAAACACTGAAGGGAGTATTCACTTGAGGTAACATGAGAGGCTTTTCAGGTACTTCACCAGGCAGAAGAATGCCTCCTTTGCTACTGCCTTAGCAGAAGGAGTTAAGGGAAGAAAAGAAACTCAAATTTGCTGAAACAATAGTAAGCGTGACATTCTCAAGTGCTGGGCAGAGAGGGTTTATAAAGATCATCAGCGAAGGAATTAAATGAGGAGAGAGGTATTTATGGTAAGTAAGTACTATATAAACATAAATCTCTAAAAATTTAAATAGATTAAATTTTGGGAGTAATAACCCATTAGCTGAAAACACTGTTTTTAAGAGAACAGAGTATTTGTGAAATTCAAATATCAGTTGTTTTCAAAGTTTAATTTGTTGTCACAAATTGCACCCATCACTAGCGCTGGTGAGGTTGAGACCAGATGCAACCTCTTCTTTCTGGTCAGGTGATCCCCTGGTGCACACAGAGATCTGTCAGAGTGGATCCTAAGGAGCGATGCAGTTTTTCCTCAGTGAGTATTGGCGCATATGGGCAGGAATGCTGTTTGCAGGCAGGCTGCATTGTGTTCTGATCTATGAACAGAAGTAAGATAAATCAGGAGGAATTGTCGAAACCGGTTCAGCTCTCTTGTTATCTCTGTACCATTTGGATCATTTTCTTCTTTTCCCAGTCATGCATATACATAGATATGTGTGCATTCTCTTTTGTACGTTACAGTGTCAAGGATTTTTTTTTTAAAGAACTTCGGGCATTTTCAGAGTGTTTTTGAACCAGTGCACCATTCACCTGTGTATTTGCTTGGATAGAGGTCTTCACTGATGAGGTTTTTTGTTGTATGCACCCACTGAAGTTTTAGTGTACTCAAGCATTAGAAAAGCCACTATTCGAGCGTCTTTGTTTTCTTTGTTGAGCTGTTTATTTTGCTTTCTTCCCACACAGTTCCCTGGCCTTGCTCTGACAACTGCTTTTCTGCATGAATTACATTCCTCGGGGCCGCAAGTCTCCTAATTCTTCCAGTCGATTTGATCCTGCCTGTGTGATTAGTTCTGTGCTCCAACACACAGTTGGTCTTTGCCAAGCAGACTACTTGCTAAGTGCTTTTATCATGAAGACCAAACTACATTTTTTAACTTCATTAGTGTGCAGGGCACTGCTTCATTCTGGCTTAATAACATGGCCACTATTGAATCATCACTTACTCTAAAACAGGTTATAAAAAGGTTACCTAAGTTGTCTGGTTTTCTTTTCGTATGACTGTGCTTTTGACAGATAACAGTCATTCTCTTTCAGCACATGTCCAGTTTTAGCATATAAGGCCGTCTTGGAAAGGAATCCCATCAATTCTCTTCAGTTAGATTTGCGATGCTGAGAAATTTTTGTATTTGAACGTTCAAAAAGATTCTTGGCATCTATTCGGGAACAGTGAATGTATGTAATGCAACCTGTAGAAAATGTGATGTGGAGAGTAAAGGGCTTTTGGAGCTCCTTATTAAATTCTTGTATTTGTTTCAGATTTAGAGTTACAAAGATCTCATCTTTACCAGTTTAAATACGGACTTGTCACTGTAACACTGGATTTACAGCAAGGCAGCTGCAGTCTGCATTGGTTTGCTTTGTCTCACAGGGTCAATATTTGACTGAACGTGTTGTCACTGAAATTTAGATTTCAGTTGCAATTGCCTGTAAATTGAATGGAAAAGATATTCCAAGACTGTTAAATGCTGTAAATGCACTTTAAAAAAGAAGTTTCCTAAGAAGGCAGCCTCACCGGGAAAAGTAGGGAAAGAAAGGAGGTACTGGGTAACATGCCACTTGTGATGGTGCATTTGTACAGTTGCATAGCACAGCAACTCAGAGGGTGAGACTTCATGATTAATGGTGTTTATTCTTGACAGAAGCCTCCTTTATTTATCTGCAATACAGTTTAGTGATTTTATCAGTCAGCTGAATGAAAAATATTCAGTCATACCAATATTGCAGTGTAAATTGAGTAGAGTCACTTTTTATTATATCTTTCAGCCTTATCATCTGCACAGTAATTTTCTAGCAGGGGTTTGATATAGAAAGGCTGGATTTAGCTGTACTTGACACAAAGCCTCTTCAATTTCCCCTAAAAGTTCAGGCTACTCTTAGAAATGCGTATAAATATATATAAAACGCTCTTATCCAAGCAATTTCAGGATTTGAAAGAATGAAGATAAAATGCACAAACCTGGATGTGAGAAATGTTGTTAATATGAAAACATCTAATAGCTCTGAAGCCACTGGTGAAATGCTCTGTAGTGTTTAAGCTTGTGGCTTAGTGCAGTTCTTTTTGCATGGCTACGTAGTCGGGCTTCCTTCTAATCAATCATCATCCAACTCCAATCAGCATACAGGCAGAGCCTATCGTTCATCCCGGGTGTAATTTCGGAGTTGAAGACTATAATGGCCACATACAGCACATTAGTCACCGCGATAACAGCTAGTGGCACTCCTAAGGAAGGGGGAGGATAGGGGAGAAGGGGAATAAAATTCTTCTCATTCTCACAGTGCATTAGTGAAATAGGAGCAAATGTTAAACAAATGTTTATTCAATTAGCTGACTTAACAGCATTAAGTGCGAGAAAGCTTCTGACACTCCTTTGACCTGCTGCTTTGTGGGAGGAGAGGAAGGGGAAAGGAAAGGAAGAAAGGGGTAGCAGGAGCACAGGCAGAATTTATATGTGCCCACACATTCACATGATGGTGCCTGTGTGGTTTAAACACTTCAAGTGTGGCTGGCCATGACTGTAACCAAGAGAAGGCTAAAATTTGAATAGCAAATGAGACCACCTCTGGAGCATCAAAGGAGAATTGCAGAGTACGGAAGTTTGCTGTAGGAATGCAGTTGGTAATTTCACCGTCCAATCTGTTTTTACTAACAACAGGTTATTAGTATGCTGTAGACATTTTAGATTTTCCTGCTTCATTTCCACATATCTTAAAGAGGAAGTGGCATGTGGAGGTCCATGGCAGTCTCTGGTCTCATGTGTAGCAGGATATTTTCTGAGCTTACTTGAATAACATTTAGTTGGAATACAAATCTGTTTTATATTTGCAATCAAGAGTTGTGCATCAAATGCAGCATTGTTACATAATTCTTGGTAAGGCAGTGACTACAAATCAATAGAGTTGGAATCGGGTAAAGACCAGAAGGAAGAATTTACCAATACTGAGTTTTGGCTGTGCTAGATGTAGGATCTTTCTCTATTTTATAGTTCATAGAAGTCAGCATGCACTGAGTGAGATAAGACAATTCCTTGGTAAGGCTCAAACAGGAACAAGCAAAGGAAATTCTGGATGGCCAGATCTGGCTAGTATTACTTTTATTTGCTGTTTCGCTTGCTGTTATATCAAACATCTCACTGCAGGGTCAGCTTTATTGAGTGAATGTTCTGCAAAAACGAGGAACTGTACAAGGAAGAATTCACACTTAAACCCTTTTGACAACTGGATTCTGGTGATTCATGCTCTGATGACCTTAGGTGTTACCTGACCCAGCTGTTTTTTTTTCACCTGTTCACTGAGGTTGGCCATGGTCCCTCAGCAAGGCCAAGATGAGTGCTTTTGCCCCATTCACAGTCTGGTGACTTTGCTTTGTCTCACTGAGATGCAGTTCCACTGCAGGGTATAGCAGCAGATGCTCTGTAGGAGCAGTGATTGCTGAAAGGGGTCACTAGCTTGGTAGCTGGGGGTGATAAAAAAATGTGCACAGCTGCCACAAAATACACAAAAGGATGTCTGCCTAAAAGTAATGTGATTTTTGGAGAGAGTAGTTATATTAGTTATATTTTTGTTTGTTTGCACCCAGTATTTGTATGAGCAAGGAAAATGCCAAGGAAATCCACTTCATCCTGATTTCTTTGCTTCAGTTCTGAGAAGGAAAGGTGGTCAGAAAGGGCTGTCAAGCTAGGATAATCTGTTTGCCAGCTGAGGCAAACTGAAGGCCAACTTCAAGGAGCTTCAGAGGTGTGCCAAGAGGTAGGTGACAGAGATTGTTGGTGGAATGGAAGGAACAGAAAAAGGGAAGGCAGGTTGTTAAAATGAGATTATCATTACAAGAGGGTGAAAATGCGAAGCCTGAGCTTGACTTGTAGAAATACTGAGAGGCAATACGAGGTTTTATGCACATTTTGGAAAAAAAATCAAAATAGTATCTTTGTACACATTTAAGAAACACAGGAAAAGACTTCAGGCCAGCACTTGTGCAATGAAGAAATGAATATATCCAGTGGCATCAGAAGTACCAGTTGCTTCCTGTACTCAGTACAGTTGTTACTTTGGGATGAAGGTCATCAGTTACAGCTGACCTTATGTAAAAAAAGGTTTTTTTTAAAAAAAAAAAAGTTAAATAATAGAATGAAAATTCGCTGGCTTTTTTGTTTGTTTGTTTTTTGCAGTGTAAACACATCTTGAGTGAGCACACAAATCGTTAGTTGAGTTATTTATGAAGTATTGCAGGTAGGAGAGGAAGCATGTAAAAAGCTGGATCTGCATTCAGGCAGTCTGTCAATTGTAAAAAAGGAATGAATGCAATCACTAAGGATTTGATTTGTTGATTAATGTAGCCAATTTTTAACTGTAACTACATAATGTTAACACTTCCCATAAAAGGAACGGGAAACCAGAGTCATATGCTTTTGCTGTAGGTCATCAGCTAGTTGATCTATGTGATTTCCAGCACCGTAAACATCTCTTGTACAGTCACTTTTTTTGTGTACAACTATACCTTTTAATTTTATGAAGTTATTTGTATATTCTACATATTTGTATTGCAGAACTGCACTGAACATTTTGTGAGATCTTGTTCTTGCCTCAGTGAAAAAATATTCGTAGCATATTATCGATTGGTCTGACCTTGTAGATACTAAGTGCTCTCTGAGCACTTTACCACAGTTTTACATCTGGGGAAACATCTGAAGACATAGTCAACAAACTTGTCAAAGGTGACAGAGCAGATAAGTGATGGAACCCAGGACAGGGCCTGTGTACCTTAAATCTTGATCTAGCTGCTTTTGTATGTAAGCTATGTAGGCACTGAACCATTCATGATTTATAGTATATGTACCTACTGAATACAGGTTTTCTGCCGTATGTGATTCTGTGACTTACTTCTTCATACTGACTGTAGTGCTAGCATGAATCTTGGAGTGAAAGCAGGCTAAATATTGGCCAAGTGTTGGAACACAGAAAGGAATTCCAACATCCTTTCTCACTTTAGGATTTACCATGTTGTCAATTTTCCCTCTTCTTCCTTTCCGCCATTAACAAAATGCACTGAACTGTGCTTAATGTTGGTATCATTTGGAGCTCTGTCACATGAAGAGCACTGACATTTCTGTTTATTCGATTAACTGTAATTCTTCAAACATTCTAAATCATTTGCTTAGCTTTCCTGAAGGCAGTGAATGATTTTAGGGGAATGGACTGCCTATTTTAAGACATGATTTCTGGAAAATAAACAAAAAAATAAATAAATAAATACTAAAAAATATTACTGATTTCCCATACTTAAACATATTTATGTTTTTGATTGTTTGCAAATTCAACTAGAAGTGAAAAGAGAAAAAAGGGGCTGTGGAATTGCATTTTAAAAATAGTCAATGCCAGGTTCACTGTTATTGTATTGAGGCCAGTGGAAGGTTTTCTTATGGCTCTCAGGGCAGCAGAATTAGGTCAGCGTTTTGTGCTTTTGAAGAGTATATCCACGATCACTTCAGACTCTTATAAACAAAGTCAGTGGACAATTTCCCATTGATTTCAGTTTATGTACAGTAGCAACTAAAAATTTTGAGAAGCGGGATGATTGTTTGACTCATGATTTTCCCATATCATTTAGGTGTGTAATTATCTGCCCCAGCCTGATTTATGAAAGATCTACAACCATGAATATACTTGTAACAGTGAGGAGTAACTTGATCATTTGGCCTACTCACAGCTGTAAGAGTTGTTCTTACTTGAATTTTCAGGATCATGCCTTACTGTCTTAGAGCTGACGAGCTTTTTCTAGACATCTGTTGTTGACTCCTGGTGCCAAAGGGCCAGTCTGTACAAAAAGTTGTGATATAGAATCATAGAATCATAGAATCACTCAGGTTGGAAAAGACCTTAAAGATCATCGAGTCCAACCACAACCTAACCATACTACCCTAACAACCCTCCGCTAAATCATGCCCAGAGTACCACATCCAAACGGTATTTAAACACATCCAGGGATGGTGACTCAGCCACCTCCCTGGGGAGCCTATTCCAGTGCTTAACAACCTTTTCTGTAAAGACGTTCTTCCTCATATCCAACCTAAACCTCCCCTGCCACAACTTGAGGCCATTTCCCCTCGTCCTGTCATCTGTCATCAGTGAGAAGAGACCAGCCCCGCTCTCACTGCAATCACCTTTCAGATATTGGAAGAGAGCAATAAGGTCCCCCTTCAGCCTCCTTTTCCCCAGGCTAAACAGCCCCAGTTCCTTCACTCTGTCCTCATAGGGCATATTCTCCAAGCCCTTCACAAGCCTTGTTGCCCTTTTTTGGACCTGTTCCAGCACCTCAATGTCCTTTCTGTACTAAGGTGCCCAAAAATGAACACAGTACTCAGGTACACCAATGCAGAGTACAGGGGCAGGATTACTTCCCTGCTTCCCACGCCATTCCTGATACAGGCCAGGATGCCATTGGCCTTCTTGGCCACCTGGGCACACTGCTGGCTCATATTCAGCCGTCTGTTCATCAGTATTAAACAAGCATAGTCATTTAACATGGGAAATGTTACCAAAGGGATTCAGCTATGTGCTTTAAAATAGGATTGTCTATCTAGCAAGAAAGTACTTACTGCTAGTTCATCTCCCATGGTCTATTGACAATTGTGTGGGTTAAAGTTTTGGGGGCAGCCCAAAGAGAAGAATCGTAAGCAGTTTAATGAGTTTAACATTTTTCAGTTCTTTAAGCAGAACTGAATTGAGCAGATATCAGAGAAATAGCATGGATATCATTGGTATGAAAGTTATTCCATCAGTGTTTGCTCCAGCATTGAATAGCGTGCTGTTAAATGATTGAATATCGAAGTTTGAACTTTGACACTTTCATAATATAACAAGATGGATGAAAAGGCAATAATAAATTAGGTTATGTTACAATATTTCATCCCACTTCGTTGACAAGCTTTGTTCTGTGAGATAGATTATTGTTCCATCTATAACCTCAGCTCAGTGTCATATTTACAGCGTTATAGTTAAGAATCACTTGCTGTTTTCAATATAAATGTATTTCTCAACAGATTCGTAAAAAAGCCATTTAATGATTTACCAGGACAAAACTTGGCATTAAAATTTCTAGTCCTGGGGTTTTAGTTTGAGCAGGAAATACTTAAATCACCATGATTTTTTAATTTTTTTTTTTTAGGGTAGGTTATGCTTAGAAGAGTTTTTTGCCTAATCACAACTTAAAGCAATTTGGAAACTATTTGTGACAAATGGCTTCTCTAGCACTAGACAAATTTCATGATGTTGATCCAGTCTTTCCTGTGGCACAAACCTTTGTGACTGTCCTGAGTGGCTTTAATCTGCTTCCAGCAAACGTTGCTATTGTAGTGTATTCTCTGGCGAGCGTGGAGGTTGTACTGTGCTTCTGGGGCTACTGTACTTTTCACAGTTACAAGGGATGCAAATCCAGAGACCATGTGCACTATACTGGTATTTTGGCACATTTTAGAGCAGTTTTAGGACTCCAAAGAAGCCCAGTGTGAGAACCTCTAGACCACAGTTGCTTTGAGTGGCCTCACCCAAGACCTCTGCCCACACCCATGCTCCAAGGAGCTGAGCCTAGGGCCTTCAGTCCCTGCCTGAGCTATGCTGTAGGTGTGTCTGTCTCTGGCCTGCTCCTGGATGGGCCTCTGGAGCCTGCTCAAGAGGTAGCTGTTCTCCTGGATGGACTCATCTGAGCTATGATGTAGCTTATCTCCAGTTCTGTCTTTGGCCCTGTCTCCTAATACACCTTCACTTGGCCATGTCTCAGACTGATGCTTTGTTCAGTTTTTGTGGCCAGGAATGTTGGGAATGTTCTGTGCCTTCTCTAGCCTAACACATGAAGCTAAGATGGCAGCTTTTCATTTCATCCTCCTGTGCCAGAGGTGAAGAGCAGAGACTGAAGTTATTCTCCTGAATCATGTTCATATGGCATTGAGCAGGAGGGGTGGCTGAAGGGCTGTGTAGTCAACCAGCCCTGTGTTTGCTTACCTACCTCTGGACTTTTGCTTACACCCTATTCATAGCCCGAAAGCACTATTTCACCTGCACAGATGAGCCTCCAATGAAAGGAATAGCATATCTGCTTGAATTCAAAGCATCTGATCTTCTGCACTGAAAGCCTGTCTTAATGCTTGCATACAAAAAGCAAGACACTGATTCACTGCCTTGGCACTTTTGTGCTGTTTTCCTGATGAGAACCTGAGACTCTTCAGAGCTTCAGAGTCTGGACAGGAGTAAGAGAAAGGTGGCAGACTGCAGATGGGTAGGTGGTGGGAAGGTAGGTACTGTTAGGCACAGCAGTTGTGTGGCATTCACAGTATTTCAGCGCGTTAATGATGAAAAGGAAGGCAGTCTGGACAGAAGGGAGGAGACACCTTCACAGCTAGCTCAGCTTTCTGCTGCTTCTCTTGTATGTCTCTTATGCACCTGGAATGTAAGTGTAATCAGTGTTACTGAGAATTGAATAAAATCAGCCTAATGTCCCAAATGTGGGAACCTCTCTCATCAAATAACTGTTGAAAGTATCATAGGTATTTTATTAAATCTGAATTGAGTTTGCAGGATCTCTGGATGCAGACACAATGGTCCTGATTAAAGGAAGAATGTGCATCTGCTGAGATCCTTCTCTTTATGGGAAGCCTCAGTGCTCTAAAAATGTTGTCAGGAAAACACACGTGTAGGAGAAAATACAGAGCAAGTCTTGCCTTCCTGTGGTTTACAAATGAGGCATACACTGACAAGCAGTGTAACTGAAGATATACCTGACTTTTCTCATACTGAAGTCACTTTCTCTGAATCCCATGTCATAGTCTCAGACCCAGGCCAGGGATGAAACACATATGAAATAAAAAGGCTGTGGAGAACTGCCACTTACATCTGGAGATTTGATTTGCTCGTCACTGACTGAGTGTCTGCAGAGCCGGTCCCGGGCTGTAGTGTGTTACTTGTGCAGGAAAATAGTCATTCTTCATTGGCATGTAAAGAGGCTGCAATCTAAGATCAGATGCAATATTAGAAGGCGACAGCTAAGAGTAAGTCTGTTTGGCTGCGCCCTTTCTAGAGCTATTATTTTAGTTTGAAGGAGGAAGTTAAACAATTCAAAAGATGTTCATACTGAAGTTTATCATGAAGGGGAAGGAAGGGAAGGGTATGTGATTTGTCTTTGAATAAATCTGAGGGCTGAGGCAATGGGGGCTGAGAACAGATGAAGGCAGGGGGAAAATGGAACTGTGAGGAAGGTGAGGGTCCAGAAGCACAAAGGGGTGAGAAAGGTACAGGCTGGAAGCACATAGAGAAGATAGCAACAAGTTAAAAGCAGGTGCTGGAGTGAGATTAGTAAACATTAGAGTCCAGAGCTTGAATTTTATGTGGAATCTCATTACTCCTTCTTTCTGTCTCCACCTAATACTGCTTATATGCCTGCTGCTGGTTGATGTTACCCAGAGGAGTGTTCTTTCTGCGGCATCCTCACAGGAGAGTAGAAGAGAGCAAGAGTTAGTGCAGAGGAGGCGAGAATCAAGTCCCAGTGTCCTTGGATGGCTCCCACTGGGTCTAGAGCAAGAGTCTGAGAACCCAGCTCTTCCTCTTGCTCTTGCCATAGCAGCTTGCTGTTGGCCAGTTGGAGAGTGAAACACTAGGGTAACACAGACCCAGCCTACTTCAAAAGCTGTTTTCTGCTCGATATGTACTAGATAGCTCCAGGGCTCGTGCTTGTCAACCCTCTGTTTGGTTTAAGAACAGTTTTTGAGCAGATATGAACTTAGGAGAAATGATTTGTAGAGTGACCTCGTGAGTTTACAAACTTAGTTTCTTTGTTAAGATTGAATTTGCTACACTACAATATTTTCCTCACCACTGAAGTGGAAGGAAATTCACCCTGTAACGTGATACCCAGCTGTGGTATTTTTGCTTCCTACTTCACCATGAATTTCAGTGTTCCTGCATTCCACCCTCAGCATGGCAGGAAACTGCAAGACAGCTCATGCTTCATGACTGCTCGAGTTCCACAGCACCAGCAAGAGTAAGGCTGTGTTTCCACCAAAGCTGTGTTTCCAAAACACAGATGCTTCAGAAACATGCAGAGAAAAGCACTGTAAGGAAAGAAGGGCCTGTTTTTCACGGTGGTGGGAAACTGTTCCTGGTTTCTACTACTACATGCATTTTAAACGTGATGAATGGTGAGCAGCCAGGCTTCTCATGGGTACTTTACTGGACTGCCAAAGGAGCGATTCCACTGCTGATGCCTGCTGCTAACACAGCCAGTGCAGCCTTGTAACAAACTTTGGAGCAAGGAGGTATTGCTTACCTTGCAAAAACACTTATGAGGGCAAGAAACACACAAAAGGCAAATAAGGAAGGGAAAGGGGAAAGAATGAGAAAAGCGCAACAGGAAGAATCTTTATTCCACAAGATTTTATGAGCCTCTGTGGCTTTTGCAGGGAAACTCGTGTCCTGTTAGGAATGCATAACTTTGATCTCTGTTCCATTCATAAGTTGGTGTTTCTGAGCTGATAGCAGGGCAGAATTACCTCCCATGTAAGATCATGTTCTGTTGACCTTTTAGGTGATGACAGCTATCTCCATTGATCATGGTATATGTATGTTAAAAGAAAAAAGATACATTTCTTGTTTTATTATTCTTTGTAAGCTAGCAGCATCAAAGGAACAGTCTGCTCTTGCTACTCTCGCAGCTGCTGCCCGAGTCTGTGCTGTATATATATGCTAAATTAATTGGGAAAACAGAGACAAAAAAAACATTTAGTTCAGGTCAGCCAGTTGGACTACAGCAAGTGCATGACAGGCTCAATCATTGCTTTTTGCCAAAGAGCAAGTTGGCAAGGGAAGGCACTCCAACCCCTTCTGATGAAATTTGAACTTCTTCCAGTGCCATTGGAGTCTGGGTTCTGTGATAGAAGGGTCTCCACTGGTAGTCCTGATGTCGTCATACTGTCAGAGTGTGATGGTGGGGAAAGTTACAGCGGGTTACTTCTCTTGCGTTAGCTGTGAACTCAGCTTTCAGCCTTAGTTCATCACAGATTTGTACATGTGGACCGAGAAGGCTACATGCGTCTCCCTTTGTGCAGGTGGTATAGTTAATTACTTTGGACTTTTTAAAGGCATCTGTCTCCGGTGCCTTACTAAAAGCCAACATATGCAGCAGTCTACCATTCCTTTGCCACTGAGTTTTCAGGATCTTTTGTGGGAAATGGACATGAACAAAAAGTGCTCCAAAGGGCCTGGCTGTCTTAATGGCTTACAAAGTTTGGATATTCTGAAATTATTTCTGTGCAGACATGCAGTCTTGCTGTTTAAAGAAAGATGAGCTGGCAAATCAAGATAGTAGGCACTCAAAACTTTTATCCAATAGACATGGTTATGAGATGAAAGCGATTCAGCATCTCAATATGTCTTCCGTATTGCAGCAGTAATTAATATCTGGTATACAGGATGCTTATTTCACGTTAATTGAAGTAATTATCTGCTGAACTCCATGGGGAAAGAGTACTGAGGGATGTAAAGATTAATTCATATATAAGCTTGTTTTAAAACTGGCCAGAGAAATGTTGCTAATAATACGTACAGAGAAGAATTCATTTCCTTTCCTTTTTCTTTTTGGGCAGTCAAATTTTGTGGAAGTTATTACATATGCAACGCAGTTGTTATTCTTCAAGACAGAAGTATATTACCTTTAAACTGTTTTTGTTTATCATATGGATAAACATGTGTGTTTGTTTTCTTTTTTCCTTTTGTCTTCCAGGCCTTCTGCCTTATCTAGTAGCCCAACATATTCAGATCTTCCGTTCATTAGGATTTCCCCACACAGAAATCCTGCTGCGGCATCAGAGTCTCCCTTCAGCACTCCTCACCCGTACATTAACCCATACATGGACTATATCCGCTCCCTGCACAGCAGCCCATCCCTGTCCATGATCTCGGCAGCCCGTGGGCTCAGCCCAACAGACGGTAGGTTAAGACAGGCTTCTTGTTTTCTGTCATTGTAGCAACTTAAGTTATATTAATCTTGTCAACATTTTTCCCCCTCATTCAAAGCAGCTTCAGCAGATTTGTCAGACATATTCATTATGTCATAAATGTTTCAATACTTCATCAGCCTATCATTTGTACATCTCACAAATGTTGAAACTTCGGGGGGGAAAAAAAAAAAGCTTTGCCTCGTTCAGAATTTAAGCTGGAAGAGTGGTGTATGGCTTGTGACATCTTTTGTTTGTGGAGCTGATCCTGGGTGTGATTTTTGTCTTCCTAGAAATCCTGCACATCTGCACTGAATTGAGCTAGATTCTTCGTGAGGATAAATCAGTGTAGTTCCACAGAGCTATTCAGGTGCAAAAGGCTTATTGATTAAAATAGTATTTTTTGATTGCGTAAAGCATGCTCTGATTCGGTAAATTTATTCTTTAGATTTATTTCAGTTTACTGTAGCCAATGATATGGCCAAATGAAACTGATGTAAAAGTGGCTAATAATGAGGATAAGCCACTTTAGTTTAAGTGGTGAGCTTACTTGAAATGTTGATACTTTAGGTTTTAGTGTGAGCATAGTTATTACTTTCCAGGTTATTTGGGTTGAAGTGAACCTCCACTGTAGGTTTTGTTGTTACTTTGTCTATTCCTATTCCTATTTCAGTAGGAATTTTGGCAAAGTGAGCAATGAACAGAATTGCGAATGGCCTCAGTCTTGTTAACAGTAGGTTTTTCAATAATAAAGTAAGTAATTTGACTGTTGAAAATCATAGTATTTGATTAAGAGAAATAAAATATAACACACCAGCAAACAAGTACATAGAGTGAAGATAATTAAATTCTTATTGTAACAATGGGAAAAGTCTTCATGCTAGTATACGCAGAAACTTACCAAACAGAGTTAAACTGCTTTTAGGTGAATTTGAAAAATGAGCAGTGCACCCTATCCAAATGGATAACTAATTAGTCCTCACTTACAAGAACATATACCTTTACAGTTAATCCATTAGTTATGGGGACATATTCTTATGAGAATAAATTTTAATGACCTATTGTCAGTCAAGTTATATGGCATGCACATAGGGCTTTTCTAGCAGCACTTTCGATGTTGCATGAATCCTTACTAATTCCACACTTTTAATTTTAACCCAGATCTTAAAACTTAAACATATATATTTTGAACTAACAATTTGGATGCTCAGAAATACATGTTTTGATTCAGGGAGCTTTGGAACTTCTGATATAGGATAAACATAATATATCTGTTAAGTTAGAAAATATTTTGAAAAAATTGTAATTTTGCCATTACAGTTTTGCTGTCTCACATCCAGTGAGATGCAGGTGGTGCAGTGCGTGAAGCCTTAGAGAACTGTTCAGCTCACCTAAAAGCAGGCATTTAGATTTTATTAGCTGAATCTGAATATCAGTCGTAAGTCAGGGAAAATACAGGCCAGTCAGTCTCACCTCTCTTCCTGGAAAGGCAGTGGAACAACTTGTTCTGGATGCCATCTCCAAGCAATTGGAATAGAAAAAGGTTATCAACAGTAGTCAGCATGGATTCACCAAGGGGAAATCGTGCTTGACCAACCTCGTAGCCTTCTGTGATGGCATCACTGGCTGGGTAGATGGGGGGAGAGCAGTGGATGTCATCTATCTTGACTTCAGCAAGGCTTTTTATGCTGTCTCCCATGACATACTGATAACGAAGCTGAGAAAATGTGGGATAGATGAGAGGATGGTGAGGTGAGTTGAGAACTGGCTGACTGGCAGAGCACAGAGGGTGGTGATCAGCCATGCAGAGTCTATTTGGAGACCTGTGACTAGCAGTGTTCCCCAGGGGTCAGTGCTGGGTCCGGTCTTGTTCAGTATCTTCATCATTGACCTTGACGAGGGGATAGTGTCCACCCTCAGCAAGTATGCCAACGATTTGAAGCTAGGAGGAGTGGCTGACACACCGGAAGGCTGTGCTGCCATTCCGCAGGACCTGGACAGGCTGGAGTGCTGGTCAATAAGAAACCAGGTGAGGTTTAACAAAAGCAAGTGTAGAGCCTTGCACCTGGGAAGGAATAATACTAATACACGTATTAGTACAGGCTGGGGGATGACCTGCTGGAGAAGAGCTCTGTGGAGAAGGACCTGGGGGTCCTGGTGGACAGCAGGGTGGCGGTGAGCCAGCAGTGTGCCCTTGTGGCCAAGAAGGCCAGTGGGATCCTGGGGTACATTAAAAGGACCGTGGCCAGCAGGTCAAGGGAAGTGATCCTCTCCCTCTACTCTGTCCTGGTCAGGCCTCACCTGGAGTACTGTATCTAGTTCTGGGCTCCCCAGTACAAGGAAGACAGGGATCTGTTGGAGAGAGTCCAGCAGAGGGCCACAAAGATGATAAAGGGCCTGGAGCATCTCCTCTAAAAGACGACTGGGTGACCTGGGTCTGTTCAGCCTTGAGACTGAGACTGAGAGGGGATCTGATTAATGTTTATAAGTATTATAAGTGTGGGAGACAAAGGGACACGTCCAATCTCTTTTCAGTGGTCTGTGGGGACAGGACAAAGGGAAATGACCATAAACTGGAGCATAGGAAGTTCCACACCAATATGCGAAAGAACTTCTTCATGGTGAGGGTGACAGAGCACTGGAATGGGCTGCCCAGGGAGGTTGTGGATTCTCCTTCTCTGGAGATACTCAAGACCCGTCTGGATGCCTACCTGTGCAGCCTGCTATAGGGAGCCTGCTTTGCAGGGAGGTTGGACTCAATGTTCTCTAGAGTTCCCTTCCAGCCCCTACAATTCTGTGATTCTGTGATAACTACAATGGTGCTAATACTCACTTGTCTACAAATTAGGTGTTTGGTGTCAGTTGAAGTCTCTGGAGTATCTTACCTTGGCTCCAGCTGCTACTGGATAAAGGCTGTTCTATCCTTTAAGGTCTGTCTCATATCTGCCTGGCTTGTGTAGGTGCCTTGGGTATCCAGGGGCTTTCAGAAGGCAGCAGAAACTTAGATGTGCACAACACTGATTGAGTTAGTGCTCAAGAATGCTTTGGTTACTGACGTTTTACACAAGTTTAGTTTTTCATTAGTACAAGCTACACATACTAGCTAAAGCTTTTTTCCTTGTTCATGAAAATACAGTAAGTTAATGAAGGCATTGGAGATATTTCAATAGAGCAACACGCTTGTAGAAAAGCTGTTAAGTCTATTCCCTGAAATCCATAGTTTGTCTTCTGGTTGGTGAGATAGGCAATAAAATAGCTATAGGTTCCTGGGATCAGATAGTCCGAATTATGGCTTGGGCACTGCTACAATGGAAATTAAAAATCCTATGATTTAAAGGGAAACACACCTAAAGTACTATTAACATAATGGATATCATGGCTTATGTTGTATAGCATTTCAAATTTGACAGCTTTGAAGTTGTTACTGTTTTTCTGAAAGTCATACCAAGATTTCCCTTTCTACCCTAATTGCTTTAGGCCAGTATGATTAGGTCAGTGTACTATTGGGCTGTCTGTCAACTCAGATTTGGCTAGGAGCCAAAGCAATCTGTAACATAAATAAGAGCATATTCACCACAAGTCTTGCCAGCTGTAATTAATGACTGCCATAGCAGTAGTGATGGTAGAGTATCATGTACCTTGTCACTTCACCTTGCTCAGCAGAACAGGTGGGCTGGGGTTGGCCAAGATTCCTCTGAACAATGCAAGTGTTCAAGGCAGAGCTAAGGACTGAACCCATTATTACTGTTGTGCGAGTGCTGAAAAGAAGCTCAGCTATGCCCACAAATGCAGAAGCACAGAGGCAGATTCCTCCTCTTGTGAAATGAAAGGAACAAAGCTGAAGCTACCCAGGAATAAACAGGAGAAAATTCAGTGCTGCGGTCCTTCACGTTTACCCTTCATTTACCCTTCATGCGATACATCATTTATTAGGGTAATTTTTTATGTTTGAAGAAGGTAAGGAATGATCTTTAAAGAGCACCAGAGCATTTCTCAGCATATGGAACACTTACTAATGCAATTATGAGCTTGCTATGTTTTCTGCAGCAGTTCATTTTAAATTTTGCAGCCAATGTTATTGTTAGTTAACCCAGACGCTTATGTCAGAAAGCTCAGGAAGTATGTTAAGCGTGTCTGGAAAGATATGGTGGTTGCCTGCTACTGTAAAACTTTAAAATCAGCGGTTCAGTGTGAGTTACTCTTCTTTTGAGATTTGGTTTGAATGTTTTTCTTGCCATTTCACAGAAAGTGTTGGTGGATGAAGTAGATTATATTGAATTAAAAAATCAACTTGTAATTTGGAAAAAGTACCGACAATCTGTAATTTTTCTCAGCTCAGTTTTTATGCCATTTCTGTTCTTGTTCAGTGTACTTTTATTTTTTGAACCTTACCTGAAGTTCTTTATGTTTCATTATAACATCAAGAACACTTTCTTCCATTCTCTTCGGTAAAAGTAAAGGCAGGTAACACAGTTTAGAAGTGTGGCTATTGAATTAGCTCTTCTCCAGACTCCAGTATTTTCCTTGTTTTAGTACTAATGTTGATACTTTGCCTCTGAAGTTTGCATTTGGAATCCAGTTCTCTAATGTAAGCATAAATTATCCTTTTTTTTGTAATACTGTGTAAGAAAGAATATTCAGGTAAGTCAGTAATCCACAAAACTCAAGCTTGAAATTCTGTTTCCCTTCAAGATTTTGTTACTAGAATTAAAGAAAACTCTTAGTAGTTACAATGAAATGTTATGAAATAATATGGAAGAATATATGATCTATCTGTTGTTGTGCAGCCCGTAACTTAAAAGTTTTTTAGGCAGATTTATGCACTGAAATACCAGCTTCTGGTGAGCACATGAAAGGAAATTTTAGCTGTTTTGCAAGTGGGACAAGTAGAGATCGAAGAGAAAGTCTGTATAATGTGACAGAGTCAGAATTGCTCATTTTATGAGCACTTCTCACAGAAGCCCAGAAATGACCCTCTACAGAAGGCTGCTGAAATAAGGTGATATTAAAATGACATGGATTTTTGTGTTTGTCCATAGTTGCCCATTAGTTGATGATACACATGAAAACTACAAGGCAACAGAAAGCTCATACATCATTTTTACAGGAGAGAAAGGCTAATGCAAGTCACTGTCGGAGGTCTGCATCACTGTGCTCAATAACAGGATGTAGAGCCTATCTTGTCCGAGGCTCAGCAAAAGTGTTTTTTTGTTAAGTAAAAAATACTTATGTATGAATTTTGAGGGGTGGGATGCGTGCATTCATCGACTTCAGCTTGTCCTCTAAAAAAGACCTGCCACTGTACATGGACAACAGATATTTGTCCTGAAGGCATGCTTTGTTCTTGTTTTCTCCTAAACTTATATGAACACTGTCACGGTGAGTGTAATTCTTCTGGTCCTCCATGCAGAGACTCCAGAAACTTGAATGGTTATTGAAGTTGAGCCTGTTGTTACCTTAGGGATAGATTCCTTTGAGCCAAGGATGAGGTAAATGAGAATAAAACTCTTAACAAGGTTTTCCTTCATGTGGTTAGTTTTTTATGTGACTAAATAAATCATATATACTAGCTGACATTGCTGTCTGCCTGTCACTTTTTGAATCACTTCATAATAAATATGAAAAAAATGAGGTCACAGAGCTCATTAATACTTTATGTCGTGCTGTTTTTTGAATGGTGTCTTTGCAGTATCATTGTTTGTAATACACTGACCAGTGGTGGCATACTGCAGATGTTGCATTACATTACAAAATAAACAAGCTGTTTTAATAGCCAGAGAAGCCAGCAATATGATAAAACTTTCCTTTACATTTACCTTACGTCATTAACAGTGCTTTTTATGTTGTGCTTTTAGCTCCACATGCTGGCGTCAGTCCAGCTGAATATTATCATCAGATGGCTCTGTTGGCAGGCCAGCGCAGCCCTTACGCAGACATCATTCCTTCAGCTGCCACTGCTGGAGCTGGTGCTCTTCATATGGAATATCTTCATGCCATGGATAGTAAGTGACATTTTCTAGAAATAAAGATAGTCCTGTAAAGGAAACCATATGGATCATTCCTGGTCTGGCCCTAAAGGTCTCCAGGCAGGAGTCAACGTAAGTCTCCTGTTGAGGCTGGAGGACCTGAACGTTAGTTGCCAGATAAACAAGGGTTACATTAAGTCTGAAAGTAAACTTTGAAAGAAAGCATGGAGAGGAACAGTACTGCTCCTGAATGTAGGTTGTGAATTTTATTTCCACTATGGCTTGAGTGCTTTTGAAAAGGTCCTTTTCTATTCACTGTCAGTAACTTACTTTCATCGTTAGGGTGAGTATTTCACCTTATGAACTTTCTATTAATAAAAGGTTTGCTTATATTTTTCCATTAGGAGAGCATGTTCCCCTCGTTCTTAGAGAGCTAGCATGCTTACAAGTTATGTATCATAGACTGATAAACTTTGAAACTGCTTCTAAGATGAAGCAGATTGCTGAATTCTTAAGGATCCTGACTTAGTTTTCCCTAATATTGAGAGCCTTCTATACCCACTTTAGCATCTTTCAGATCTTTAATCTGTCTCCTCCCTGGTGAAGGAGGAAGAGAGCATCCTATTCCAAATTGCTTGCTGCCACTTATTTTGATCAACCAGAAAGGTAAAGCGGAGTAATTAGAAGATGCTTGCATGCTTTTTGGGATGAAATCAGTTCCTTCCAGAAGAGAAATGAAAAATGGTGACAAGAAATGAAGCACTGATGACTTATGCTCACTTCTACAGAGCAGTACAATAGCATTGCACAGTCTTGTTGTCCAATTGTCCCACAGCTTTTTAAAATCTTTGTTAGCCTGTGGTTTCTTCTTACTTGTGTCCCACTGTTGGCTGCTTGCTATGCTTGCTGATCCAAGGAGTGTGGGAGTTAGGAGGTTCTTCTCTGAAAACATGGGAATATAGATAGCTACCCCTCGGAACACATGCCTGGGAGTGTGAAATAATTGACTGACCAGCAATCTTTACAAGATTGAGACATGACAGACTGCCATGGAACTGGCTGAGACAAACTATTTTGATTGTAATATCTTGATAGTGAAGGGCTTTTTAATCCAGTTTATTTTATCAATCTCATACTGCACTGGTAGTGTGCACAGTGATTATACAGTAAAGTAAAATACCTTGAACCCAATTCAGGATCATTATAAACCCACACATGGAGTATGGACCAGAAATTAATGTGCAGGTTTCAGTGCTTAAAAGCTTAAGAATTTGATACTTTCTGGTTTGTATTTTAAGAGGAGTAAGATGGACAAGGTACACTGTTAATGCATTTGATGCATATTAATATCTTGCAGAATGGAAACTCTTTTTTGCATAGTTTAGGTAATATAAATCTGCTGCAGTGTTCAGTTGCAAGGAAAAATCCCCTGATTTATAAATGGACATTACTTCATTGAAGTGATGTTCTGTCCTTGCAATGTTTTTAGTTCCTACAAGGATGGAGTTTCTGAATGCATGCAGTTAGCAGTTCCATACTACTTACGTAGAAGCAGACATAATTTAATGGACCTGTTCAGTCTAAAGAAAGATGGGCAGATGTGTGCTAGAAAACCTAAGAAAATCAGAAGACGTTGCAGTACTTGCACAAATAGTGGCGCTTGCACAAAGGACCTTGATGTGTGAGTAGAGATTGTATATGCTGTAATCTCCATAGAATTACAGTTTTGCATCCCAGAGCCTATGATCACTTCCCCTTCTTATTAAAGGGGGAGCATATTGACCTTTGCACATAACTTCAGCCCATTCATAAAATGTACCTAAGTACTTGCTCTAACAGGAATGTTTGCTGTCCACAGCTTTAGCTGCAATGTATTAGGAATGTGCTCTTTAATTTGTTTTGTGTTTGTTTTTAAAAATTAAGATCACACATTTGTAGTTCATTATAGCAGCAACTTTTCAATTAGGGATTATTTCAGAGTTAAAGACAAAAAAATGTGTAATGGTATTATGCAAATGGGTTATTTTTAAACAGTAAATAGAGAATTAAAATAAGAACCAATCCTACTAAGGTCACTCAGCTCACCTTCTGTATTTGATGAGAATGTGTTTAGTCAGGCAATAGCTGCTTTTATCTAAACAGAGTATGAAGTTACCCTTTTACTTTGTAAAAACTAATTAAAACTATCTTAACTTGCATGGGTATACAGTAAATTAATTGTCATTAAGTAGAAATCTGAATGTCCTATCATTCATCATGCTATAGAAAACCCCTTTCTTCTTTGTCAGAGTTTTAGATTAGAAAAGAGAACAAAACAATTAGCAGGAAGCCAATATTAAGACTTTTTTTTTCAACAGTAACAATAACCACGTTTGCATTTAATAACTAAGTACAGTGATGAATGCGAAACAGTGACATTTGTTTGGGTCTTTCTTTTTAAGGGTTTATATAGTCATGTTAAAAGTACTCTTTGAACTTTGCCCAGTCTCGTCAAAGAACACAGATGAGAGATTGGTAGTTTCCCTCATTATCTGCTATCAAATTCTGAGCAAGTTAACTCGCTCAAAGACTGCTGCTCATTTATTCCGCACAACAACCAAATAGATACAAGCACGATATTGTTCTTATTTTGTGAAGCAAGTCCAAGCCCGTCTCTTAATTGTGTGTTTATACAGCATATAGCACAGTAATTTGGCATCTCTGCTCTCTCCTGTGGTACAAATAATAATTCCAGCGGCAGCATACACTAGGCACAAAAGGACTTCAAATGCAGTTTGTGCAGGTTTTGGCCTTTTGTTGTGCTGGAAGACTGATTTCAAAGTGAGAACAGTTAACTGGAAAGTTAAATGTTGCCTAAGGAGTAGAAAGTTCTTGAAGCTCCAAACTTCAGTGTCTGTGAACTTTCTACAGTGTATGCTGTGGGAGAATAAGTCCGGGATCGTGTGTTCTCGGTTGACATGAGCCAGCAGTGTGCGCTTGCAGCCTGGAAGGCCACCTATATCCTGGGCTGCATTAGAAGAGGGGTGGCCAGCAGGGAGAGGGAGGTGATTGTCCCCCTCAGCTCTTTTTGAGGCCCCATCTAGAGTACTGCGTCATACTGCGCCTGAGGCTGCCAGCACAAGAATGATGCAGAGCTCTTGGAACAAGTCCAGAGGAGGACCACTAAGATGTTCAGAGGGCTGGAGCACCTCTCCTATGAAGAAAGGTTGAGGGAACTGGGCTTGTTTAGCTTGGAGAAGAGAAGGCTCTGGGGAGACCTCATTGTGGCCTTCCGATATTTGAAGGGAGCATATAAACAGGAGGGGGAAAAGGGGTTTATGAGGGTGGATAGTGATAGGACAAGGGGGAATGGTTTTAAACTGAGACAGGGGAGGTTTAGTTTAGAGGAAGTTTTTCATTCAGAGGGTGGTGACATACTGGAACAGGTTGCCCAAGGAGGTTGTGGATGCCCCATCCCTGGAGGCATTCAAGGCCAGACTGGATGTGGCTCTGGGCAGCCTGGTCTAGTGGTTCGCGATCCTGCCTGTGGCAGGGAGGTTGAAACTAGATGATCTTTGAGGTCCTTTTCAACCCTGGTGATTCTGTGATTCTATGACATGTTTCCTCATCCGCTCCTGTGTGGCATGAAAAGTGGACCACAATTCTCTTTGCTGCTGTAATGTTTTTCTGCTGTTTTGGTGGCCAGATTCCCTGACTAGGTCTTCCTATCTTCTTGATTGATCTTAAGGGTTCAGGTATGTTAACAACTATAATATCAAAGTAACTAGGGAAAGATATTGACAGTAGCAGTAACTGTGATTCATTGTTGTGGCTGGAAGGATGCCAGAACTGTCTTTTAAACACTTAGATAATTCCAAAAATCACAGGTTTTGGGTCTGGTGTCTGCCTATTTCCCTTGGAGAGTGAATTTTACAGCGCTTTTATATGGTGTTTAGTAGAAGGTAAGCATGTTCCTGAGGTTTCTAGATTCATCTCCTGTCAGTATTAATATCCTCACTCTGATTACATGTGGTTTCTCCGTACTCAGAATGAACTTCTGTGTTCATAACCTTCAACAGAAACTATTGCTTTAGGTGAGTTCTAAGAAGTTTGATTTGAAGGGATGGAATAAAACAGGTTTGATGAAGTTTGATTTAAAGAGATAGAATAAATGATATATGTCTGAAGATTGCCTTATAAATGATTAAGCAATGCTAAAAACTACAACTCAGAAATCAAATTCATGGACAAATTTGCTGGATGGCATATTCCATTTTTGAAATTTATGATAGAGATAGATATCTGTTATTTTAGAAGTGATCTCCATCCCAGGAATAAGATCTTTTCTTCTGACACCTGCTGGGTTTTTTGTTGGCACACTCAAGTCTTTACTATCTACTGCTGGCTTCTTATAACTATAATGTCTACTTCAAAAAGGTGACATTCCTAAACAAACCTTCACTGTCGGCTTCCATTTAAGTGCTTTGCCAAAGCTGATTTTTTTTTCAGTGCTTGCACAGTGGGAAATGGCTTTTCAATGAATCACTGGTCCTGCATTTTTTTGTTTTGAAGTATTTTATAAAGAGTGTGGAATGTAATGCTTCAGTGGGAGAATACAGTGAGCAGACAAACATCTCAAATTACTAAATAAATATTGAAGTGTTTGTGATTAATATAAGTGCCTGGGCAAGGCAGAAAAGTTTATTTTACTATTCAGAGTAAAGTAAAAATAGCGATCTGTTCCTTTTCGTAGTAATAGATCAACTAAGAATGATGTTACGCTAAATGAATGGGTTAGCAAACATTCTGCAGTGCAGTGGATGAACAGCTCATGCTTAAGACTTTTTAAGAATGTGAAACCTAATTAAATGACGGAGATCTGAAAAAACAATAATTCCATTTAATTGCATTTCTAGTGCTGAAAATCATGGCCTCCCCTGAAGCAAATCTCCTTTGCTTGTTGTCATATCCTGTAGAAACCCTTTGACCTTAGGAAACTGGCCCCATCCCAGGTAGATGGAAAGTGCTGGTGAATTCCTGCATCTAGGTGGGGGCAGAACTGGGCATCGCCTCAGGGAGAAGACGAAACCTGAGACTGCTGGATGGTGCAGCTAATGCCTGGGCTATCTACTATCAAGGCACGGTGTCTAATCGCAGAAGAAGCAAAACCCAGGTGTTGTCCCCTGCTTTTATCACCCAGTCCCAGGCTAACTTCAAATGAAATATATTCCGGTGTTGGTGTTCTTAGTAACCACTCCACTTCTTTAATCAAACCTATGAACCCCCTGTCTAGTCAGCGTCAGTAGCAATCAGTTCACATTTTGCAGGGTTCTGAGGAGTTTCCCAAAGAAGTGTCAAGTCCTTTGTAGTTGTACAGATTCAGAACAGAACTTCTGATTTATAAGAAGTAACTTTTAAAAAGTGTTATGCATGGAAATGCTCTTTTGAAATTTCTCACATGCTGCCATTAGCAGTGCACAGTGACTCTCAGCTGTAAATTCATTGCACAGGGTCCTGCTTATCAAAAGAGTGGGAGCTATGCTTGTCTCCTTCTGAGTATGCCTGCTGCCTTCTTGCTAGCACCGTGAGGTTTGTGCTAGAGGATTCATGCCAGTGTTCACATTGACTACATACTCTCCCTGTCGTATATAGCACACTTTTAGGATAGCTGGTAATCACCCATGATGTCTGAACAACATCTCACATTGCTGGTCAGCGAATGCCTAGCAGGTTTTATTCCCTCCACTTGCTGCTTAACCAGAAACACTTGTACTTAGCCATTCCCTTGTAAGACAGCAGTAGCATAGTTTATTCACCTTTAAAGCACTCCAATTGTATCCTCAGCTCAGGCAAATTACATTCCCCCCCATTGACTTCAGAGGATTTGTTCTAATTGATGATGGCTGAACAGTCAGCAGATGAGAGTTGTGGGTGAAAGATGTAAGCGCAGATTTTTGTTTTGTTTTTGTACGTGCCGTTTTTTGTTTTACCATAGCATGTATCTTCTAGCTTCTTATTAAGTACATTGCAGTTTCTTATAGCTGCTTATCAGTGTTGGGTTTTATTTTGGCACAAATAAAACATCTCAATCTTTGAAAGATACGAAGGAAACGAAGCTCAGCACTAATGAAATAGCAAGCAGACACACTACAATAGCAAGCTCATAAAAAGGAGATAAAATAGATTGCGTAAAATAAGTGTAGTAGCTCTAAGAAGAAATAAATGGCTACGCCTGACTTTTAGATGATGAATTGAGAACATGAATATTCATTGAAAGGCTGAGCAGTATGGGCTAAGGCCTCTTGCAGAGGTAGTGCCTGCTGCACTAAAAAAAACAACAAAACAACATCTTAACCAAATGCCAAAAAGAATTGACGGCCGTGTTGGCAGGTGAGGCAAAACTCAGCACAGATTAGAAGAAGGACTGTAGGCAGAGATGTGGTCATGGAAGCAAGCAGCAATGAAGTGGCAGCTTTTAATACCAGATAAAAATCTTGGATAGTGTACGCAGGAAGAAGGGCAACACACTTACATGTGTAAGGAAAACATAATGGCAGATTGTAATCCAGCTGTGTCCTTGGGATTAGTCTAATTGCAGTCCATTCGACTGGTTATTATTAGGCATGTAAACTTAAATACTCCATTGAGAAGTTGTCCAGAGCACCAAGAGATGAGCAAGAATCAAGAAAAGCAGACCCATAATGGAGGCTTGCTAACGTGTTAATTTTGAGTAAGTTACAGAGGAAGTCAAGGAGTCTGAGAGAAGTAAAAGTAAAATAAACATTAAACCAGAGACCTGCATGAGCCTAGCTGTCAGGATTGTTAGGACTCAGTCCTTTACTGCAGGTTAAAGGGACTAAAAAGGTAGAAGCTTCAGTACTGTTAAAGGAGATAGTTCAGCACACAGGAAGGAGACTAATTCTCTCCTTCTCAGACTCAAGTGAGATGGAAAATAATTAAATAAAGGGAATAAATTTAAAGCGATCTGTCTTCCATCAGGACTGCAGGTTGTTGAGATGAAGTGGTAAAATAGACCAGAAGGGCTGAAGAATTTCAAAGCTGCACAAATGATTTAGAAATGTATTATTTATTTATTTGAATGGTATCGCTTTCTCTTAACTGCTTTGAAAAGCTAAATCTCTTTTAAGAAATCTGGAAACTGTAGACCCCTGTGCACTCCAACAAAAGAATATCATGGAATCCCGGATGAGTTCAAATAAATCCTACCATTTCTCAGTCTAATGCTGTGAATGCCAGTTTAACTTCTGTTCGTAGAACTGGCCTTCATAGTGATTTTCAGTCCTGATTTTTAGTTTTGCAACAAGTATTGTCCAGGCAGAAGTGTGGTCAGCAAAGGAAAAGCTACCGCTTCATTTCTGTGCTGTATTTTAAAGTTTTAGCTTTGGTTGTGTGTATTAAAGACATGTGGGTTTGGGTTTGTTAGTAGCCTAGATCTGAACCAATGTCTCATTGCTTGTGGTTGAATTAATGATGTGAATGTCTAAGAAGCCATCAGATTAATAAATCACCAGAAATGAGAGGGATAACTCATAAAAGTCTTTTCCTTTTGTTTAGCAATTTATCATTTTGCTTGCGCATTAATAAACACAGCTCCACTGAGGTAAGCCACAGGAAGATAGATTTTTCATCCTAATTTTCGTCAATCATAGCCAGTAGATCACAAGTGAAGAGAGTGGGCTTATCACAGCGTGTTGGTGTCTTGCGGCTCCCTACCCATCACTGATAAAAAATAAATGCAGTTAAGTACCCTGGTGGATAATTATTTGTGTTTACATAACAGGCACCAGGTTTCCGAGTCCGAGATTATCAGCTAGACCAAGCCGAAAGCGTACGTTGTCTATATCCCCCCTATCTGATCACAGCTTTGACCTTCAGACCATGATACGGACATCTCCAAATTCCTTGGTCACAATTCTCAATAATTCTCGTAGCAGTTCCTCAGCAAGTGGTTCTTATGGCCACTTATCTGCAAGCGCAATAAGGTAAGAACAGCATTTTCTATGTATATTGTATGTATATCTATTTTTTTATGTCATGGACACGCAGACATGTATACATACAAATGTGAATGTACACTCGCATTTTTGTGTAACTGTTTTGTTTTGTGCATATGTGTATTTGCAACTTCTGTACTGTTCACTGGAGCCTAATATGAAGTATAAAATACTTTTTTTTCTTGTTCAGAAAGCTAAACACAAGGGACATTTTGGTATATTGTCATCCAGACCAGATAATACTCCACGTAGCCAGCAGAAATGGGGTGTGTGTGTGTGTACTCAGGAGCCTGTATTCAGAGAAGAAGCTCTAGGATAGGTTTGTGACTTAGGTGTCTTGTGTTCTTCTGTCCATGTAGATAACAGACAGTGAAATGTTCCTACGTTATAATCATCAGAGATTAAAGCACAGATGTGGTGCTATTCAATTAAAACACTTTACTAGAATTTCTTGGCATAGATGTTCAAGTTTTCTCATGTTTTAATTTGTATATTGAAACTGTAGAATTTCTGTGGCTGGATTATCTTTTTTTCTACCAAGAAAGTACTGTTATTATCTCATATAATTAGAAATGCGATGATTTTCACTTGGCCACTTCACTTCTAGTGCAAGAAAACAGCTAAAAATGCTTGTTCTCAAGGCAGAAGAGCAGAGTAGCAAAGGACAAGGTAGGGAGAAATTGTACATAGCAGGGAAAAAAAATGGGAAGCAGGCAGAGCACAGAGGGATGGAACAAAAGTAAAAGTGCCAAAAAATGAGAGTGGAAGAAAATGAGGAAAAGCAACATTAAAAATGGAGATGTGGCTGCAGAGCATGCTTGCATGTGTGACACTGCTGTATGTTAACTGCGAAAAGTTCCTTTGGTATTCCAGAAAAAAATCCTTTACTTCTCCCGTGTCTTAGAAAATACCAATTTTGCATTTATGGATCTCGAACAAAGAATGCTTCTGATCCCTGGCTTAAGAACAGCCTCCACCTTCAATTTGGAATGAGGGAAAGGAGCAAGTCCCCACAGCAATTTCTTGAGATCTGAAAGACCCATTTTTGGCAAGGCTCAAACATGCCTTTCCAGCAAAAATGACACACTTAAAACTTCAAAAAGTGGCCATGGGGATTTGCACTAATGGAGAAAATGGAGCATGCAACTAGTGTACTGGAAACCGTGAGCCTGCTAAACTTTGAAAGTGACAGAACTATAAATATTTGGCATTAGCATAAATGATGTTTTTGTTTATTTTGTTTTTATTTGAAGTACTTCTTTTGAATAGCCCTGCTTCATAGCTCTGAGGTGCTTGAGTAGCTGTGTAGTATTTCACAGGTATGCTATCATAGCTCTGCAATACTGCTCTATGACGTTTGTAACCACAGCCCCAATTATCAAGCTTCCGAATGTGGAATATGATTTATATCGATAGCTGACAGCAGTTTCGGACCACATCTGTTAAATGTTTTGGCTGTATGAAGGTGTAAGGTGTACTATCCCATTGTCATTAAGGTAAGAAGGCACTTCAACAAATACTAACCTCCTTTTCCATTGTTTGTAACTTTGGTAGAGCAAATAGTGCATGAAAGTTGGCATACTCTCTACACTGGAGTAAATCTTTCCTCCTTTTACTAGTACCCCACAGCTGGAAGTGGTTATTACATCTTTTTGATAAGCTGAATCGCAAACCTACCTGCCAAGCCAGTCTGATGAACAGTTTTGTTGAAGATGGTTGAGGAATTGGAATGAGTTAAGTGCGGAGACTAAGTAAAGGTTTACCAGCTGGTACAGTAGGTCTTGTGAACTGCTGTCACTGGGGAGAGCAAGGTTTATGCACCTGAGTCTGTATTTAGCAGAAGTTTTCAGCACTCCCTGGTTGTATTTTCCAGGTGTGCATAATCCAAGATTTCCTAACTATTTCGAGTTCACAATTTCTTCTTTTTAACAAGAATATTCATGTTCAACATGAGAAGTGGTAAACATATCACTCCATTCTTCCGAATGGAAAGGAGGGAAAGGGAGAGCTGCCTCTTTTCCCGTGTTTGAAAGTCACCTCTGTTGATGCCCTTTAACTTCTCTCATGTGAACACGTCTACGTAACAGTTAACACCAAAATAAACAGTAACATAAGGTATTCAAACCAGGCCACATTTGATTGCTTTAATAAATTCAAAGACTAAGTAGCAACAGGGCTATCAGTAAAGCTTTATTTATTGCAATCCACTGTCTTGTAAATAATGCATTCAGCATAAGAACTGCTGTACTGAATCAAATCATTGTTCATCCTGTTTAATATCCTGTCTGCAGCAGTGATCAAAACGTACAAAAAATGTAGGAAAAAAACTTTTCCTAGTGTAAAATTCTGGAAACTTGCAAGTAAATCTCACAGGAGTTACAGCAAGAAAGTGATATAGTTCAGCAGGCCTGTAGATAGAATTCCAAGGCGGGAAGGATTTGTATTTTAGGAAGTGTCAGTGTCATTAACTATACTTAACGTTACACAATCCTTCTACGTTCAGATCATGTTTCCGATCACTTTTAACTTAGCACAGATCATTTACACTTGGCAGGAATTTTTCATGGCAGGTACACATTTAAGGCTGAATTTTTACAAAAATGCCAGCAAAATTGTTAATTCCTAATAATGAAGTTAGAGGTAAACAGGCTTTCCTCTATGTAGTAAAAGAGCTTTTGCTACCGTTTCTCTGAGGTGCTAAAATTTGCCAGGGATGTCATCTAAATACAGCAGATACAGACTTTGCTGTTCTTGGGACGTTATCCCATTCAGCCAAGCGATAAGCCCTTCGGAGCTTTCTATTAGCATGTATTAAAAAGATGTTTACTAAGAATTCGAAGTGTTCCAGTCTGGGGCGCACAGAAAGGAAGGAGGACTTTCCCCTGCAGCTGCAGCTGTTGTTAATCTGGAATCTCCTTGGGAAGTTTTTGGAGTCAAAGTTGTCTGCCCAACCATAACAGCCTTCCTTGAACATGAAAAAGAAAGCAGTTTTCAGAGGAGCGAGGAGCCAGACCAGGATCTGTCCAGGCTGAACACACTGGGACAAAATGCTTTCATGTAACACACAAATTAAGATTGCACTAGAAGAGAGAAAGAGCTGCAAAATAAGGCATGCAGAAGCCAGTCATTAATGAGAGTGAAGGTACTGCCCCCTTGTGATTGTGCATTGATACCTTCTTTAATTTTAGGGTTGTGTAGTTTTGGTTTTTTTTCACAGGACCCCTGCCTGCTTCAGTGCGTGAGCTGTGCCTTCTCTCTGGGTCAGTCAGAGCTGCAGGCTCTGCCTCAGCTTTCTCAGGCAGCTGTGAAAGAGGAGGGAGTCTGTTAACCTGGTTGTTTGCTGCGTGGAGAGCAGACCCTACTCTCGCAACACAGTCCCAGCCTGATGCTGGGCAAACTGCGCTAGTCAGAAGTGACCACCAGGCTCATACAGTTTATTTTCTGGAGGCACTCTTAATTTTTTGGAGAAGCTGAGCGCTCACAGCCATGGCTGCTGATGGCTATTTTGGAAATTTAATGTGCAGTGTTATGTTAATTAACCCAGGAGATCGGGCCTCCATATCTGAAACTGGGCAACTGCAATGAGTGGCACTTCTTATCCTTAGTGCTTCTTTGATTTGTGTGCCTGTGCAAACAGGAGTCCTTCCCCTTCACCTTAGAGGGAGGCTGATAGCGTTAATGTTTTGTGAAGTATTTAGATTCTACAGAGATGAGCACAGCAAGGAGCCCAAGGAGATATCAGTATTATGTATTCACAGAAAGTTTAAATACAGTGGAAGGAACGCCTGTGGGCAATACCCTGGGCAAGAAGAATAATGCCAGTATTTATCATTCAGGAGTAACGTGTGTCTTGTGCCCTGAATAAGATAGGAATCCTGATGGGGCAAGGGGAGAAGAGGTGCGTGATCAAATAATTGAAGACTGATGAGTGAGAGCGAGAGAGTACAGGCAGGTTTAGTTCAGGCATGTTTGTTTTTGCAGTCTCAGTGCCCTTTCAATCAACCTACTTTGTTTCAGAGGTGCTACTTGTGTTAAGAAAGTATTTCCAGGACCTGGTTGGTCTTTTCATTGGCTCTAAGATTACATACCATGTTTCAAACAGCTTTTTGCCTTGGACTGTCTGTATGATCACTGTGGGATGCTTAAGATGAAGTCAAATGAAAGGAGATGCATTTTGGTCTGTGTTTTTACAGAGCCAAGCATTAAAAGGGCTCTGGTCCTTGACGTGGGTACTACTTCAGTTAGAATAATAAGTAATAATAGTTTAGCACAATCCAGATAGGGCTTGGCTTGGCGGGTGCTTTGTCATTGTCAGCTGGCAGTGTAATTCTGTATCCTGACTACTGGCTGAGTACTTGAAAAGAAGATGTTGCTCCTGCTGGCAGCTAATAGTGGATCTCCTTCAGCACACAAGGTAGAGCTTCTGCTTTGTGCATTTGAAAACACCTGGTTTAGGTATCAGCTGGGAAGGATTGTGCAGAAAGGAGGCATATGAAACAGCATCAAATGAGTATAATCCTTCATTTGACAGTTACACATTTGGTTACCTGCTTCAGTCCTGCACCCCTGCTATTCATCTTTTGTCAGGATGTGCTTACATGTTATACGTGCTACCTGTGACAATTATTAGACTTTGCACTTCACTGGTACTTGTTTTTAAGAGGCAGTGTGGCCTAGAGTGAATATAGAGGGGGTAATGATTTCCCATGCTATTTAGGGTAACAGTTCAAAACCTTTACAAAAGATTAGCTGATCTTTAATAAACACAGAAGGTTGGGACTTCATGTTGTATATGATCAGAAATTCAGAACTCCTATATTTTTCTAGTCCCTTGGATGCCCTATGATATTAAATGTACAAAGTTTTCAGAAAATGAGCTGAACTCCTTGTCAGCTACGAAGTGTTTAAATCCAGTGCAGTTCTGCCTAGGACAAGATATTTTCTTTCCATATGCACAGATGTACCTGAGAATATGCCTTAGATATCTCATAACATCCTAAAAATCAGTTTGTTATGACCAACGGGAGCCCTTTGGGATCTCCTCTGAGGTCTGAAAGAAACTGAAAAAGCATAGCAGCACTTTTTTTTTTTTTCTCCCAGATTCTTCCCCTGCATCCCTGATGCCATGAGAATGGGAAGGAGAGATTACGCAGCGTGGTTAATTACAGCCAGGTCCTGGTTATATTGGCTCCTATCACTTTGATCTGAAGCCGAACATCAGGGGAACGGTATTGAGGATGCATTTGCCAAGAGTGCTAAAAAGAGATAGCCAGGTTTGTAGGGGGAGCTTAGGCATCAGTGGATTAGCATCACCAGGGAAGAGTGACCTTTCCTGTACGCAGGTATTGGATTCTTAATGATTTCCTCCTGTCATATAAGCACCTCATGCAGACCTTTTGGGGTAGCCAGTGCCCTCCGCTGAACTGCTTTATAGCTGCAGATCAGTGACAATATATTAATTTCTTTTAGCAAACACAAAGAGAAGAGTGAAGTGAAACATAAAAGCAGTTGAGATACACAGTTGAAAGTAAAAAGTTTTTTGTGTGACAAAGTGAAAATAACTTCAGCAGGGATCACAACAGTCTGATTATGCACTGTATATTAAAAAAAAAAAAAGTATCCTTTTATCAAGTTTAAATTATCCAATTTTTGAATTTAACAGAACATCTTGTAGTTATAAGACAGGGAGCCGTCATGTTCTCAGCCTTCCTTCTTTATTCAATATTTTATGCATTCTTATTATATCTCCTTGTATTCATCTCCTTTCTGAGGCAAATGGTTTTCAGTCTGCTCTTTAAAGACTTCTTGTATTGTCATTTCTGCCAGTCCTCTCTGAAGGACTACCTCTACTACATGCAATAATATTCCAGAAGAGGACCAGCAATTCAAATGCACCGTGGCTTTGTGTATTCTCTATTTCTTTCTATTTGTCTTAACATGCTTTTGCCATAGTTTCAGGCTGAGCAAATTTTCATTCTTACATTGAATTCTGCACTGATCCTCACAGATTGACTCAATGACTCAGTGGCTTAGAGACAGCATCTGACTAGTTCAGACTTTGCCCTTAAATATCGCTATACGTCTGACTGTCGTGTTGCTTGTTCATCTAGCATATCTAGCTCTATAGATAACTCTTAACTCTTCACCATACTCCTCAAAATATTTTTGTCAAAGATACGGGTTTTGTTTTTTCATTGCTTACCTCTGTTCATAGAACCATAGAATGGCTTAGACCCCCTCTAGGTCAGGCTGCTTAGGGCCCCATCCAGCACGATCTTGAACATTGCCAGATTGTAGACAATTACAATGAAAAACAGAAGGCACCACCTGAGAATTCATATCTTTTATTTAAAAACAAACAAACAAACAAACAAAACTGCTTAATTCTTGTCTATGATTTCTATTCTGGATTGTAAGATTTAAGTATTCATCAAAGAACACAAATGCTGCTTAATGAACTGAATCGTGTAATCTACATGTTTAGAGTAGAACAGGTAGAACAAAATATATTTGGCAGTGTTTTGCCTGAAGCTCTGTTCGATAGGATGTACCAGATATAAAGTATGTTATTTCTTTTGGAATTAAAAGTGCTTTGCATTTTATTATCTCTCTTATTGGGGTCTAAGTGAGATGCAAAGCTGACTTTAAGTGGAGGCTTTTCTTGCACGGAAAGTTCTCAGTAATAGCATGTAGTATGTTCTAAATGAAGGTGTAATTGCAGTTCAGATAGATTCAAATTCAGACCAGGTGTAATGCCGCTGAAACTGGTTCTTTTGTAACTAGGCACATGTCACATATGTGCAGCACAGGGCTTTATTCTCTGTGGTCTTGCACCTATGTACAGTTAATCTGGGGAAAAAAAAAGAATGTAATGCTTGACCATTCCATAATAGCTTCATTTTATATCCTTTTTCTAGACATTTGAATGGCAGGGAAGTGCTACAGAGTGAATACAAATGAAATTCTTCAGTGTAATGGAATGTTGCATGTAATTCTTGCTCAGCTGAATTGGAATTCTGAAGCTGGCCTCCTATAGAAAGTGCATACAGATTGCAGGATGGTGATGTTCAGGGAGCTTAATCTGGAGATCACCTGTGTTTTGCATTGGAAAGTTGTAGATATTTTTCACCCCATACACACGTAACACAGAATGGCAAGATCTCTGCCTTCAGAAAGCATATAGTCTGAAAAGTCAAACAAAATAAAGTTGAATATATAGGTGTGTGCTGCATACACATTTACATATACAGACGCATATATACAAGTGTGATTGTGTTCATGTGTACGCATGGAGATAGGTATAACCACAGATCTTGTAATTAAAGATCAGTTTGAAGCAACTTGTTCCAGATTGATTTGTTATTACCACAGCTTAAGTCTTTAGACAAAGCATTGAACCCAGTGCAGTATTAATTCTGGGAAAGTTCCGGAGCTAAGAAACATGTTGGGGTTTAACACAGAGCTAACTTCATTTGCAGACCCTAAAAGTGTTAACTAGCATTTTGCAAGTAATTAATGATATTGTCTTTAGAAACAAGCAAAAAGCTTAGCCATGAATTTGATTGTGAAATAGATTTTCCAGAAATGTCATGAGCTTGCATAGAGGGAACACAGATGAATTACGCAAGATACTATTATTACAAAGTCCAGTTAGGTTACTAAGGATTTCTGAACGGGAATAGCACAGTGAGAAGAACAAAGCTGTCAATGCTGTCTGAGCATATAAGGTTAATCCTTGTAGTTCTGTTGCTCTCTGAAACCATTCCATTTTACTCCAGATACGGCAATGTATTCATGAAGAAAAATTTCACCTAGCATAGCAGATAAAACAGAATAGATAATACAGTAAGCTGAAGGGATAGTGCAACCACAGACTGCTAATTTAAATTGGTAGTGGAAAAGTGAAAAAAAGAGGCAATGATGCGTGTGAGTTAAATACAATTTTAAGATGATGGCTATTATCTGATGAAAACTGAAAACATAGTATAACTTTATTGGATGCATCTCTACAAATTCAGTTAGATGGCTTGTCCCGAAGTTAGTGATTTTTAGTAAAATGTGCCAATATTACAGATGCAGAGGGATATTCATGAAACCTAGTACTGAAAAATGTGTGGATTTCAAGTCTCAAACCTGCCTTTAGAATCATACTGTATGTCTGGTTTTGTAGTGACGGCTTCAAATTGTTTTCCCCTGTACTTAAGTGACAGGCCATTAAAACAACTGATCAGTTGTTTGTGTTATCTATGACTGCTGCCAGTTAGAAAGCTGAGGGAAAAGAAGACAATTTAAAACAAAAGATCTTGTTAGTACTAACAAATGTTACATTTGTTGTAGGCTTCAAACAGAAGTGCGTTTTTAAATTCTCCCTGTAATACCATTTGGTTTGGTTTTCATTTTACATCTAAGATATTTCAAGCAGTAAGAATTTCACAAATCTTTTCTGGGCTACAGGGTTCCTGAGTGCATTGTCACTTCAGTGACCTGAGCAATTTATCAATATTCAGCTTTGCAGGCTGCTTCCATCAGAAGGAGAAGTGGATGACAGATTTGGAAACTTATTTTTACTTGCTCCAGTTTGTTTACAAAGAACTTACACGAGTTCCTGTTTCCACAACAGGAGACAGTTTTATTACATGATATTCCTGGCTTCTTCTCATCCAATTCCATGAAGGACTCATGGGCTTTCTTTCTTCTGTGTCTCTTTTGGCGTCAGAGTATGAGACTGTCCTGCTGACCATCTGTAGCTTTCCACATCTGACTATTCAATGTTCCTGGCTGCATATTAATGGATACACATAGTTCTATCAGAATAAACATCAGTTTTGGTGTTTGAAGTCAGCTTATACACTGCCACTTAGCATCCTTGGTTCAACTCCTGGTCACTTTTTACTTCCGTCCCCTAATGTAAGCAGTGGCTCCTACATGTCACTTTACTGTGGGATGAGTGAAGCTATTTCTTACATTACTCCTTTGAAAAAAGAACAACTGAACATGTGAAAATTATCTAACATAACTTAATTATGACTTGGATAATGACAAAGTTCAGCAACAGATGCTGTGCCTGCAGACCCTGGACTTAGGGACTTTCTGATTTTCATTTCACTTCAGCAGTGTGTAGAAGTTTCTTTCCTGAAAAGTAGGTGGATACACTGTTGGAGGGGGGTTTGTGTGCCCCTATGAACATTCCTAAGCAATAAAGACTTTACAAATCTGTATCAAAAACTAAAGATGAATTCCTGGCCTGAAAAGGTTGAAAACTCCATTCAATTGCATTAGTCCAGTCATTCGTGCTACATTTATTGGTGAATTTCTGCACTCTGGTTTCTCAATTTTACTTGCCCAAGGACTTCATGCAACTCATAAGGGAGAGTATGATGAAATAGTGACATCTGTACCTACTTGAGCATGAGCTAAAAGAAGCTGTGGCGGTACCTGATGAAGCCCAGCTAATACCTGATGATCAGCTTTATTCAATGTGAAGCCAGTCCGCTTACAAATTACCTCTCTCTTCATGAGCTGCAGTCCATTTAGCAGGGACTTGGGTCTTTCTGTCTGCCTAGTGTCAGTTGATGGCAAAAACAAATGTTAGAAACTGCAGTGTATTCTGAGAGCTCCAAGGTTTTTCCACATGTTGGAAAGGTCCCATGTGCCCCCTTGCAGTGCAGGGTGCTCCTTATCTCATGGGGTGAGCATATGTGTTGTACTTATGTGCATCAGATCTTTGAGAACTGTGTGTTCTATGTTACAAGAAAGATATCTTCACAGTGAGGATGAGAACACTATTGTGATAAAAGGAAACCTTTGTGATACAATGAAACTATACTCACACTTTCACAAGGTTGGAATCTCCTCTGCATTTTTGTGCCAGCCTGTCTGCATAGGCACACTTACGCGATGTATAAGAAATAGGGACTTTTTCTGACTTTGAATACACAGCTGTTTTGTGGCAAATTGTGCAGCTGTGACCAGAAATGGGCAACCTTGTTAATAGGACAGCCACAAAGAAGCCACATTGGTTATGATTATAATGTCTGTTTTTCTTCTTCTTGAAGTCAGTTCCTTAAAATTTGATGTGCTTATGTAATTGCAGTGCAGTTCACTGAACTGCTTTTACCTCTGGTAAACAGAAGGTACCTTCTGTTCCTTAGGATATTTCTGATCAGATCCCTCTGGTAAGAGGGAGTTTGGGACTTTGTAATGGAGGAGAATAGAAAGAAACAGACTGACAGACATACATAGAAGCCCGCAGTATGGAAAAATAAATGACTGCTAGGCTATTCTGTTATTATATAAATATGAGATATTAAATGTTATTGAAAGTAAAGTATTACACATTTTTTCTAACTGTTGCCCCCCATTAAACTCAACAACTAGAAAGATAACCTGCATGTAGTTATTAGTGATCTCATAAACGTTCATCTTTTTTTCTCTTCTCCTTTGTTAAAGAAAAAAGTTTGTAACAAACACGGATCAGAAGACTCCGAAGTTATAGATTGTCTTTCCTCAGTAGATAGATGGGAGATTCATAATTCACTTACATTTTTGTCTACCCAAGATTTTTTGGAAGTGGCTTGTGTTTTGGAAAATGTGAATGATTGAGGGCAGTCATCTGGCATTCCTCGGGCATCTGAATTTTAAAAGTGTTTAGTACCCTGTGTCTGAACTGTAGCCCCTTGGAGGTTTCATTGAAGAAACACGATGCAAACTGAAGTCTCTGAAACCACAGTCACTGAGTGGCACCAGTGCCATATCAGTACATTATTTCTGAACAAACATGACCACTGCCCATCCTGCTTGGTGGTCCTGGCCTCCTGACTGGAAACCAGTATGAGCTCGTTTGGGCCAACAAGAGGGCCTACAGTTGCTGGGCAAGACAGAAGGATCCATGTGGGACCTGAGGAGACTCTTGGCTAAGGAGATTCTGTACATGTCCTGTGTGAAAGAGAAACAAAGTTACTGAACAAAGTATGTTAAAAACTTCCGGAAGGAGGGCAGATATCCAGATCTCTGCAACAGAGCGCTCTGTGCTAGCTGTGTTGCAAGCTTTGATTTCAGCCCGCAGTTATCAGCTTCTTTGTTGAGCAGCCTGAATGGTTTCTGAAAGGAAGAAAAGCCTTGATACCTTCTGTTCCTTAGGATATTTCTGATCTTTTCGGATCAGAAAAATCGGCCAAGCTGTCCTGTGTCAGCATTTTGCCTGAGGTTGTCGTTAAACCCAGACAGGTCATCTTGCCTCATTTTCGTAAGGCTTTCCAGAAACTGTTGGAATTACTTGAAGGCAGCTATCTGAGCTATTTAAGAGGTAGCCCGGTGTTTGAACTGTTGTCACCATTTCTGAGTACTGTTCGTGGCCAATTGCTACTCTGTTCTTCTGCTCCTTTGCAATCTCATTTTTGGTTCAGTCTGAGGGGTTTTAGGTTTGGAGAGAATGGAGTGCAGGTTGCAAGGCTCCAAGGGGAAATCCTAGTACCTCAGTCTCAACCCTGTGGTGCTGAGTACTTGACAAAAAAAAAATATATATATTGAAGAAACAAGAATTCCTCTTTTCCTCAGCACATCTGTGCACCTCTGTCTCAATGCATCTGCTGCTGGTGTCACTGCTTTCCAGTAAGAACCATGAACTAAGATAATGTCTGGACAAGAGTCAGCAGAGCGTGCCTTAACATCCTACTTCTGAAGGCTCCATGTGGTGTTAAAGCAAATGTAAAGAAAGAGGACATCTCTATGAGGTGAAATCTATCCTTTTGACAGAAATGGTATATATTTATATACAGAGACATAATAAATATGCTTACTTAACTTTTAAGCACTTGCACTGTATTGGTGTAAGGCCTGCAAGGTACTGCAGGCCAATGAAACTGGCTTCTGTATTTGTTAAAGCAGCACTGCTTTTGTCCTTTAGTTAGAAAAGTATTTTGCCACTGGAGGCATCGGCACTTTTTGTGTTGCTGTGTGTGGAGTAGAGAATGCAAAGCAGGGATGACACTAGAAATAACCCATTAGCACGGGAGACTTCTCTGACCTCTGGAGGGATGGAGTAGAAAATATTGCCAAACTCCAGTACATGTATTTCAGCTGCATTAAGTACACCTTGTACATATACACTGTGGGGCTCCTGCAGTCTTCTATTCACAGCCAGAGGTTCCTTTTCACCATCCAACTTTCATTGTCACTGACGCTTTGACAACTCTCCTACTGAGCTAAAAATATATTCTGTTCATAGTGGTTTCCTCCTGCCCCTCCTGAACTGTTGGGGAAGGATCTCTTGTACTCTGCATAGGTTCAGAAATTAATGTTAGATTCAGAAGCACGTGTATCTGTAGTCACAGTACAGTGATAGGTAGGAGCTACATCTCTGAGCTGAGGGCTTAAGTGTGATCTTGTAGATCAGTTCTGAGTTTGTCTTTTTAACATGTAGGATCTGAAGAAGATCACCAAAATTTTAAACAGAGAATTGCAAAGCTAGATATTGCTGGACATTCTTAGACATCTGAAAAGGAAATAATACCAAAAAAAAAGAAGACTGAGTTTCCAAGGGTGCTGTGTACTTGAAGCTCCCAAAGAAGACAATCCACTTATTTTTTCTTCTAAACTGATTCAGCTAAGGGTTGGATCTTTATGTTGCATTTGTTGATGTTAAAGTGTTTGAAGTATACGAGATTAACTTGCAATAATACATAGGATAGTAGCAGGGATATAGTAAGGCAGCATTGTTTCAGCCTCGTGTATGACATTGTAATTGTATGTTTTTTAATGAACAGACTAGAGTAGTTACACTTAGTAATGTTTGTTCACTAAAAAGGAAAGGGGGTGTTAAATCATTGTGTTCTTTGATGAATGGCTTGTACACTGAAGAATAAATTGAACAAACTGGCATAGAGCTCAGTGAACATGAAATCAGCTATTAGAAGAAAGCTTGTGAACAAATTCTGAGCCTGATATGCATCTTTTGATTAATGTCCTATCAATCATCCATAGTGGCTACCTTAGCTAAGTCGTGCTGTAATCATTCATGGTTGCTTACAGAAACACTAGCAGGGACTATAGAGCTGCAATAACTGAATATTATTACTGATTTCTCCCTAACTCTTGCTGTGAACAATTACTGTTTTCACTCCGTTTCTGCCTCCTTTTATTAAAAAGAATACAATGCAAAATGAAAAGAGAGTTCCTCAAAGACCAGTAAAATTCTCTCGGGGTATTCTTAATAATATTCTGTCCTAAATGGGCAAACTATTGTAATACAGAGTTCTCATCAGGAATAATAGAAATGTAATCACACTGAATCTGTCTCTTTATAGATTGTAGTCAAACAGACAAAATGTATAGTCAGATTAATGAACACAGAATTTCTTTAGAATTATTACTTAAAATGGTTGAAATGATTTTAGCTCTTTTTGTATCACAATATTTTCAGTTAATGCACTTAAGTGTAACAGCAATTAAGACCCCAGACTGTAAATTTGGATTAAATCCACCCTTTCGACATTAGAAGAAGCCTTGATTCTTAAAAGGTATTATGCCACATCCCTTTCTTTTAAGATCTAATGTTTTAAATTTGTAGAGCTCTTTTGAACTGATCTTTTTTAAGGAAAAATAATCGATGTATACGCTTTTTCTTCCTCTTTCTTTTGTTACAGTAGTGTGTTATTGGCAAATGTTTACAGGAGAATCTCATATTTGTGTTTGAAGATTTAGCCCCATGCCGTTTGTTCTTCAAGTATGACACAAAGAATGTTTTGGCACTACCCACAGAATAGGTCCTTAGATGGCAGTGTAATTTCCTCCGAAGTCACTGTAGTCTGGGAAGTATGGTGAAGTAATGAAGTGATGACAGGTATTAACATGCATAATGGGCTTTAATAGACATTTAATGTTGTTAAACTGGAAGAAGAAGTGCTTTCCCATTGGAATATTTCTACATTGAAAGTCATTGATCACCAGTTTCAGAGGGGAAAGGTTAATCCATCAGTTTCTGTAACCAAACGGCACTGATGGAAATTCTTTAGGTGACATTTTGGATGAACTGAGCTTTCCATCTTTGCAAACAAATGAGTGATATGACAAGCATGGTGTTCAGAACACATTTAACCAATTGATTTTCTCTCCTCTTGTAATAAGATCTAGAGACATATGAAAGAGTGTAACATAAGCCAAGATTAAAGGAACTGCTTCATACAGACGAACATAGGGGAACTGCATTATCAATAAAAGTACTATAAAGCATGTAGGCACCCATTCTTTTTCTTTATATAAAGTTTGTTATTGCAATAAATAGCTGATATTGAACTGCTTGCCTTTTATTTCAGTTTTTCTGAATTTTGTTTCTGTCAACTTTCTGTGGTTTTGTGGTAAATGTTAGGAAAAATTGTTGTGTTTTGTTAAGGTATCACTTTTGCACTCACTAGTAGATCCAGACCAACTCTGGGTTTAAAAGCAGCATTTATCATCCTTTGGGGCATGATTTTAAGGGTTTAATCTGTACAGTGCCATACTATAATGACCCTCATCATTTTCCTCCCTCTTCCCTCCTTTTTCTCCCAAATTCAGCCCTGCTCTGAGTTTCACATACCCTCCTACACCGGTATCCCTCCAGCAAATGCATCAGCAAATTATAAGTCGTCAGCAAACCCTGGGTTCTGCCTTTGGACACAGCCCTCCTCTCATCCATCCTGCTCCAACTTTTCCTACCCAGAGACCTATCCCTGGCATCCCCAGTGTCCTGAACCCTGTCCAGGTCAGCTCTGGACCTTCTGAGTCCACACAGGTGAGAGACAATGAAAGAAACCTTTGCACCCAGCTAATTTAAAAATGAAAAAATGAAACAAATCACTTTGTCTTGCTGGCAGTTAATCACCACTGTCACCAAGACCCTTTGATAACAGTTTTCTTGCAGCTATAGCGTTTGCGGTCCCGTTATTATAAATCAAGGGCTTAGATGCAGTGTTCCTCATTGGTAGCATGCTTTTTAGTCCTCAAATATTTTAGTGTGCTGCAGCAGCTCCTTATTCCAACCTGTCTTTCCTGGATTGGACAACTTAATACAGGTGGGGAGCAAAGAACAGGAAAAACACGTAGAATCACTTAACATTTTAAAGCTTAGCATCTTCACATCCAAATCAAGTTGACTAACGTACTTTGAGACACAGAGTTGTATTTTGCCATCCTGAACTGCTCAAAGATTGTGCAGAGGTTTGAAGTTTTTTCCCCTCTGATTTATGCAAAATTGAACGTGGTGAGTCAGAATTAATCATTTCAATAGCAAAGTTGTATTCTCAAAAGCTGGAGATGTGCAGCAGGGGATCAAGCCAATAATGTGCACGGTACCTGTTTCACCTTTTATTAACTCATATTAACTAGATGACCTGGGATAGGTTATTTATCAGTCTGGGAGTTGTTTATCTTCTGGCTAGCTTTTACAAATGTAGATGCAGAATATACTGCTGTAGGCAGCACACCGATTTTCTGTGGGGTCTGTGCAGTTCAGGTATCTCTAAAAGATCTCTGGATTCCTACAAGATCCATTTAGAGTTGTGAATAACAATGTTCTATCCAGCACAGCAAGAAGAAAAACAAGATTCTGGCCTGTTTATGTCAGTGGTAGCTTTGCTGCTTGACTTCGGAGAACCCAGGACTTCATCTAGGATTTTTCAGTTGAGACTCTCACATTAGTGTTCAGCTTTCCTCCCTATCCACTATTATAATGAGAAATGCACTAAAAGAGCTGAGATCTTGCATATATAGACATGAAGTGGGAAAACTTGTCCTCCAAGTTTAAAAAAGAAATCTTTTTTTTCCTGTTCATTCAAACTGGTGCATAGCAATTTGGCTTTTCAGAGTTGCCTTTCTGAAGTCATCATTATGTGGAAATTCAGGTTCTTCCTACTCCTCCTTGGCCTGACAAAAACAGCATTAGTTTGTAAAAAGGAATAGCATGAGATGCTCACCTTCCTGTTCCCTTCCTTCTCCATTACAAGGTTGAGCGATGCAGCTCTTCCACAAGTTAATGCTATGTAATTGAAGCACAATCCGATTGCATATCCAATATAATTAACAGTGTAGCTTCTCATATACAGTTGCTGAGCAGCTGCTGCATGTTTCAGCTGGGAGCTGCGTATTTATCACAGTCTAATTTTGTCTTTTTTTGGGAAAAAAAAAAAAACTGCCTGCAGCAGAACAAACCCACAAGTGAGTCTGCAGTGAGCAGCACTGGGGATCCAATGCACAACAAGCGCTCCAAGATAAAGCCCGACGAGGACCTCCCCAGCCCGGGTGCGGGAAGCGTGCAGGTACAGCCTTCTGCTCTCAGTTATAAGCCTTTTTTCTCACTACCAGAGGAAAAACACATCTTTGCCATGTTTTAGCCCTCCTGCCTCTTACAGGCCTTCATCTCATGCACGCACATGAGCTCGTAGCAAGGGACTGAGTACAGGACTTGAGCAATGAGGGTTTGCTTTGTTAAAGGATGAGGACAGAATGGAAGTAGGCTGAGGGAGAAACATCTCATTTGGTTCAGTGAGTGCTCAGTCCTCTGTTCACTGTGGGAAAGGGAACCAAAGATATTCAGGTCTTTATTCAGGACGAGTTTGCCATTCAGCAAGAATACTTACACCGTACTGACTTCTAACAGATCTTAGCACTGTGCTAAGGCGTTGAGGCCTTAGTGCTGGCTCCCAGTCTCTTCTGCCACACTTTCCTTACTGGTTGATGCCAATGCTTTTAGCAGAGTGATTCCTGATTTACAGTGATGAAAGGCAGGTCAGAATCAGAGACTCAGTCTTGTGAGTGAATCTGTGAAAACAGAACAAGGTTCATCTAAATCCCCCAGCAGGCTGAAAATGAAGAAATAGCAAGAGTACATAATCTAAACCAAATGTTTGTGCCAACGTCTGAGCCAGTACAAGCTGGGGAGGAGTCCCTTGGAGGAGCTAAAGGTGGCGAATGAAAAACCAAAATGAAAAACCATCTTCCCCTGGTCACCCCTTCCACGCACATATTATGGGCAAGAACGGGCTGACGTGTAGCCTGAGAACTACCAGTCTGCTTTTGAGAAGGCTATTTATGTGAAAAACTGTCACTGGATTAGCAACGTAAACACAGTTTGGATGGCTGGTGATTTATGCCCAACTGTATTACTAACAACTAATTCCAGTTAATTCAACTATCCTAAATAATGCCTTTTTCACTCATAATCCCACTGAATAATTAGGGCAAATGTGCAAATAAAGAGCTGCTTTAATACAGTGAGAGGGAAGCTGAGCATTTATGATCTGATTTTAACTGGGGTGTAAATGGATTTTTTTTAGAAATTCTCTGCAGTGGATACTTCTGAGGAAGAAATATATATTTTACACAGATAGTTGACACATGGTTTTGGCTTACCAGGGCTGTTTTGGGCTTTTGTGTATAGTAGAGCAGAGTGAACTAAGGGTATAATAATCTGTTTCCCTCACTCTGTCTTTCTTTTAATGATGAAGTAATTCCCTTCTCCTCCTCTGTTTCAGAATTTCCTCTCTCCTCACCTCTGTTTTTTTCATCTCTCCAGGAACAGCCAGAAGGTATGACCCTGGTAAAGGAGGAAGGGGACAAAGATGAAAGCAAACAGGAGCCTGAAGTGGTCTATGAGACGAACTGCCATTGGGAAGGCTGTTCCCGGGAGTTTGACACACAGGAACAGCTAGTGCATGTAAGTTAATGGTATTCAGGAACTGGGTTTAAAACTACGTGACCTTTTTCATGAGGGTCAGGTTCTCTGACCATGTGCTGAGTCAAGTTTCTTAGCTAACAGCACTGCAAACTGGAGTGGGGTTTATGAGTTTCTGAGAATAAAGAACACTGAGCCACGGTGCTTGACCTGTTCAGTCAGCTAAAGCTTAGTGTAAAATTCAATAAAGTCTTCAATAGAGATTGTAATGGCTCTGATCCTGTAAGCCAGCAAACACTATTTTGAGTTGGAGACTTTGATAGTTATTGAGTAATAGTAAGCTGGACATGAATTATTATTAACCTTTAGCCAAGTTTGATTTTTTCCCCAAAAGGGATTGTAACAGTAAAAATGGGTGAGGGGAGTTCTTCCCCCTTCCCTAAGGGTTTGAAGGGCTTTTTTTGTATCAATTTACTGTTGTGTGGAAGCTGGAGTGGCTTATTTAGATAAATACATGGCGCCAGAGTTAGCTCGGTCCTTCTAGCAAAAGCAAACTGTATAGTCCTATTTATGCTATGCTATATATTAGCTGTATCTGTCTTTTTCCTTCCTCTACATTTGCCGAAGTGAATTGTTTTTAGTATTTTTTGGTATTGTAAGCTAAAAAAATGAGCCGTCAGACAGAATGGAACCTACCAAGTACAACACCCCCACACATTTCTAGTCACTTAGCTAGCAGGGCATCGCTTTAATTTCATAGAACTTATCTAAATATGCTGAAAAAAATGAAGGAATTTCTAGTACATATTGGAGAGGGCCACATTCAGCAAATTATGTGTGTGTTGGAGTCATATTTATTGTAGGAAAATATTGAGTACTCTTCTGGAGACTGTGCAAAATCTGTTTTACAATATGGCCAATACTACTGAAATAGATTGTTGAAAAATGTACTTTTCTCCTGAAGTCAAACGAATAAATAAATAAATAAAATCAACCACCGTGTATTTCTAAACACTATGCAAAATGGTAAACTGATGCTGCAGAGGTAACTTCAGTAAATCAGTGCCAGTTTTCACTTGCTGGAGTGTGACAGACTGGTGGTGCTGGAAATTAATCATCAAGAATTGTTATTTTATGTTATTCTTAGGTAATAGTAGCAGTAGTGACAGTAACAATAACAATAAATGAAAGGAAGTCACAAACTGAAATAATGGCAAGAATGTGACTTTTAAAATGAATTTTTAGACACTTTTTGCCCAAAATATATCCTAACATTTTAATAGGCCAAAGTGAAATGTGAGAAGAGTCTTTTAATGTTATAATATCTTTTTGGGAAGAGATTCCATATGAAAGGTTGGATGCGTTTAAAAGATCAAGTGTCGGTCTTGCAATTGATTCCATGCAGTCAGACTGATTGACATCATCTGGGGCTCTGCACAGGCAGTCTTTATATCTGCTCATAATTGTGAGGCTAAAGCTTTATGGTGGCTGGAAAACCTTTCTCAATATTCATAAATGATCCAAGTGATGACGATAAATAATTTACACCAAAATATGTGGAATAAAAGAGAAATTTAGAATAAAAAGTGCCTTTGGTAATATAAAAAAGGAAGAGGATTTTTTGAAGTTGCATATATAAAATTTAATTGAATTCCACTGTGCCTGTTATTTAATAGCTAATGTTTTATACAGTTTCAGGTGAGTTAAATTGACAGTGAGATTGTTCTTTTTTTGTTGTTATTTCTGATGCAAATCTAACTGTCTTATAAAGGTCAACAGCAAGACTTCTCTGAAAAAGAGTGTATTTCTTACGTTTTTGAGTGATGGCAACATCTGAAATGAGTTTCTCTAGCTGTAAAAACAGGTAGATAAAAACTGTTTCTGTGATACAAGGAGTTCTTTTTGGCAGTGCACAGGATTTGGATATGTTATGATGGCATTTTAAGATTATGAGGTACAAGTCCCAACTTGAAACCCTGAAGACAATAAAATCATCATCCTCGCAGCAACCATCACATTCAAGTAGCTCAAATCACACGGCAAGAGTTGGAGTGACTCAGTGATGGGGCGCTCCTTTGTGATTCTTTTGCTGCTCCAGCAGAGGCCTGCTGCGTGGACTTGAGTGAGTTATTTCTGTCCAGAATTGCAAAAGGGCTTGAGTCATCTAGCTCTGTGTGAAAGGCCGGTTCTGCGCCATCTCCCTCACATTTTGTCTGCCCTTGATTGCCACAGTCCCCTGATTGAGGCCTGTAGCAACATGGAGTGCAAAGTCCAGATCTCAGTAGGGCTTCAGCTGGCTTTTAAATGTGCAACTCCAGAAGAAAGCCTTAAGTTCCCACGTAGCAGTTCTGTCCTTGAATATATTCCCATTGCTGTGGTCTGTGGCCTTGTACCCAAATACTCATGGGTGAATCCAAGCACATACAAATACAGTGGCTATACTTTCCCCAGCGTCATTGCACTAAGCTTCTGATGTGATGTGTGCATGAACACCTGTGTCAGGCCCAGACAGAGACTGTGTGTCTGTAGCGCAGGTGCATCCTTTCTCAGCAATATTTACTCTGCAGTAACAGCTGGAGGCCTTGTGATGCCCAAAGTATGTGATGCTAGGTGCTGCTGAGACACAAGGGAAGGAACGGCCCTGGGGTGGGCATGGGATTGCATTAACCATGTGAAATCAGCAACTTGTGTGTCAGGCTCCTCAGTACTGTCTGTGGGTCCCTGAGCTAGCTTGTATATATGTAGGCATGTAGCTATGCTTCTCAGCAGGTTGAGGGCTTTGCAGGATAATAGATATCAATCTTCAAATCTTGTAGGAGTTGCCTGTGCTGGCTGCCGCTCTGCAGGTGCTTCCCAACCCACTGGCAGGCTCACAGAGTATCAGATGCTCCAGCCAGGATTGAAGTGGTGTTTGAAATGAGATTCTAGTCTGTCACCTGGGACATGAAAAGCATGGGTAACCATTCTGTTTGTGTTGATTCTCCTGTAGGGTAGTAAACACCGAGGCAAGGGAAGCTGGCATAGGTGAAGGCAATAGTAGCTTAAATTGTCAAGCAAGGCTCATTCAGGTAACATATGCCAGCATCCCTGTACTCCCTGACGCTCAAGGAAGGTGACCAATGTAAGCTAAGAGCTACAGAAGTTGAGTGGGTTCCTACAAGCAAGAGCGCACTATGTCATGTTGTGTACATGCACCTGCAGGATGAGCGGTAGTCAAGCGAACTTCTAGTGAGACAGAGTCAGCTACGTAGATGTTTTCAGAGGATTGCAAGAAAACCCTTTCCTGTCACCCATTTCAAAATTTGTACATTTGACTTGGAAGCATACAGAACATCCTTTCACCTGTACAGCTCAGCTGTAGCTCTCATGCCAGTTTCCTGAGCTTTGGAAATTTGGCTGGCAAAAGGAAAATCTGTAAAATATAGAGTTCCAGAAAAAGACCTTTAAAGCATTCCTGTACATCCTGATAAGGCTGAATTTTCAGAATCTGCATGGGCTAACTGTAAGTCTTATTATAAATATTCCCCCCCTTTCAGGAGGGGGAATGAAGCTACTGTTTGTAGCCATGTGTGTTAGTACGGAATCAGACTCAAAACCACCACTGGCACAGAATGGACTTCTGACCCAAGCTTTGCATCCCAAAGCACTGAAATTTTAGAAGAACTGCAGAGTTTATTAAAAATATGGAAGGCTGATGTTTTATTTGTTGAAGGATTGGGTACATGAGCATAAATTCCCCTCTCACTAGAATGCTTCTGGAGTGGAACTCAGAAGAGCTTTTCCACGGTATGCAATGCATACAGCTCACATTGTAGGTGTCATTGCTCTCATAATGTACAGGGTGTATCCACAAGCACATACACTTTCATTTGGAAAGAGGTAAAGATGGGATTGCTCATGTATGTTCCAGCCTTTCTGTCATGTGAGAATAACATTATTACCCTTTTGGAAATGGTGGGCTATGATTTAATCTGAAGTCAAGAGTAGGTAAATCAGATCCTAGCAATGTCTGCATTACACAGTGGTGTGTAATATAGCATATGTGAAACAGTAAGTACAGACATACCTGTGACTGGTTATGTAGTACAGCTTTATATCAGAAATTGTGGTTGTGGGCAGAATGGTCAGTATGCAGTGGTGTTTTCTGCTTTACTTTCTGTAGTGAAGTCCTGCTGTTATTAGTGTAAAATGTGGGTGCTAGCTTTAGGTCCCACGAGACAATGTTTTCTAACTGAATTTATGAACAGAACCTGAGCTACTATGAATAAATAACTAAAAAGCTACATAGGAGAATCATTATTGACCCACCCAGAAAGCTTTGACGCTGTAATGATTTTGATGCAGGAGCTCTTGTTTTCAAGTGATACGTGCCACTTAGAATTCAGCATGGTTAAATTTTCATGATATATACACCAAAAGGCAAGGTGTTAAACCGTTCACATTCTCTGCCTTATTTATAGCACCCATCCATCCTTTTTTTTTTCCACCTCTCTTACAGTTAATAGAAAGATTCATGATTCTTCATGGTTGTCTATCTAGTGTCTGACAGTACTGACTGCCCTGCTAAAGCAAGTCACTATCTATAATTGATATCCTTCTATGGAATAGGGTACTGGCTGCAATTGAAGGGTTTTGCTGAAAGCTCTTAAATCTTGACAACTTCTGCCCTTGTTCTGGTTCAGTCGCTGAGCTTCACAGCTGGGATCCCAGGGTTATTTGAACTTGGTGCAAAAGGGGTGCGTGTGTTTCACATTAGCAAATCACAAAGTCGGAGAGCAGCATTAGAGCTGCTTCTGTGGACTCCTGCCAGGTAGTCTTATTTACAGTGCCTTGCGCTCCTGAAAAGATTGCTCGCATTACCGTTTGAGCATGTGTGCTGAAGATTCCTTTCTTTCCCTTCTTCTTATTTAAAAAAAAAAAAGAAAAAAAAAAGAATCTTATTTATTTTAAAGCCTCAGTTTGCTGCTGGGGTCTTTATCATTCAGCTGTTTAATTAATTTCTCTGCCCAGCAAGATATTATAATTGGGCTTAGCTGAGCTCAAGTTTGTTTTAAATATGTGATAAATGCACTTGAGCACCCAGAAGCTAATAAGATATTGTATATTTTTATAAATCTGCTTTTTGTTGCAGTTTGTCTTTTTTTTCCCCCAGAAATCAGGTTAAGAATAAAATATTGCAGAAGGGTTAGACACTAAAAGATAAAAGTTTGTTTAAGAAAATTATCCTTCAAGGAAATGACTGAAGTTATTGTTAAATATTAATACAATGGCAATCAGAAAAACGCAGTGCTGCCTATTTCTCATCCCCCTTGCTGTGTAGAGTTGATAATTATTTTTTTTTTATTCAAAAATATGCTTGAAGAACTGTAGAGCTTTTTTTTTGTTGTTAACATTTTCTCCTTAATTGTGCAGCAATAAAATTCTCTCATTGTTGTTACATTTGATTAGATGAGATCAAAAAGCCCTAAACTGACAGTGATGGCTTACGATCACAATTCCATTTGCTGAAGTCTTTCTGCCTGTTTTCAAGCCCTGATGACTGAAGCACTCCCCTGGCAATCCCTGGAGCAGTCACTGTAATGCTCCTCCAGGTCCCCCAGGCTGAGTAATGTATGTATGTAAAACATAGGCTGTGCCCACAGGCTACTCCAATTCAGGTTCTGCAGCACCTGTAGTGATTTGGGGTGCCTTTATCAATGCAGTGCACCGCAAAACTGAAGAACAGATCTGATCAGGAGTTGAGGAGCACCCTGCTCTCTGAAGGACCAGAAGCCTTTGGAGCAGTTCATTTTGGACACCCAGAAACAGGAACACCTGCAGTCAATAGACTTTTGAAAGTCCCCCTCCCTGTTCTCCCTTACTGATCTATGGCTTCTTCCTCAGCTCCTCTCTCATAGGATAGGTGGCAGGAAAGGACTGTGAGAGCCTCACTTTTCTGCGTTAAAAGGGATCCAACTGCAATACAGGAAAAAGCTACTACTTTCGATGAGAGCAGCTCACCTGGTTTGCAGTGGCAGAGCTATAAATGAATGGGGGAATCATGCTTTGCTCCAGCACCCTGAGCTGCAGATGAGCTTGCAACTCGGTGTCAGTCCTGTGAAACAAGGCCCTTTGCCATCTCAAAGGGATGTAGTTAAACACCCCAGCTGGTGTGTGTATGTGAAGATGTACAGGGATTTATTATTTATCTTATTCTGCAGAGACTGTTTTTGTTGCATTTCCACTATGGTTTTGGTTCTAGTGAACTAGCAGAGGTTCTTCAGCCCCTTTGGAGTCTCGTTGCACCTGATTATGGCAGCAACTGCCCTGAAAGGTTCAGAAATGTTTCCTTTAAATTGAAAAGAGTAAGGAATAGATAGGAACATGAAATGCATTATAGTAATTTTTTTTTCCTGAAAAAAGGAAGTGTTTTATGTACAAAAGTAAAGTTTATCTGGTGGTGATTTTATTCTATTTCATCTTATTTTATTTTTCATTTCCTGGGGTCTGGACCCTACCCCATGTTTGGAGAAGCAGTGCTGTGCACAAAAGGAATCATTCTTCAAGTAACACAAGCCCAGAGCTTGGACTGAAGGCTGGGACAGTGTGGAAAAGGAAGGCAGCTGCTTTGGAGGCAAGCAAGTGCTGTGCAAAGTTTTTCTTCCGCTCATGTATTTCTTCAGCTCATGTATCCCCTCAGTGCATTTGATCTTTGTAGCTGTGAAGGAGGAAGGAGGAGGAGAGAATATAGAAGAAAAGCAAATAATTGTGAGAAGTATCTGTCCAGAAGTTTGGAGTGAATGTTTAGAGTTAGATTTCAAAATTTCCTTGCTGCCTGTTTAAGGCCAAGTTGTAATTTAGATGCCATGTTATTGTGCTGGGATATAGGCAGCTGAACCTGTAGCTTTAAAATACACCATAATGGTAGCATCGTTTTGGGCCAACAATTCGTTACCTGCCATTCAAAAACTAGTAAGCCGATTTCTCTGCCCCTAAGTGCATACACATTCTCTCCTGGTTTCCACATGGGTAACTAACACGTTCTTGTTCTCTTGTAGCATGTCTTTAACCATCTATCAAAGGGGTTTTAAGGTTAAGTAACCACAGACCGACCGCAAGCTGTTCTCTCTGTGTTCCATGGAGCATCAGCAGCCCCTAGGGCCGGCACATCCCTTCTCCACACCAGCCACCAGAATGCCCTCTGCCTTCCAGCAGTGTTAAAAGCCAGCGCTGCTGCCTTCTGAAGAGATCTCATTCACTCTGGGCTTGACCCGAAAGCCAGCTGTGCTTTGGCTCAGGTCCTCTTAAGCACTCCTGCATCAGCAGTTCCCCTTCCTAGAGTCTGGCTTTCGATGAATCACGGAGGAGATGAAAAAAAATAAAGTGGGGATTTTTTTTGATAGAGAAAGGTTTACAAAAAAATAAATCCACCCTAATCTGTGAAGTATTAAGAGGGGATTTAGAGAGAGAAATATAATCATTTTTTATTTTAATTCCTCTGTAATTAGTGTTTCTTTCACAGCATTAGTAAAACTTGTTGTTAGTCTGCTGCTGCTATGGCTGCTGTTCATGTGAGTTGCCAAAGTCATTGTCTCTGAATTGGTGTCCCTGAAAGGGATTGCTATACTCTGGCATGCAATTTAAATAGCACTTCCTTTTTGCTGTGTGAGTAGAGACTGATCAGCGCTCCTCCTGTGCCCAGAGAAGTTACTCCAGCAATTTAGATTGAAATCAGAACAAGTGGGTACTTGAATGAGAAGGGCCATGCATGAAAGTGAGCAGGTCTTGGGTATCGCTATGTAATTTTTATCAGAAAATCTTTTCAGATGGTTTGTGGACCGTATGTATTTATTTAGTCTTTATTTTCCCTGACAGTGGGACTAGTGAGCTTCTCCAGGTTAGCGATGCTTCATGGATGATTTGCGGTTCTTTGGGAAGTGTAGGGTTAAAAGCCAGCAGCCAATTTCCAGGGGAGATCATGCTGCCTGAGTGAAGGTATAGGCACAAGTAAAGCTGCAAAGTGAGTTGGCTCTTCAGCTCCTGACTCTTGTTGGCATATTGCATAGAAGAAAGGCAATAGAAATCCGTGCCTGCTGCTTCAGCTGCCTCAGAGCAGTCAGGAAGGTTGGGCTTGTGCATTGACTCCAGAGAGCATTCAGTCCTGTTCCAAGGGCCAGGAAATGCATATTCCCCTGGGCAGAGTTGCCATTTCTGTGTGGGTATTTCCTTTCCTGCGGCTGCTGACTGAGAAGTTTGCAGTTACGTAGCCTGTCTTACAATGGTGAACAAGTGGAACACTGAACTTGAACTTTCTGAGACCCTCTGTTCCTCGTGATGTGTTTCTACATTGCTTGTGTCTTCTCAAAAAGAATAGGATATTATCCATAGGGCAAGCCATCTTCCTATCTTTGTCATGAGTGCCGTGTTCTCCCTCTTAAATGCCTGTATTGTACCCGAAAGGTTTGTCCATAGAAATCTGATGCCTAGAGGAGCCAAAATCTTGTGAACTCAGCCAATCTACTTTACATGGAACTGCATTCTCGCAGACAGAAGTGGCAGACTGGCATGTTCAAATGAAGGCAGGATTGGGTGAACTGCATACAGGCTAAAGTGTCACTTCTGCATTTAATTCTGAGGGTTTTACGGTGTGGCTTGATCTTTGCATTGTGTTTTGTTCATGTAAGCTCTTAATAGAAAAAAAAAGAAAGAAGACCGTACAAGCCTTACATCCGGGTTAAATAAATTCAGTGTTTTTCAGTGGTCACACTTCTGTGTGTGAATTTTTCAAGGTACTGGGTACCTAATCTGTGAAATGAATGGGTGGTGGTTTTGTCAGGAGTGGGTCCTCTGGTGGTTTGCGCTGTAGGTATGAGGTCTGCATATACCGTTCTTATGTGTATCACAGGGCTGAGATGCCACAGTTCTCTGTGAGATAAAGTAGTCAAGCTGAAAATGAAACAAAGCTCTAACTGTATCCCTCCTTGTGTTTAGCAGAGATAAACTACAGTGGAGTCTCAGTGCTGCTCCATTTGGCTTCTGGCAGCAGCTTTAATTGGTAAAATGCAGATTTTTTTTTTTGATCAAGAGAGGATTATTCTTGTTATCAGTCTGGAGCATCTTATTTCAAGATGAAAAGGCTTCGCTGAATTACAGATGCCAACATTTTTACAAAGCACTTGGCGATTGACATCTCAAAGAGAAAGTATGATTTATTAGCCTATAATGGCTAACACTGAGCACTGGGCTAGGTCCCACTGATTTGTGAAATTGCTTAATATGAATTGCCTTTTTGTGTAATTCAAGCCGTGGGTTTTTCAAATAAACTTAGAATATGAAGTGTATGAAATGTTACATACCTGAAAAGGGGGAAATGGAATGGAGCTATGTAGCTAAAAAGAAAAGAAAGGGAAAGGAAGAAAGAGAGAAGGAAAGAAGGAGAGAAAGAAAGAAAAGAAAAAAAGAAAAGAAGGAAGGAAAGAAAAAAAAGAAGGAAGGAAAAAAAGAAAAAGAAAGACCTACTTCTAAATCCATCTTGGTGGTGTTTTTTTACAGTAGTTTGGTTGATATGTTGGCAGAATAAAGATTAATAACAAGCCTTGTCGCTATCAGTAGCTGCTTGTCGATTCTCTGTAACAGGGCTGTCTGTTCAGCATGGAAATTATTGATTAAATAAAAATTGCTATTAGATTGTGATGTGATCCATAATCACAAACAATGGTGGACATTCCTCTTTCAGATCCCGAGCCATGCATCAAGTTTTTCCTTGCAGTAATTTATATTGTGCTGACACTCGCACACATTAGGCTTTTATCCTCTCCAACATGTGTCAAGAAAGCACTAAAAGAAAGAACAGCAACAGCACAACGGCAGGTAGGAGCTCACTAAATGTTCTGAGAGAAGCACAGCATATTTAAGCCCATCCTTCGCTTCTAGTTAGAACCTTACTTCAGCAGTGGGCAACACTTCTTGAATTCATGGACCTTTTTCTGAGAATTTTCAGTGAGAACAGGAGCTTTCTCCACAAATATTTGTACTCAAAATGCTTACTGCCCGTTTTTGCTTCTGTTATTCTGGTGGCACTGATTTTATTCATGATCTTTGTTTGAGGTGCTCCCATGCCAGGATGATGTGGAAGGAGTATGCATCCGGGAAGACTGAATGCTTTCTTTCTTTCTTTCTTTTCTAATATAAATACTCTGGAGTGTGAAAGTCAGATGGGTTTCCTGTAGTTATTTAGCTCTGATGCTTCTTAATTTGAGGAATCCAGGATCAGTGTGCTTCATTTAAGACTGCATCACTTTAGGCTGAATTAATTAAAAAGATAATATCTCACCCTTCTCTTCCCAGCACATGTGAGCATGGTACCAACCTTCTGCCCTCCAATGAGAGACTTTGTCTAAAACTAATGGAAACTTAGTCAAGGTTTTTTACAGAGTTTGGCTGTTTGTAAGAATTATGCCCACACAGCTCCTCCGTTACTTTGTCTCAGAAGACCTTAAAAATAGATGTGTCGAAACTGATCAAATCCAGCTTGCCTGGCTGCAAGGCAGAGGCATTCCTGTAGCTCTGGCCTGCAGATTGCTGGCAGTGTCTACCAGCACTAAGCATAATTATTAGAAGAGTTTTGTACCTCTGTACAAGTGCTGAGAATATAGCAGCTTAAAACATTGTACAATGGTAATTTTTTTTAGTGTAATTTTTCTTAACATTCATAGAATAAGGCTTTATCCTTTAAAAAATGCTCACTATCATACTAGCTTTTGCATACCTTTCTTGTGTCTAAAATATTTCTAATATGGTATATTATAGATAACCAAGAAAATCCTACCTGTAGTATTTGACTGTTTGCCACATCATGCACATGTTAAAGAGAGTGCTTAACAGTAAGCTCTGCTTCCTTCACCATACAGAGCAAACACAAAGTTTCACTGTCACTTAAATTAAGAGACCACTTCATTTTGCAAAGCCAGAGCATATGCCTTGCACACCTCCCTGCAGTTCAGCCACTTTCTCTGTGTGGATCAGAGCCAGGGGATTACCAGCCAGGAAATTAATTGCCAAGGGGATTCCGACACTTATTGTTCGTAAAAAAAGAATGTGAACAAAGAAGTGTGTTTTATATCACACTCTGGAGGCTCCAGGCTCTAGCTCTGATGAGGGGGTGTTGCAAAGATGCAGGCTTGTTGTTGGGGCTGCCCTTTGGTTGTCTCCTGCAGAGTCCTTGGTCCAGCTGCTAGCACGTGTCAGTCCTGTTCAAAATGGATTCGCAGTGATTTATAGAAGAGCTACATTTCTGATTCTGAAAATCAGATTATTTAGGATTGATTTTTAGTTACCAGAAGCAACTTGTCAGTTATCTGCAAGTAAATTGAAGTTAGTATGTGGAATGCGAGGCAGAAAGATGGCTTTGGCGCTTTTTTAAGTGTACTAGGTGAAACCCCCATGTTCTACTTGAAGATCTTCCACAGTTTTCATTCCACTTGTCCCAGAATATGTCTGTTGTCTAGCTATGGCACAGTTGTCTGCGGTACATAACAAGAGAACAGAAAGTGTTATCTCAGGACACAGGAGATGGAAGAAGGTATCCCTGCTGCTGTTCCCAGAAGCACCAAGGATAACTAACCTTTGCTAACCTGACTTTGCTAGGATGTGTCAGGGATGACCAAAGCTAGCAGAGATGTGAAAGGTAAATTTGAAGTGAGTGTCCAGTGGAAAAAGCCTAAGGCTGTCTCAGAGAAACAATAAACCTGTTGCACATGATAAAGCTTGTTAGAAATGTTTCTTAGAGATGTCGGAAAGGGAGGGCCCAAAGTATCTTCTGCAGTTGTCATTGCTTCTGTCACCCACTGATATATTAATTCTACCAACATCTCCTCTGATGAAACCTTGTGAAGGTTTTGATGATGCTTATCACTGCCATCATTTTTCTTTCTAGTTTCTGTGAGAAGTGTTGTGTGTTTTTACATCACTGTATTCCCAGCTTTCTCAGGGTTTTTTGTGCAATTCATTGCAAAACGTGGATAAGGCGTTGTCTCCTAATCTAACCTGCAGCTGTCATATATTATGTGTAAGGAGACACTAAGTGCATTTGTTGAAGAAATCCTGCAATTCAGGAACGTTTTTCTGCATTGATAATTGTATGGGTAACTTGAATGTGATCATGTAGTAAGCACAGGACTCTTAAAAAAAAGTTTTAAAGACTTATAGATGAACACAGGTAAGTCCTACTAAGGAGTATCTTTCATTTCAAGTGGATCAGTCTTAGTTGTGCTGCAATCATTAATAAAGTACCAAGAGCAGAAAAAAATGCATGGTTATACAAAATCTGATCCAAAATTGATCTAAATGAAGTTCATACTGTTAAGCAGGTCTTGGCTACGTAGTCTGTACAGTATTCCTGCCCATATGTTTAATACTCCCTAGGGAGCAGATTTCATATAATTGTCTGACATTTACCTTGCTAACTAACTTACTATTCCACCCCATTAGGAGCTCATGATTTTCAGTAAAAGAAGGCAGTATCTTTTTCCTTCCTTCCTTCCTTCCTTCCTTCCTTCCTTCCTTCCTTCCTTCCTTCCTTCCTTCCTTCCTTCCTTCCTTCCTTCCTTCCTGCCTTCCTGCCTTCCTGCCTTCCTGCCTTCCTTTGTTTGAAAGGGATTGATTAGTTTGCCAATTCTTCTGTACCAGTTCGGGAGTTTGGAAGTCTTCAAAATCTTATTAAAATTACACTTTTTATCTTTTTCTTGTTCTGTCTTGCTGTAGTCTTTCATAGATTAATAAATTGGCTCATGGGATTAAGTGGTTTGTCTATGGTAATACAAAATGGTATTAAGCTGCTGTAGTGTATGTTTACATTTTAACTCGAAGAGCCTGTTGGTACTAACCTACTTGCAATCTATTTCCGAAACTGGGCACTGAAAAGCATTATAAACTTAAACAGATTTTTGTCATTAAACCATATAATTTCTATAAAACAGTTCTGGCTTTATATATTCGTTTTGTGCACTACTGTTGTTGAGATATTTTGCTGGTACGTTTTTACTTCTTCTTTCTGCTTTAGGCATTTATTTGTTGGCTTCACTGGTCTGGTCTGTGTGATGGTTAGAAATCTCTTTCCATTTTATTCTTTTATTCTAGTGAACATGCTTTTTTTAAAGGAAAATGTTATTACTTTGAGCATGGTTTGAACCCACTGCTCAATATCTTAAGTATAACAGCTGCTAAAGCCCCACTCCTGCAGAGATCTCAGTGTGGTTGGACCCAGTGGAATTTAACAGACTCTGCACTGCCATAAGAGCTCACGTGAACAGAGCACCTCACAGAATCAAGATCTGCACATCTCACCTAGGAGCAATGGCTAGAATTTATCAAAGCCAAGCAATATGGGGGGAGCGTTGTTAATTTCAGGTTTAATATATACAGCAGATCTGATTTCTGTTGAAGTTGGATAGCTTACTATGGCAGAAAGGAGGACTATAGATTTATGTCTTCTGCAGCAATGTGGGAAAAGTTCTGAAGGGTTTAGTACTTCTACCTTGTGCGTGCTGATGTGCCTTTTGCAAAACTGAGGTGACTTTTTCATTCTTCATAGTGTTTGCAAATACAAGAAAATACCTCAGTGTAACATCTCTTTTTGATGACTTCTTTCTCAGGAAGACCTGGCAGGAATTCACTGTAGTCTTCCTATGCCAGTGAGAAAAACACGTGTGTGTGTATATATATATATGTGTGTGTGTGTGTGTGTGTGTGTGTGCTTTTAAGCTTGTTGCGCTAACACCTATAGCAGTGCAAAGTGCTTGAATATTTATTTATTTATTTGATTTTAAGGCCTGTTTTTCCAATATGTTTTTGTTAAAGATTGCGCAAAGGCGTGATTGGGTTCAGAATTGCAAAGAAGGTAGTCAGCCCTGGCTCATGTTGGACATTGCCTGTGAGGGAGTTTCAATGGATTTAACTTGAGTTTTGTGGAAATTCTGTAGCGGTTGCACGCAAAATCAATTTTTACCCCTAAATGGAAGATCATGAAGCAGAAAATTTTGGATTTGAGCCTCAGGTAGTTTTCTGTCCTCCCATATTCAGTCGCTCCTAGAAGGTATCAGACTTATTTTCTATTCAGCATTCCTAGGTGACTGTCAGATGTAGTGAAGGGCAGACACTGGGTTTCAGGCCATTCTTTACCCTCTTCCCTGTCCAGCTGTAGTAAAATACCTGTCCTTGTTTGTTCTCTACTGTTTTGACTGGACTGAGAGAGGAGCGTATTACTGAGATCTGCAGGAGAATGAAGCTCCATGTAGTGAGCACTACTCTTTTGTAGGTTTGCAGCAGGAGAAGGCATCATGCCTCCCTGCTGTCATGCCATAGAGCTTTCCTGAAGGCAGGAATCGTTCTTGCATCTCACTCGATATCGTTTGGGTCTATAGCCAGATAACAGTGAGCCTATGGGAAGAGCTTGTGTGCATGTGTGATGAAGAGAGAAGATGGAGAAAAGAACAAAGGAAAGCTGGCAGAACAGGCTCATCATCAGTGCAAGGCTAGGTGTAGGATTTGGGAGCAGATCATCTTCAGTCGCTATTGCATTGTGAAGGCCACAGTACAGTTTCTTCATGTGGTCTTAAATCCTTTAGCAAGCAGCCTTTCTTCAGTCTTTTCTTCCACCCCTGTCCTTTTGAGCCTCATTCAAATGCTCCGTTGCTGGTGATTGCTTTCTTCCTCTTCTTTTCTGTTAGTGAACTGTAAATCTCATGGTTAATATTGCAGGCGCCAAATAAATCTAATTTACACAAAAGACAGGTAATGCTAAAATGTGGGTGTAATTTGGGGACGTAAATGTGAAGAGCATAAAAAATACTAAGTAAAGTGGGCCAAACATGAGTAGTTTAAATCATTTTTCTTCCAGTGATTTCTGCACATATGAACTCCTAATGAAGGTGAAGGTTATAATGGGGTTCTGCCTTTCAGACTGCCTTATAGAAAAGGGATGACCCTGCAGCAAAAGGCTTTTTTTTGCTCATATGTTGCAGCTTATCCACGACTGCTCAGGCAGTCCTGTAATCATGCAGCTAGATGTGTACAAAAAGGACCAAGAGAGATGCTGAAGCTAGCTGAAGATGGAGTTTACCAGTATCTACACAGTGGATGCCCCAAGAACTTGGTCATCCTAATGTCTTTCTCCCCATCACCAGCAGTTCGCAGGAGAGCAGGGCATACCTTTGGAGCGCAGAGACATATTGAGAACAGCTGTCTTGAGTTTCTGCTTCGTGGTTTTTACTTTCAGTTCATTCACTTCTTTGCTGTAGCTCCCTGGCACGTATGGGATTAGCCCTGTCCTTGGGAAAGTTAAAGAATGAGGACCAAGAGGAGGAGGTTTTATATGGTTTGTTTGTTTGTTTTATAACATCACAAAATATGGTAGCTGTGATACCTTGTTTCATCAACTAAGGCTAATGCAGGACAGAGCATTGGTGCTGGAGGAACTTGGAAGGCCCAGTTATCTCAGCAGCACATTTTGAAAAATTATTTATTTCCATACATTTGGAAAAAAGAATTAAGAAAGCTTGACTTCCTGTTACATCCCACTTTCACCTATTAATCTCCCAGCTACAAATACAAGAATGCAACTTTCAAGAAAAGGATGACACTTGATTTTTTGACGGTTATGGAAGAAAAGAAGCAAAGCTGAGAGTCATCAAAGCATCATTCTGCTGCTGTAAAAGTGAAATGATTAATGTCCACAACATTTGTCTTTTTATTCTGGCAGAATCTCATTTATTAAATTTTCACTTTTAGGAAATAAAAACGCAGTTTCTGCCCATTTCTTTACAGCTACATGCTCTTACACAGGAAATAAAGAGAGAGCTGTAAAACATCGCCCGTGATCGAGCTGCATGTTGCTGCTAACAGACTTAACCGTACTGTATATGTGAATATATCTATATTAAAAGAAACAAGAACAAGATGTGATGTTATTGAGAAGGAATCCTCACAATATCCCATAAGTTCTATTCCCTCCACAAAATACCCTAAAGCCTACCAGAAAGCTGTCTAAAACCTGGAAACATAGATTGCAGTCTAAGGGAATTGGTTCTCAGCCTGACCAGCAAGCTGTGTTTGCTCTACTGGTATTATATCATATCCATACTGTATAACTGCTAAATCAGAGATTAAAAGGAGGTCATGCTGTATTATGAACCGCTGCCATTATTTTTAGGATTAGATAACTTTTCTTTTTTTTTCCTCCCCGCTGATTCTCTTTATGTCCTAAGGGCAAATCCTTTCTCTTGGGTCAGGAATGTAATAAGGCAGGTTTTCCTCTCTCCAGGATATTGTGTCTGTCTCACTGTGTTTAAATTGCCACAGAAAGCTCTTCTGAGCAAAATACAGTATTTTCTTTGTACAAGAGCCAACGATTGACGTATCCCTGGGGACTTCTCTGTCTTTAGCATTTAAACACACAAGTTGGATATGTTTAACCTATTGATAGGCAACAGAGACAACTATAGAATTTATTGCAGGAGAACAAACGGAGAAGGAGAATGAAAATATTTTATTTTTTTTTAATTAACTTACAGATTGAGAACTTTTATTGCTGTTGTTAGTGAAAAGAGATGAAATGAGGAAAAATAATCAGACCTATATTTTCACCTGAAACAGGATGGTGAGTAGAAAATAGTCCTGCTGGATTTTGTCTTTTAAATTAGCATACTCCCGTCAAATACAGTGTCACATTTAGAGATTAAGACTTCTCCAGGCCCGTACATAAAATCAAATAGAATTTGGAGTCAGAAGATGACTCCTGCACTTGTAGTAAATTCCACTAAATACAAATATTTCTTAATTATTAATAGCTTGACTTTTCTCTTTCTTTGGGCATTCCTGGCTTCCAAAGTTGTACGCCCCATGAGACAAGAAGAGTCTGTTTTTGTGTCTTGCCCTGACCCTGGATCTTCAATACATCTTTAAATATGGCTGTAAACCCGGTCTTCTTCCAGTGGCAGAGATGCTAGTCAAAGACAGTTACTGACCCAACTGTTTGCCACATCTCTGGAAGAGGCATGGTTCCCGTTGGTTTGTCCTGCCCGTGGAGTGCTCTCTCATACATCACAGACAAAACGAGCTGCATTAGACCAAGCTGTTTGAACTGAGGCAAGTGAATAAGCAGATTATGAGATACTGAGACGGTAGTGTTGGATGTGCTAAGGAAAGGTGGGAGCTCTTATGGGCCAGAACAATTCAGTGTTTCCGTGTAGCCAGAACACCATGTATTTCCCCTATTAAAGGAGAGGAACTATGAGTTTCAGAGGGATAATGGATGTGGGGGATTTCTTATGGAGGAATACATTATGCTTCGTGCCAGCATAAGCTCTCAGCACCAGTATCCATCCTTGAGGCGTACATTGGAAAGACTGTTTTCCTACTCAGGAAATGAAGCAACTTAGCACTGCACTCCACACGTGTGTGGAAACACTGCTTTGGGTGAAAAAAGGAGAGAAAAAGTTTCTCGATTCAAGAGTCGAGATTCCTCATGAACTGTTCCAAAGACTTTTACAGCATAGGCAGCCATGTTCAAATGCAGATGTGCAAGGTGGAAACTGTGTTCTCTCTTATCTCTTTTCCTCACTTTCCTTCTTTCTTACTTTTTTTCATCTTCTCTTCCAGTTGTTTTCCATGCTGCCCTCTTCTAGTACCTGTCATCCCTTCATATCTTCTTCTGCAAGCTGTCTTAAGTTATAAGTCATGATTATTTTTCAGCGAGGCTTCTGATTTTGATCCCTCTCTTTCTTCACTGACTGCTATTGCCAGTTCTCAAGTGATGGAGATGGGAATCCAGACCAGCACAGCTATAAATGAGCTTCAAGTGTCAATTCAGCTGGAATGCTGGCTTCCCTGTAATTTTTCCATACAATTAAATATTAACAGTCACATACATAGAGTTCATACATGAAGTTTCTAAAATAATGTAAGTTATATTTCCTATTTTCCACATACTTAGCAATTTTCTGCTTTTATTTGGTGATTTGATTATTTTTCTGAATGGAATGACTAAAACTTTCCTAGTCATGCTGGAGTTACAAACATTTGTGGTACATATTTTGTTATACTGTTAAAAACGTCACACTCCTCTCATATATGTAACCTCAAAATACATGATTACTGACATGGTGTGCCATTACTGCACGTTTAGGTTTATGATCTTGACCAAATCTAGGGAGGAATGGGAGGCTTTATTTATTCATAGTGGAAAACTGAAAATTAAGTAATGAGGTTGAATGACAGGATTAAATACTGCAGGGTGAGGAGTGCAGCGTGCAGGCACAGTATTTAGTGCGTTCATTATACACACAGGAAATTGCCATGGTTTTAAAATCCAGCCAATTTTAACTGGGGGTATTCTGATTCAGTGAAGGTGTCTAGACTGTTGAGGCACTGACCTACTTTGGGCCAGATCAGTGGATCGTATAAATTGTCATATTGCTAATCAGCATTAGTAGAGATCTGTCACAACAGTATTTCTTAAATCTTCTCTAAATTATGGAAGACAGGTGCAAATACTGTTATGAAATAACAATAAATGTATCCAAAGGAAAGGAAGCTGGAGTGAAGATAGCTATCTGAGCTTCTCCACAGGCATGTGGCTATGTAGAAATGCAGAGTTCTTCATGTATAGCTATAGCTTTGGCTTGGCTTTAGGAACTGAAAGCAGCTTAAGCATTTATGCCACCATAAGGGTTTAAAGCAGCTTAAGTGCTTCTTCTGTCTTAGGAACTAAAAATGACTTAAATACTTATGTCACCCTTAAGGACATGAAGTCAAAATCGTGCTCTTGACTCATGCAGTAGGGAGCAGACATCAGTCTCTTGTGGCTGTCTAATCTGGTTGTGCCTACAAATGATCTTTAGCAGGGAAAGGACAGGAGGGATCTGTACCTATTTTCCAGGAGATTAAAATGCAGGCGTTGTGCTGACAGAGAATCACAAAAGTCTGGGAGAAACTTGATTGCAGCAATGGGAATGCGCTTGCAGACTCTTCTGGTGATCTTGGTCTACTGAGATGCACTTTTTAGCCTCCTTACAATAGGATTTCTATTGTGGGAAGGTATTTCCCACCTCACCAGGACCTCCTTTATATGTTGACTTCTTTACAAAGCTTTTTGTCTGTCCATCCTGCCATGGATCATGGAGTTTATCGAGGTGTTAATGAGGTGGTAGGGGGGCGTGGCTGATGTCATCTCTTCCTTGCCTTACAACCTAAAATGGTAGCAAGGAGCAGTGACAAGCCCAGGATCACATCCCTGGAGAGCAGGCAAGCAGGGTATTTCCTGAAGTGCTGCCCTGTCGCTTTTCTGAACTATGGTACTCTTTTTACATCCACTCATCTATCTCAGGAAGCTGTGTGGGTCAAGAACCTCAAAAGTATGCATGCTACTCAGGAAGGGATGACTACTTTAGATGGGAATCAGAAACTTAAATACTCCAGTGCATGTGATTAAGATTTTTTCCGAATCTTAAGTCCCCATCTCTACTGCAACCGTAGTAGGAGATATTATTTCCCAAGGCTTGTTCTTAGAAGAGATAAATTAACAAGCCACAGCACACTCAGTTGCTTCAGAAATGGTCTCAAGTGTCTATACAAAGAGAGCTGTACTTATAGGCAAAGATAGTTAAGTATGAAGGTGAACTCTTACATAGGACAGATGACGAGGAGGGCCGAGAGGACCACTGAGCTGGAATGGGCTAGCACAGTCTTGAAAGCAGCAATGAGGAACTCGGGGACAAAATGACAGGCAGGGACTTCCACACCTCAAGCCAAAGCAGGGAAGGAGAGGAGCAAGGACTTGGACATCCTAGAGAAGACCAGGGGGAACCAGCTTATTTAATCCAGCAAATGCAGGCAGAGAGGAGAGTTGTCCATAAATTAGTTGGGATGAGGGAAGGAGACAAATAAAAACCATGCAAGGAAACAGAGCTGTTTAAGCTGAAGGATAGTGTTGGCACAAGAACAAATGAGTATAAATTGGCTGTGAATAAATTGAAACTATAAATGAGTTGCTAACCAGCAGAAGAGCAAGTTCCTAGAGCAGCTTCCCACTGGGGACAGAGCAGAATACCCGTGTACTTAGAAGATGAAGCTTGTTTGTGAATGGGATTATGTGTAATGGGGCTTGCCATAGTGAGGAATGAACTCAGTGACCAGGAGGTCCCCTCCTGTTTCTAACTGTACATCAGCTTAGGGACAAATCTACATCCCTTATGCAAAACATGTAAACAAGAGTGTTACCTGTGGGACTTGCAGGTCAGGGATGACTAATCCCTTTCCAGGCCAGCCTCAGAGCTGTCGAGTTTTTGCTGGCCACAATCTCTGCACATTTCTTTTGTGCAGCTCCCTCGAGCAACTGCTGGATAAGCTGTGCTTAGCAGCTGTTCTGCTGCAGTGCCTCTCCACGTCTCAGTTTTCATTTCCTATGCTGCCAGCCCTGCTGGTCTAAGGGTTTTTCTGCAGCAGCACAGGTCAGGGCAAGATTTGTGCTAGAAGGTGCTTTAAACATCCCTTCTGTTTGAAGTGTGTAGTGAAGTTTAGCGAGGAGATATTTAGCACCCCTGTTTAATTTATAGTTCCAGGAGAATAACTGTGAGAGGATAAGAAAAGCCTAAAATTATAATTACATAATAGAAATGAAAGCAATTTTTAGCAATACTGACATTATGCCTTCTTACCCACACATTACCAAGGCAGTGGGGTTCTTTCCAGTTTTTTTCCTAGCATGTGCTGGGGTAGCACGTCCAGAGTAGAAAGCAGAATCAGGAGGTTTGCCCAATGATTTCTGCTTTATCCCTCAAATAACACTTTGTTTTTGCAGATGTAATCTCAGTTGCAGGTGACAGTCATTCTTTTTCTCATGTTCCTAACTCATTCCACTGATGTGAACGGTAGGCTTTTGTGCTGCTATTTGACTCTGTAACAGCAGAAATGGCCTTTGTTTATGTATTGAGTAACTAATGGGTACCAAGCAGTCAGCTTGGATATGGTTATACATTCCCTTTCTTCTAAAAAACATACAGAGTAGGGAAATCAAGCATTAAGATGTTATAGGTCCCACCTCCGATCTCTTCGTCAACTACTACTGTATGGAGTTGCACACGATGTGCACTGACCATATAAGAACACATTTTTAACATGCTCCCTCTTTAAATTGTATTTCTTGTCATGTAAGCATTTATGCTTCCAAGACACTGCAGGTTGTGCTACCAGATGCCAGCTTCCCCAGTAGAAATTACACACCAAGTTCAGCCTTAATTTCAATAAATCTGTTGGTTTTGCTCTGGAATTGATATCTATTTAAGAGCTTTCTTCTTCAAAGCCAGGGCATTCTAAAACCAAAATCGATATAGAGGTCAGCTCTCTCTGTTCATGTTGGAGCCAAATGTTAATGGCAACATTCTTTAAAGAAAAGAAAATGAGCCAGGACAGACTGAGGCTTGGTAATGAGCATTGAAATGACATGAAAGTGACTGGAATTCTGCAAATGACCCCTGTTTAGCAGCTTTTCAGAACTGTGTGCAATGGGAGATAGCTAGTGGAATTTGAGCTTTTATCAGGGCCTTTTTTTTTTCAGGTCACAAATTCTTAATAGTACAGAGCTGGTGCTTCAGAGCCTTGTGTTAGCAAGCCTGACACTAGGGAGTAATATCGTTGTTTTTCATGCTCCTATTTACTGTCATAAGGATTACCAACATAAGTAAAACTTGCAGGTTTGAGTCTATCAAATTAAAAGAAAAGCCTTTTCATACCCTGAAACTGCATCAAAATTCAATTTCACTGGGAAAAAAAAATATCCTTCTGATCTAGTCCCTGGAATGTGACATTTCACGGGTGTAATAAGGTTACAAACAGATTATAAAATGAAACCCTATAAATCCTCATTGTACTGTACCAAAGCTTCTGCTTTGCATAATACTCTTATTCCTGACTGTTCTTTGTTTTACAAGCTGAAAACTATTCACTTTCTCTCATAATAGAGACCGGGGAGTCAAAACCACCATGCAAAATCCAAACGTAATTACGTGAGTCAATGAACCTGAATGCCAGAGTTCGCAAACTTCTGAACTTTTCTAATTGCTGTTGTTTGCAGAGTGAGGTCTCCCTCTTCTTTAAGCATATTTTAGATATTGCATGTTGTTTTCTGCCAAATAACAAACCTAAAAAAATCCCAGTGTTTTAAATCTAGTACCTGTTTTGTTGGTATAGTGCTGCTAAGTGCCTGTAGTTGGCTGGTCAGTTTCCAGATCATACTGTGAGTGTGTAGGGCATTGGAATCTGGCCCTGTGCAATCAGGGTAATAAAGGCAGTGAGTTCATTACCGCAGAGCACGTCTGAGTTCTGCTGTGCTCTTGTGCTCATTTAATGTGGAACAAGAGCTTCTTCTGGACTGGCCTTTTTAGTATTTGGGGCATTTCTGTAGGTTTGCTGAAACATTGCTCCTATGTGAAATGCAACCAAAAGCAACTGAGGTCATATGAGAGATAAAAATTACTCAGATTAGCAGATGCTGTAGTGAGCTTATTTCTTCTAGGCTTTACCTGAAGATGAAGATCCTCAAAGGGGTTAAACAAGAACAAGATGACTTTGCAGGCAAGCTCTCAGAGCCCTCCTAGAGCATCAATGCAGTGAGCAAGAACTGTGCAAAGAGAGGTTTGATTGTGGCAAAAGCAGAAAGGAGTGACAGGATAAGGGAGCAGGGCCAACAACTGTGGAGTGACACAGTTGCACAGTAATGTGACGGTGATCACAAAATGGCTGACAGATGAGCCACTGGAGTGACAGACAGAGGTGAGTGATCAGTCACCATTCTAGGCAAACTTTTTCAGCAGCTCCAGTGAACCTGGACAGAAGAGGGGGTGAGAGAAGGAGCATTTTGCCCACGAGAAAGGACAGTTTTAGAGGGTGCTTGCACTGATAAATGTGAGAAGTCCAGAGGGCAAGGAGCAAGTTCATTTGGAGTGAAAAAATTGTCCTGCAGAGAGTGTCTCTGAAGGAGCATCCACAATGTGTGAGTGTCCACTCAGGGCAGTGGGGTAAAGAGAGAGCTTCTGCTGCGAGCTGACTGACCCAGCCATGAAGATTTTGAATCCAGTGGAAATCCCGTGTCATCCATGCAATTGTGTATAATTTCTGTCTTGGCCGTGTAGGTTTAACCACATAGATTATAGTCTGTAATATTTATAGGAAGGCGTGGCCAAGAATTACTTCAGTGTATTGAAGTTTGTCCCTTTTTCTTTCAGGAGAGTGCACATTAATCTCATTGTAGCATTTTGATTCAATTTCACAACACTGGGCATCTGCATACTTCTGGTACAGCCATGTGTAATGCAAATGGACTACATAATATAGATAGGCACTTGAAACATAAACTGCAGATTACATGCTGTACATTGTTTAACATGTCTTTGTTCTGGTCATATACTTCGTCCATCAGAAACTTTAAGAAATAGCAATGAAGTTTCAGAAAGAGAAAAGAGCAGTCATCTTTTACAGGCAACCGACATCTGTTTGCCGTAGAGATGTTGCATAATTGTGAATAAAAGTGATTATATTTGGTTATCTGATTGTTTTCAGGACTTTAGGGAAGATTGGGATTTTTTTGTGCGTGTGTGTGCATGTGTGTGTGTGTGTGTGTGTGTGTGTGTGTGTTCGAGTAACAACTACTGAGTTTCTGTAGGGCTGGCTTTTTCTGTGAGCTACTTATGCACCAGATACTGATTTCATCTTATGCTGTGATCACGTGTAAACTCTGGAAGGAGTTTTTCTTGTGTCCTAGTAGGAATAATCTCATTTGCTGTGAAATGCAGCCATCTAGTGGCACAACCAAAAAGTTGTGGTAGAAAGTACAGGAATGGTGATGTCTCTGAGGCAGGATTTATCAAGGGGAGTTCAGAAGGATGAACTGTTGAAATTCCAACCTTTGTGCACCTTTGGAAGTCCAGGTGTAGGATGATTTTGTTGCTTTCTGAAGCTGTGGGAAAACAAAACAAAACAAAACAAAAAAACCATAAAAAGTAATAATAATAACTTGAGGCTGACCCTGGTTCATCAGCTTGTTTCTGCTCAGAAACATAATCAGTGAGAATTAAATTCTTTGCCAGACTGGATCTTGATGAAGGGAACAGAGCAAGCTACTTTTCAGAAAGAGTAAAAGGTACACAGCCCTAGCCTGTCTATGGATGCACTCACAAACAAGAGTTGCCTAGGACTGGCTACAGATCCAGGCTGGGTGTCGCTCCCAGAGGCTTTCATGCAAGGCCGTGCTTCGCAATGGCAAAATCTGTTTTGATGGATGGATCTATGCATGGAATGTTTAGTTACTGGACTACGTAGAGTTTTGTCTCCCCTACCACAATGTATACATGAAGCCAGTACTGAAAGAAAACAAGGAGAGTGGGATACTGAGAAGATCTGATCGAAACTTGGTTTAGCAGTTGTGTTGATTTTTGAGGTTGGAGCTCATTTTTTCAAAGGCCTGATTTTGTAAATGTTATTTGTGTTGAGTGGCACTTGTGTAGACTTCCCTCATCTGAGAAAACATTACTCGGTGTTGAAGTGGTGCTGTGCATGAAATTCCCCAGGATCCGTTTAACAGCTTGTATCTCTGATGCCTGATCCCAAGCCTGTTGATGTCAGTTGAGACAAATTCATGGCCTTAGTGGACTTCCAGGGCAATGTATGATTTGAATGCTGTGACCTTTCTGCAGTGCAGATAATCTTGTTCTTCTAGTACCACAAGATCAATGCTCTTTCAATGCAAAACAACAGTAACTTTGCTGGCAAAGTTATGTTTCTGTTAATCATCTGTAAACTTCCTTCTACCCAAACAGCATATAAATAATGACCACATACATGGCGAGAAGAAAGAATTTGTGTGCCGATGGCTGGACTGTTCCCGGGAGCAGAAACCATTCAAAGCCCAGTATATGCTGGTGGTCCACATGAGGAGACATACAGGGGAAAAGCCACACAAATGCACTGTGAGTAAAGGAGGCTGAGCTCAGGCTTTGACAGAGACCTGGGGCTGTGTGGAGAGCAGAGCAACCCAGGTGCTGTGTACTCTGACCTCCTGTCCATCAGATATTGCTACAGCTGACACTGCTTGTCTGCTTTGTTATCCAGCTGGCCCAGGTGGTAAGAACTGGATAACTTGGCCAACTTTCTCACATTTAAAAAGTGAAGACCCGAAAGGCAATATTAAACAGGACTCAATTTGTTTAAGTTGTTTGAAAGCACTTTCTCTTACAAAGCTACATCTGGGTGTTTTTGTGGGCCATTAGTCTCCTAGTGACTCAGTGACTGTCTTAGACGAAGTACATAAATGCTGTTCTGTACTGTAAGAGAAGATTTATATAGTGCTGGAAGCATTTTAACTTGAATTGTGATGATTTTGCACAGGTAAAATTAAAACTAAAATCTAACAAATCAAAACAAGACTACATTGCATACGGTTATGAAGGCTTGGAATGTTTTTAAACTTTCATAGGTCAGCTTTTACCATTTCTTAGAAGTCCAAATATTAAAATTAATCTAGACATACTCTTTATTTGCAGTTTGAAGGTTGTACAAAGGCCTACTCCAGACTAGAAAACTTGAAAACGCACTTGAGATCTCACACTGGAGAGAAACCATATGTGTGTGAACACGAGGGCTGCAACAAAGCTTTCTCCAATGCGTCCGACAGGGCCAAGCACCAAAACAGGACTCATTCAAATGAGGTAAGTAAGCATAGCTTCCAAAATAAAAAATAAAATAAAATTGTGAGTCGAACAGACCTAGACCTACAATGTGATCGTAGCAGTTTGTTATGGAGGACAGCCATAGAAATCCTCAGCAACCTGAAGGGAGTACTGGATAACAATTATCAGCACAATTATTTTAACATCAGACAGATCTAAAGAAGCTATGGGTCATTTTGTTAAGTATGAGAGGAGTGGAGGGAGGACTGATGGGGAATCTAGTGGAAATATGCATGTTAACCAGGCAAAGATTTGAGCTGACATGCTGCAATCATTTTTCTTTCTGGAGCTGGTGGGGTTGTCCAGCTCTCAGAGCATGTCACCTTGCCTTGTTACATGCTGACATCTGGTGGCTGTTGAGCTGCAGCTCTTGCTCAGGAGGAAACGAACCACAGCCTCCTGCACTCCTCTCTCCTCCAGCAGAGAGGGAGCAAAGATTGCCCACCTGGGCTCTGCAACATCATGTAATGTCCCTTCCAGAGCTGCTGACAGGCGTAAAGAAGTCTCCAGGGGCTGGAAAATTTGAGTTGCCCTAGAAGTTCCAAGTTACACCTCTTTGCTTTTCTCAGGACTATTACACTCTTTTTTTTTCCTTTCTGAATAAACCTCACAGAGTAGGGATGCAGTAGAGGGAATTTGTTCTTTCCAGGCAAACCCACTGTGGCAGTCCCAGCTGTCTCAACAACTGCAACATTCTTAGACAAGGTATACTGATGTAGGGCCTGCCATGAATGCCGCTGGAAAGCAATTTGGCAGTTCCTCACAGTGCCATTTTGATTGTTAAGTGAGTAACCTATATGGAGATTTAAAAGCAGCTCAGATATCTTGATGCAGATGTGCTGTACAGAGCTGAGCTATGTGCACATCCTTAGCATCTGGAGAAAACATGCTTCAGAAATTCAGCATTAACTTCACATTGCTACAATTGACATTTTTGCTCTTATTGAAGTCAGCGTGAGCATTTTTCCACTGACATCAGTGGATGCAGGCTCAGGCCATAGATAGCCATTAAGAAGCCACATTTTTCAAAGGCTCTATAGTGCCATGTATAAACACAGAGAGAATGCCTTTAAGGAACTCTGCACGAGGAACTCTTTTTCTTGAGGGTTAGTGTAAATAAGACTTAAAATAGTAGTTTCTTGGAAACATTTCAGTAATAAAAGCGAGTGAATGATGCTTTCTTTCCTGAGGCAGATAGAATGTTTAGGAAGGGCTCAACTCTTCCATTCTGATCCTCTCATGATATAAGGACCAAGAAAGTCTTGGTGAGATTATAAGACAGTAAATTTACTTTTCTCCACATTGCTTAATGGACCAGATAAATTTGTAGGTAAAGGAAGCTGTTCTTAAAGAAAATGAGTGATTAATTATGCTAGTAACAGTAATATTACTAGTGCATATATTGCTGCAGTGTGAAAGTGCTTATGGAAGTGAATGCTGTGCTTTGACATGTGAACTGGTGATCTTAAAGAGCCAGGAGAGAAATTCTTCCTCAGATATTCCTGCCTGAAAAAATGTCTCAACGTGTTCTGAAGGTGATTGTTTGCCTCTGAATGTCGAGGAGTAGGTACTGGGTTTACTGGAAATAGAGTATCAGATTGCTGACAGCAGTGGACAGGATAGATAGGCCAATCTTCATAAGCTTCCATCGCTTTGCTGCTGTGATAAGTCAAAGCTGTGCCAGTTCATATTATGAGAGACTCTGTCCTCTGTAAGCCATGCATCATTATTGAGTACCAAAACCAGGGGAAATTAATAGATTTGACTCGATGCAGTCACTCTAGAGACTGTAAATTAGATAACAAATTCACCATGAAAGGGTGTAACTGTAGTGCCAGCTGTGCTCCAAGGAGCTCTTCAGGACTCCCAAATGGAATTAAACCTAATTTGATGTTTTTTTCCTGGCATGGCAGAAACCGTATGTTTGCAAGATCCCAGGCTGCACAAAGCGCTACACAGACCCTAGTTCTCTCCGGAAGCATGTGAAGACCGTGCATGGCCCAGAAGCACATGTCACCAAGAAGCAGCGAGGAGACATCCACCCGAGGCCTCCACCACCCAGAGACCCAGGCAGCCACTCTCAGACACGATCGCCAGGCCAGCAGACTCAGGGTGCGACTGGGGAGCAGAAGGACCTCAACAACACTACCTCAAGGCGTGAAGAATGCCTCCAAGTGAAAGCAGTCAAGTCAGAGAAACCAATGGTATGCAATACACTGTGACATTTCCTTTGACCTTTCTCTTTTTGGAACTTCATGGTAATCCCATTAAGAAATGCTCAAACCCATAAACTCCAGCTCACAAGTTTGGATCTTTGTGAGGCTGTCTTTTTCGTTTACATTGTAAAATGTTTTTAAAGCCCCAGAAATAGCAAATAAAAAGATTACATCTAGTCTGTGCAATACACAGTAAGTGCAGTGCTGGCAACTCTCACAATAATTGTTTCTCTTAAAACTCCATCTTCTGGAATCAGCGTATTATGAGAAAATCATAGCTTTCATTTTAAAAAGGCAGGTTTTTTTCAACTCTTCTGTTTACAGAAGGGAGTATTCGAGTCCTACAGGCTCAAAATCTGGATGCAAATAAAACCAAGTCAAAATTACTACCATGATGATGTTGGTGATGGTAAATTTTGGAGAACCTGGAGAAAGAATCAGATTTTAGGGGCTTGAGGATGTCATGCCTGGCAGACGGAATCAAACCGAAGCAAGATGAGGTGACTTTCTTCAATGGCAGGAGGAGATATGTTGATAATATTTGATCTCTACCGTGATGTGACCTCTTAGGTTAATCTGATACTTACTTTAATTTGACTACGTTAGCCTAATTCAAATTTAAGTAAATTAAAATGAATTTGAAGTCTCATCAGGTCTTTCTCTGGTTTATCTCCAATGTACTGTATTATACCAGTGTAAAGGACCTCATTATTTTTAGAGCTTGGGGGTAAAATTAATTCAATTTTCTGACACGCTATTTGAAACAAAAGAAGTTCTTCTTTCACGTGCCTTCACTTAAAATGCATCCTATCCACAAGGATTAAAACCAGTCAAAGAGGTCCCTCCATCCTCTTCCCCTTCTGAGTCTACATTCCAACTGGACTCAATCCTTGGGAGCTACAAATATGAGCCCTCCAAACATTGCTGTTATGGTTGATCTCCATGCTGCAGTTCAAAATGATTACTCACTGAAATACGAGCTATTGCTATACTGTGCTTAATGCTTACACCCAAACTTTGGAATATTAATCCCAAATTCATAAACATTCAGGTGTCCAGAGTTAATTCCTTTTGAGGTCTAAAGGAGATCCTCTACTGTCTTTGGTGATAATTGCCTTAAATTACAAAGGAACAAAACCCATTCCTCTCTTGCTTGTGTAGCTAAATCCATAGCATTACTGAGGTATGCTGAGCTTTCAAATATAAATGGTTTCATAATAACGATTGCTTTCATGGTATTAAATATTTATCTCTGGAAAATATCTTCTAAAAACAATTTTATGTTTCCTATTTTTATTACTTGTGTGAATTAAGATATGTGCTCTGTTTTTTAACTAATCCAATGTCTTTTCTGTCTAATGCTCTTAAATGTCTTGTTCTAACTTCCTAAGGACAGTGGGTAATAAGGTGAGGGCATTTAAACTTCTCTGCTGTTTTTCTTCCTGCAACATTATTTGTGTCTTTATTTTAGCCTTCTGCCTGTTATCCAATCATTCCTTTATTTAGTAATGTGCAATCCATCAAACTCATTCCCAAATGTAACGTGCTGTGAGTATTTTGCAACACTTGACATGTGAAAAATCTGGCATATTGGTGAAATGTCTTCAGAAATGTCTCTGAACCTTCCTCTCTAGCCCTTTTTTTTTTAATTGCACACCTAGAAATATGTTTCACATAATGCTGTTCTTCTGTAACCTACCTCACTGTGATCTTTACACATGGCTACAAGAACAGGCTTCTGTCACTGCTCTTCCTCCGTGCAGCGTGGAGCTATTGTACAGAAGCACAAGCTCTCTTCTGAGTAATAACAGTTGTTTCTATTCTTGTCACCAAATCTTCTGTGGCCAGGATTTGGAAATCAGCTTGCTCAGTGTGGCCTCATAAATTCTAGGTATCATCATTCAAGTTAGAAGTAATATAATAGTTATTGCATCTGAATTGACTCCTCAGGGACATATGAAGCTACAGTACTGCTTTCATTCACTGATGTTAAAAGTGAGAGCAACCATTGCTACCTCAGAAATTCTTGCTAGCATTTGTCAGTAAGAATGTGCATAAAAATCACAGGCTGGCAGGAAAAAAAAACGAAGTGAAATATTTATATGAAACTGTTCTTGGGAGCAAAATGATACTGCATGCACAGATTTGTGATCACTCTAATACAGCCCACTGTGTCCAGAGACTTCTGCCTGTCTTGCTACGTGTTTTGTCTGTCAGTCAGTCAGTCTGTCTGTTTCAGTTTGTTTGAGAGGTTTCCCCATGCTTTTACAAGTACATCATGAGTGTAAAAAGTAAACCAAGCCTGTATTTCCCTACAGCAAGAATCCTGCTACAGCAGTGGGAGCACCGTTAAGAAAGAAGAAGCTATTGCAGTGGGTTTACATTCCTATAGATAGACTGTACTGTGTACTTAGAAGATTCCATCAGTTCTAATGAAACAAAGGATTTGATTTGGTAGATCATCACCTTCTTAATGCAGAGCAGAGATGGAATAAGTTAGAGCGTGTTGCTAGGGTCCTTCAGGATGCTGATAATATGTTACAGTAGTTTTGCACTGATACTCTGTCTCTGTTTTATTACATGCCAACATTTCTGGCCAACCACTGCTCGTAACAATGAGCCTTAAGCATGGAAAGTACTTAAATTCTTTAGCCACAAGTCTAATTAAAAAAAAAAACAAAAACAAAACACAACAAATTCCAGTGTTGTTGGAATCTTGTTTGTTTGTTTGTTTGCTGCAAGCCTAGCACTGTAAATTAGACCTCTTAACATGGCTGAATTCTAATCTGGTTTGTTGACCTGCATTTGGGAGCAGTGCATTCCCAACAGGAGTATATATACAAACGTTCTCTTAAATGGTATGGAGTGTATTCCCAGTTATGGGAACAACTGAGATAGATGAATGGCTCACGTAGATATAATATATACTGTCAGCAAGATATTAAAGTAGATGTTAGTACCAAGTTCTGCAATGACATTCACTGCAGTTAAAGTCGGTATTCTAGAAAGCCTCCTAATGAAAAATCACTGTCATTTAACATTAAACTTTTCTTTACATTTAGTTTTCCTTGTCTCCACTTAGATCTACGTTTGTCTCAACAAATTAACATTGTCTGCTTAATCCTGATGTTCTTGTGTTGCTTCTTTCACTCCAACAGACATCTCAGCCAAGCCCTGGTGGTCAGTCTACATGCAGCAGCGAACAGTCCCCCATCAGCAACTATTCCAACAATGGGATCGAGCTTACTCTGACTGGTGGCGGTAGTGTAGGAGACCTCAGTGTCATCGATGAAACCCCAATCATGGACTCTACCATTTCCACAGCCACCACAGCACTTGGCTTACAGGCCAGGAGGAATATGACAGGGACCAAATGGATGGAGCAAGTGAAATTAGAAAGGTTGAAACAAGTTAATGGAATGCTTCCAAGACTGAACCCCGTTCCACCTTCCAAAGCCCCAACCTTGCCGCCTCTCATAGGAAATGGTAAGATCTGTGTAATGGAAGCCATGACTTTTTGTCCTTAAATTCCTTGGTTGCAATACTTGCCCCAGTATTGCAGCACTGGGGAAAGACTAGCACAGGTATGAAATGGAATTCATACCTGTGAGAATTGTCCATAAACTGATCAATTTTTGTTTATCCCCTCATTGCAAGCCTTACTACTCACCTTGAGAGAAGACTGATAGTCTTGTGTTTTATAGCAGGGGAGAGCAGGACAATAAACTTATCATGATTGAAATACTCACTGCAGTAAAAGGTTTGGACCCAAGATCAGTTTATTTTTAGGCAAGGCAGATGAATGAAATATCTAGCAGTTGATTGTATGGAATTCTTTCAGATGAGACGTAAACAAGACACCCTTTGCATTGATACATTGGGCTTCCCTTTAAATAAGCTGCTTCCATGAATGCAATTAATTTTATGTATAGATACCACTACTACAAAATGTAGATACTTATGAATGGGAGCAAGAAGAGATGGATCAAGGATCAATATCTGGTTTTTTTATGAGATGGTACTTATCTCTTTGTTGCCAAAACACATGTCCCTGCTGTCTGTACATTGCCTACAGCATACCTGTAGGTTTATGCACTCCACCCAGCAGTGACTGCCCAGGATTTCTGAAACACATTCAGTCAGAAGAAACTATGTAAAATTAAGAAATGTATTCTGTTTACTTAAAAACAAAACAAAACAAGGAAACCAGCAAAGATGTTTTGCAGTTGTTAGGAGTTATTTGAAGAAGTCTTAGAAATGACCTTGAATAGCCTCCAATTTGTGTATTTTGCCATTCCCATGCAAATGCCTGCTCAATTATATTTTGCCTATAAAAAGCTTTCTTATGACTGTGTCCTTCTGGCACATCAGTAAGCATAGCTGCACTGCAGGCTTGGGGACTACAGCAGCTGATGACAGTTTGTGGCTACGGCCTGTAAATTTTGTGCTGGGATTCACACTGAAATGTTACCATTGAGTCTCTGAATTAGCTTTTAACCTAGGGAAACAGTTTTTATCCTTACTTACTTCAATAAAGACCGCTGCTATGATTAGTTATGACGACGTAGGCATTCGCTCTCTACTCTCTGCTTTCTATACTGTGTGGGGTTTTTTTTTTTGTACTAGTTTCTGGTAATACATGTCTTTTTATCTGTGAATTTCACCTCCAGGTACCCAATCAAACAGCAGCTGCAGTGTAGGAGGATCCATGACTATTCTGCCGAACAGGAACGAACTTTCAAGTACGGACATCACTGTGTTGAACATGCTAAATAGGAGGGACAGCAATACGAGCACAATCAGTTCAGCCTACTTGAGCAGCCGCAGGTCTTCTGGAATCTCACCTTGCTTCTCCAGTCGGAGGTCCAGTGATGCCTCTCAGACTGAGGGAAGACCACAAAATGTGAGCGTTGCGGACTCCTATGACCCCATTTCAACAGATGCCTCTCGGCGCTCCAGTGAAGCAAGCCAATGTGATGACCTGCCAAGTCTTCTCAGCCTCACCCCAGCCCAGCAATACAGGCTGAAAGCTAAATATGCAGCAGCTACTGGTGGACCCCCACCAACTCCACTGCCTAATATGGAGAGGATGAGCCTCAAAACAAGGATGGCACTCTTGGGTGACTGCAGGGAGTCTGGAGTATCTCCACTGCCTCCAGTGAATGCCCCTCGAAGATGTAGTGACGGTGGGGCAAATGGTTACAGCAGGAGGCATCTTCTTTCTCATGATCCTCTAGGAAATGGGACAAGGAGAGCCAGTGATCCGGTAAGAATGGTCACCGATAACCTCTCTGTCCCTAGAGTCCAACATTTCAACAGTCTTAATAGCTTTAACTCTCCTGCTTTGCCTCCATCCATGGAAAAGCGCAACCTAGTCCTTCAGAACTATACCCGTTCTGAGGGTGGCGTTTTCCGTGGCTTCAGTTCCCCCTGTCCTCCAAGCATCAGCGAGAATGTCACCCTGGAGGCTGCTACGATGGAAGCAGGTGGCAGTTTGAATGATGAGGATCTCCTGCCAGATGATGTGGTTCAGTATCTGAATTCCCAGAACCAGGGCATGTGCGACCACTTGTTGAACAATGTCCTAGACAGCAACAAAATGCATCACAGTGTGGCTTTAGGAAACAACAATCCTAGCAGCTTCGATCGAGCCCCTGCAGCAAGCAGTCAGCCTGCAGGCTCAGAGGCAAGCAAGAGTGACTTACCCATTCAGTGGAATGAAGTAAGCTCAGGAAGTTCTGACTTATCTCCCACAAAACTGAAATGTAGTCAGCGCTCAGCAGTGCAGCAGGCTAGAGCCTTTGGACTGTATAACAACATGATGGTTCAGCAGCAGAACATGCAGAGAAGCAGTGTGTCCCAGCAACATGGCTATCAGAACCTGATGGAAAAAAATGGTTCCTATAGTTTGCAGCAGAACACAGTCCTTGGCAGCGGAGCCAGTAGTTCTTTCAGCATGCAGCCCAATAAGCCTTATGGTGAAAGCATCAGCAGGCAACCGATGATTTCTGGGGCAATGGACAATTCCTGTAGCATGACAGTTCAAGGGCAGAAGCTAAGAAGCAGCAACACGCCAGTAAGTGGGAACCAGCAAAATTTTGGTCATCCCATCGCATCCAGTGATCAAGCCACCAGTATGGCAAATGGGATGCCGAACAGGAATATGATGGAACAGGAATATTTGCAAAACCAACTGGTTGGGGATGGCATTCATTACCAGGGAGTCAATCAGTCCGGTCCAATGATGCTAGAGCAGGTTAGTCCTACCTCACAAAGCAGCCTCTATCAAGGGCCGCAGAGTTGTCCACCGGTATCTCATACCATTGGTAACCAGTCTTCAGGTTTGTCAGCAGCCAAGAGTTACCAGCCGTGTGCTAATTACAGCGGCAACAGACGGCAAAATGTGTTGCGGAACAGCCTGGCACAACAGCAAGGACATGTAAGTGATGGCAACCAGACGTACAGGGTAAACACCATTAAGTTGGAGATGCAAGGTCAATCACAGCAGTTCTGCTCTAATATGCAGAATTACTCTGGTCAGTTATATGACCAAACCACGGGTTTTAGCCACCAAGCTATGAAAACAGGTTCTTCTTTCTTTGTTTCGGAAGCTAACTGCCTGCTGCAGGAGACTGCTACTGCAAACTCCTCTGAGCTTCTTTCCCCGGGGGCTAACCAAGTATCAAGCACAGTTGACAGCCTTGACAGCAACAGCCTAGAGGGTGTGCAGATTGATTTTGATGCTATCATAGATGATGGAGACCACGTCAGCTTAATTTCAGGAGCCCTGAGCCCAAGCATCATTCAGAATCTCTCCCGCAATTCCTCACGCCTCACCACTCCCCGAGCGTCTCTTACATTCCCAGCTATGCCTGTAAGCACAACCAACATGGCTATTGGGGACATGAGTTCTTTGTTGACCTCACTTGCAGAAGAAAGCAAGTTTCTTGCTGTTATGCAATAGACATGAAAAAAAAAGCCCGCTTAGGAGATAACAGATGAAAAAAAGACTCATATTTTTTAGTTGTGTATGTATTTTAGCAATCTCATCTCACCTAAATGGGATGTGTTTCAAGTATATTCCTTTTATGGAATAAGAACTCTGAAAACCCTAAAGTGTTCTAGGGAGAAACTGTCTTCCATTTCAGTTTTGAATCAGTATTGCTACACCCATTCCCTCACCTCTCACTTGCCTCTCTCTCTCTTCCTCCCTTTTTGAATGTCTGTATGCTTCCTTTTTCTTCTTTTTTTTAATTGTAAACCAATGTAAACGTGTGAAGTGCATGTTCTTGTTTTGTTTGTTTTTTTGAAAGAAAGTTCTGATGAAACAGCTTAACTTTCTGTTAGTCAAAAGAAACTTGACTTTGTAAAACTGTTGCAAATTTTTCCCTACACATAAAGGCACAAAATAACCATGCAGGATGTAAAGCAAACATACAGTGAGGAAATCCTCTCTGGATGCATTGAATACATCACACTGAGGTGGACAACCAATTTAAGAATGCACTGCCATGGTACCCCTAAGCTGTAGTTCCAGACTTAAGAGCACAAGAAATACGAGGTTCAAGCAAGTAAGAAACGTAAACCCACCAGCCCTTTGATACCTAGCAAATGTTTAAGATTTTGGTAAACACGCAGATAGATGTCGCTGCCTTGCATAAGGATTGTACTGTGAGTGTGTTTCAGAGGAGACAGAGGACAAGAAAGCTTTTCTTAGTATAACTCTTGTTTTATTTGCAGTATTTGGTATTCTGTTTTTCAACTTTTTTATTCGAATGACTGGGTAGTGAAATTATATGAATGTTTGGTGATTTGGACAGTCTCTAATCCTTTCTTTGCATACCATATTGATGGAGAGATGATCAGGCTCTTATAATGAATTATTTCATACAATGAAATAATGAAATGCCAGTATTGCAGGCTGGGAACCCTTTCTTTTTTTTTCTTTTTTTTTCTTTTTACAGTAACTATTCCTTTGCCAGAATAATTGTCTTGCACATTCCTTCTAACACATACAGTTTTGTTAGATGGATTGTGTGTTTTACAGTAAGTAAAAGCCTGTTGACATACCACATGGTTACAAATCCAAAAGCAACGTGGTCTTGGCATGTTAAACCAGTAGCAAACAGACTAGCCAAGTAAATTAAAGTGATTACAAGCAACCCAGTAGTCTTAAATGTTTTTCTAGTGTATCCAAGCTTTACAAAATTGAAAGATTGAAGCTGTCATTTAAAGTAGCAAAGAAACAACCTGAACAGCAAGTTGGTCTGGTAGCCTATCAAAACGTAAAAATACTAACCCAGCCACTCTAAACTTGGTGACAGCAACATGCATTTCAGCTTGAGGCAGATCAGTGAGTCAATGCCTAGGCTCAGTTACACCAGCAAAAATTGGACCCATCACACTGTGAGCATGAAGTAACTCCCTTTTAGAGGTGGATGGAATTTTCTCCATAACAGCCGGCTCCTGTAGCAGATTTTTGACTGTGTTGTGCCCCCCCACACACACACACACTATGCTTCTGAGTAAGCAATTGGGCAGAACATTGAAAAGAGCAAGGCTTGAGTTCACTCGTTCATAGAAGCTACACACAAGTCCAGCTCTTACAGTCATCTCTATTAACTCCTGATATTAAAATGCTGTTAACAGGATGCAAGTGGTGCCGACACTTACAGTCATGGATCTGATGTGGGGAACTAACTCATGTAGATGTATGATGAAGACAGGTGATTTGGTCCATTTTAGACTACAGATGCATTTTAGCCAAGTCAGAATTAAGAATAGCACTAGAAAGTGATACCTAAAGCTCAGAATGCCGTAGCACTCATTTTTTTTACTGTAGAAAAAGGTGAAATACCAGCTTGTTCAGGGCATAGCATTTGAGGAATGTGAAGAAATACAGCTTAGGTGGAGCTTTCTGATAGCATCAATCTATTATCAGCTGCTACAAGCAAATGAAGAAGCTGTAAATCTGAAAGAAAACATATGAATCCTTTGCTGAGGCTGTATTTGGGCTTATCACAGAACATACTAAATGTGAGCTGGAATGTCAGGGATCAAGACAAATGTAAATAAAAAGATTTCCTCAATATCCTACAACTTTTATCATTGTCCTGCTCCTGTCTTTCTCCATATCTTTAGCAAGCATTTCTTCTCTTGTCTGCATTATGCACATGTACTCCCTCCCTTTGTGCTCTTTGCCCATTGCTGGTTCCCCTCCTGACCTTCCTGCTCATCATCAGCTCTGACAGCCCTTCTGTAGTGGTCTCCAGCCTTCAGAGGGAACTGTGTAGAGTTTATCAAGGCAGTTAGCTGGTTTGGATTCAGGGATGCTTCTACTGCTACACTTCACCTTGCAGTGCAGTTGTATTAATAGCTTGTGCCCCTACTGAGAAAGAGCATTAGGAAAGGCTGTGCTCTCATCAGCTGGAAGTATTTAAAATGGTTCATGGTAACCAGTGGCTGACTGTTCACTAAGCCATCAATTACATGTTTATAAACAGTTTCAACAGGGATACTTATGACTAGCCCAGGAAGAGGTGGCTTAGGAGAGAAGCCTTTTATTATTACATAGCGAATACATTTTAAAAAAGAATAATTTTTTTAACTCAGTTTTGCAGTTTATAATTGTATTTGCTTGTTCAGTTGAAGCTGGGAAAGATGTGATTTATCAGAGCTAAGGAGAATCCATTCACATTGCTTAAGACTAAAAGGGACTGAGTATCTGATTTGCCTTCTTTCCTGGACTTGACAAACCTTTGTCGCTCACTTAGCCCTGTTTCAGGCCAACAATGTGACTTGGCCTAAACCACATGTTCCAGAAAGTCATCTAGTTTTGATTTGGGGATGACAAAGAAACAGAGACTCCACAGTGTCCCTGGAGAGTTTGTTCAAATGGTTTATCATTTTCACCACTGACGCATATGTGCCTCTCTTCTTTACATAAACATATCACTTCTCAGCTTTTACTATCCTATCATGCTTTTCTTTTTGATGCTAAAGAACCTGATTTGTTGACATCTGTGGAGGTATAGCTCCAGCTGAAGATAGCTGGAGGCCCAGCTATCTTCATTTTTTGTTTTGTTTTGATGAGGTAGAGTGGGCTCTTAGAACATGGTACTGTGAGGCTGGACACAACCATTAAGTTGGTAACCAACTTCTGGATGTGTGATATTTAGGGGAAAATCCCACTGGCGTCACTCACAAGTTTACTAGCACCCTCCTGGTCTTCCAGTCACAGAGCCGAAGCTTGCTTTTGTGTGTTTGATGTATTTGGCAGTTGGAAGCACACCACTCACCCTAAAGTACTAGCAAATGCAGGAGTTTTTGTGATTTTCTCCTGTTTTTTTAAAGCATTGCAGTGGTCACAGGCTGACTCTAAATCACCCTTTCTTCTAATGGCTCTTCGAGGATCTTCCAGATCGATTACTATTGGCCTTGGGTACATCTGCCTTGCTCACATTTTTACAGACTTTTTTACTTTCCACAAATCTGGAGTCACCTGTGAGAGTTCATCCATAAGGTAGACTGGGTGGATGAAAGGTATTTTTGCAGAAAAGTCAGTGGGCTTCCAGTGGGGGAGTTGCTGGTAAGTACGATGGCCTAGTATGTCCACACATCAGATAATCTTATTCTCTCATTGGAGAATGGTCCCAGATGACACATGCATTGAAACCCTGGCTTGCTTGATTGCTTCCAGTCATTTCCTCCTTCCTCTCCCTCTCTCTTGATGACATAGCTGGTTAGCTCGCTCACACGTGTTGCACAGTGGCTTGTCCTTCTGAACAACAGTGTTTATATTCTCGCAATGTATGTGCCTTATTTTATGTTATCCTTTAACAGAGAGGGACCAAGATATGTTGACAAATTTTCACAATGAGGCTGTATTCGCCATTCAGCTGATAGCACATGCCACTGTTAGTAGTGTCTGAAGTGTCTTGTAAACCTCTGATATTCATGTGTTATTGTCCTTGGATTGATAGAATGTCTCCTATTGAAAAGTTACTGTTGTCAGTCCTGCAGATGTGTAAGATAAAAATGTGTTCATTTTTTAACTTTTTTTTAGTTGTTTTTTTTTTTTTAATAAAGCTTGTAATCCTTTTTTTTTCTTTTTTCTTTTTCTTTTTTTAAACTTTTTTTTTTTTTTTTTAATAGTGTAAATACATTTACGTACAGTAGGAATAGTGTTTGGCTGTAACAGGCCTTAGTGGTCTTCATTTGATAAACCTGCAGTTATGATCTGATATTTCTCGAGCCTTAGGTTGATCTGAAGGGTCTGTAGCACTGTGTACATATAAACTGTACTTCTGCTTTCAGAACCACTTAGCTCTTTTGTAACAAAGAAAAAAATGTTTCTTACAATGTCAATAAAAACACAAAAGCCTTTGTACTTAAGTTCTTAGCTTTCAGCTTTTAAAATATCTCCTTGGGGGAGGGAGTTGTTTTTTTTTTTAATCTGTTGCACAGATTGGTTGCAGTCAGCATGTATCAGTTCCACTCATGTCCACTCACTTTTCTGTTTGTGCTTCCCAGCTGATTGCTTTATTTCATTCACATTTTAAATATTGACAGGGAGTCAAGACCTTCTCTTTAAAGAAAAACCTCATGTGGGGGGAGGGGAGGAGGCGGAGAGGGGGAGTCAGGATGATGCCCGATGGAGAGATGGAGGACTACATGAAACTGCAGTGTCGCAAAGATAAAATTTTGAAAGGAGGGGAGGAACCAATGTGATTAACCTTCAGCCGCGAGCATTTCGGAGGTCAAAGCCAAGCTTTGTTAAGACTCCGTCCTGCTATATGGAGGCTGCTTTTTCTTACCTGATTTACCAAGCATCTCTGCTGAAGATTTGGCCGCCTAGGAAGAAGCACAGGACTGGGGAAGCCTGTCTGAGTTAGTCTGTACATGGTCACTCTGGTGGATCACTGGATGGCCTTCAAAATGCTTAAATGCAGTATTCTTCAAAGCAAAGATCTTGGACTGATTTAATGAGTGTTCCTGTTAAGTATAGCAGTCATGTGGGCTTGTATGTAGTGTGCATCCAGAGCAAGCAAGGTCAAGTTAGTTGATACAGACACTATAGAAAGAGTTGTAGGGCTGCTTCACTGTAAGGTGATCAAGACAATCTCCTTTCAAGACTTCTGTTTCAATTGCTTTTATCTCTGCAAGACCCAGACCACTCTGCTAGTGCTCAGCATCTGCATTACACCTATCTCAACCAAAATTGCTTAGTCATTTCCAAGGCCAAGGCCTTGGTTGAAAAGGCCTTTCCATGGCCTATTTTTTTTTTTTCTTCTCTAGCCGTTATTAAGCTTTTGACATCAAGTTTGAAGAGCTTAAAGAGCTTAAAGTTTGGGCAGGAAGGAGAGGTGTTGCCTGACCAGGTGAGAAGAGAGTGAGGCAGGAGAAGCAGCCTTGGAGTAGTTGATAGTGTGAAGGAGGGCCTGTGGCAGGACTGGGGTTTGATAGCAGCCACTCTGTCTCCTTTCATGCGCTGCCAGCCAAAATCTGCCCAGCTCCAGGACAAACTCAAGGGTTGGGGTCTTCCTACACCAATACGGTGTCCTGGTGAGCACTGGTTACACCCAGTTGCAGGCTCAGCAAGCCACGATCCCCCTCCACAATCCCTCTGCATCCTGTCCTGCTGTGGCCAAACAAGGCACGCCTCAGGCACAGACGTGAAGGAGCAGCAGCAGGCTCTGTGACATCTGGAATGCTAAAACAGTAAAGACTTGCCCATGTGTGTGCAGGAAGAGCTGTGACTTGACATGGCGCAGCTCAGCATTGTGCCCAGTCCTCAGTAAACCAAGAAAGAGCAGGACAGTCTTAGTTTGTAACACCCAAACTTAGTAGATGCTGTTGACCTTCAGTTAGTTTGTGTGTTGGTGCCAAAGCTGTGAATTATTTAATTGAATTTATTAAATGGTTTCTTACTTCAGAGGGGCAGGTACTCTGGAGAACCACTGTGTTAAACATCCTAAACAGATAATGTGAAGATAATAAACCCAAACACCAAACACAAGGGCAACAAAAAATCACTTAATAACAGTAACACAGAGCTGACAGCTGCCAGGGCCATGGACAGAGCAGGGAGGAAGATGCAGGAGGAGCTGAAGGTGCTGGTGAGGTTACCAGGATGGCACCACAGGGCGGGCCAATGTCATTTTTTCCTTTCTCAATGTTTGTGGGCTTGACTGTGCAATCTTCATACAGTTTTTTCAAGGGGGGATAATGGGAAGGAGACTGCTTGTTCTCTGCATGCTGAAACATGAGCTATTTGTGTGAGGAACATAGTTTTGTTACATGATTAGTGGAATGGGAGCCCCTAGGCACCACTTCCCAGTACAAACAACCAATAATAATAACTCATGCTAAAGTCGTCTCCTGTTTAACAACCTGGGCCTCTTTCCATCCAAGGAAGCACATAACCCATTTGTGTTTCCACCGCTCTTGTTCCCAGTGCCTCTGCCCATTTTCCCTCTCTGACTTCAGACTGGCCCAGTGGCTGTCCCAGGTAAAAAAGGAGCAGATTTGGGCCAGAGAGAGGGAAGAAATGGCATTTAATGGGATCGCTTGCACCTGGTGTCTACCTGCACATGTGCCCCCACATTGACACCCTGCTAGACTCCTTGCATGGAGTGCAGCTCCATGGCTGTGACAATGTCTCATGGCACAGTTGGAGCAAGGAGCGGTACGCAGATGAGATGGGAATGAACTGGAAACAGGATTTGCAACCAGGGGCTGGCTGAACCGCTCCAGCCTTGCCAGCAGCACTAGGACAGCCGTCAGGTCTGCAGGGCTCTTAAACCTCCCTGCTCTACAGAAAAATATTGCTGATGTTCCCATGACCAGAGCAAGACAGAAAAGACAAGAAACTTGGACAGCAACATGAAAGAGCGGCAAAAATCTGGAAGGCAGAGTGACAGAGAATAAAAAACAAGAGGGTGGAAAGTAGTGATAGAAGAGAGCCCTAGATGAATATGAGCTGAGAAAAGGCAAGAGATAGAAATAGCAGTGCTAATTAGACAGGCTGAACGACCCCACTGCTGCTGTGCTTCAGCATGCTCCACCACCCTCAGCCCAGTGCCACTGGCCCTATGGTAGAGATGGGGAGCAGGAGTGAGAAGTGAGAAGCTATAGTGCCTGGCTGCATGGGTGGGACCGTGGGAGGTGTGTGTGCCTCCCCATCCCACTTGTTCCTCCTGTTGCGGGAAAACACCCCGTTTCTGCATCACAAGAGGCCAGTCTTAGCCCAGTCTTCCTGAACCACAGAGAAAAAGTCCATGTGCTTGTCTTGCCTTGAGACAGTTTTTCTTGAAGATCTACCATGCACCCCACAGTGCCCCAGGGTTATGGCAACGTTTTGGCCAAACGGAAAAGGGCAGATATGTCTCATTCCTGGCAGTGCTGATTGCTTCAGCCTCCATTGACCCAGTCCTCATCGCTCTCTGTAACCTCCTTCCAGTTTGGCTCCAAGAACCCAAAAAGGTGTAGCTGCACCTCCCAGTTGTGCTTGCCTCAGCTGAAAGCCATTCAGTGGTAGTGGTTGCAGTGGGCTCAATTCTCTGATTTCTAATGTCCCTCTGCAGCGTGGCCTGGCTGCAGATTACTGGCTGCCCAGCACTGGTGCATGGCTACTTGGCGCTTCCCTGCATCCCGTCCTTTCCCTGCCTTGGATTTCATTCCCTTCTCAAAACTGGCCTGGGGCACAGAAGAAAAAAAAAACAAACACAACAAAACATTTTGTGTTGTTTTTCCTCTCCTTGGGAACTCCCCTGGAGATTGCTGCTGTTTTCTCCAAATTACAGAAGCAGTTTAAGTGCTTGAAGCCGTGCAAAACTGAGCCACAAAATTAGGAGGCAATGCCTTTTTCAGCTCTGTGGGGTGCAGTCTTGAACCAGCATAGCACTTCTTGCTTACCTTCATGTTCTGAAGCAGCTTGGGTTTCAACCAGCTCCTCACCCGAGCTCGGCTTGCCTTGGGAGAGTGCCCGGTTCCAATTCAGCTGCAGCATCAGTGGAGAAAGAGAGGGCTCGGCACTGGCTGGAAAAATGCTTCAGGGAATCCTCCTCTGCCTGTTGCTACACCTCAAACCAGAGAGCATCAGAAACCTGAATGCTGGTCCCAGTGTGCCCCAAACAGTGGCATTTTTTAAATACTGCTGCCACTGCAGTGTCTTTGCTGATCATGAATATTTTGTGAAAGCCTTCTTGCTGGTAAACGCTAGGCCACTGCAGACAAAACAGAGTATTTAGCAGAGACAATAAAAAAAAAAGACTGCCAAAACACTCGGCGAAAAGGGGAACAGTCCCATTTTGAGGCAAACAAATGGCAAAGCCAAACTCTGCCAGGGAAAGCATGGAGTGTTTCCTCCCCACACCCCAGACCCAAGAGCAGTGCCACGTTTCACTCAGTTCCACACATGTGCTTTCATCACATGCAGCTTTCCTGCTGGATTTAACTCTGTTCCAGCATTTCTCACTTGTCCTCATGGGCTTGGCAGCAATCTCTCTCCCCTCCATGATGCCTGCTGTCACCTCAGCCCACATCACCTCTCTTTGACTGTGATTGACTTTGGCCATAGCATTAAATATGCATGTATCTTGGTACCTGCTGTTGCTCATCTGCCCTCACTACCAGAGGCTGGCCCAGCTCCTGTCTGAGTTCCTTGTCCTGACTACAAATGACATTGACAAATGCAGCAGGAAATCCCATCCCTGAGGCCAAGGAGCTGCTGGCGGTTCAGTGCTGCTATGCGGTAGGAATCTCGTCTCACTTTGTAGTGCCATGCTGGCTGCTGACCACAGCCACCCACTGCCCTGCTCCTCCGTGATGGGAATGGCTCCAGAGCACTGACCTTTGGCCAAGAAGTGAGGGCCCTGACTGACCAGGTAGGGCGGTAATGTTTCATTAAAGTACATAAAAGTATGGTTTCATCTCAAGCCCCTAAAGTGTATCACCCAACAAGACTTCAGCCATGTTGTTCATGGGGGAAAGACCTCTCCAGTCACCACCACCACTTTCTTTTAGATGCCCAAACACCAGGCAGTGAAATCCCTGCTTTAGAGAAGCATTGGGCTGGGAGATCTGAGAGTCTGATGGGGGACATGAGCATCACTTACCAGAGGAGAAGCCCTGATGGCAGAAATGCCCACAGCACGGTTTGCAGCTCCACACTTGGCCTTGTGGCACTGCCCTCGGGGGCAAACTGCCAGCCACAGCCAACCCAGCCTGTGACACCTGACGGAGTGCAGCCTGCAGCCATGTGGAGATTCCATGGTCAGTCATTGTGCTGGCATGGCCAGCAGCTGCTATTATTAACTGGCATATGAATCATCCACATGAAATGATTTAGCAGCTCAGCCTGAGCTAGGTTGGCTGTTTATTGTAAGAGCCTCATTTGCAGCCCTGGTTAGAGCTGAATGTGGAGAGGACGTGGAGGGACCTTCTGGGAGAAACCTTCTGCCCAAAAATCTCTCAGCTGAGTGGCAGATGCCAGGGATGGCTCCTGTGGCCTTGGTGCCTGGCCAGGGGGTCCTGTGTCAGTAGGACACAAAAGGAAACACTGGATCTAGAAGGGCTAACGGGCCCGTGTGCCCACAGGGCATGTGGGACCCCAGGACTGGGATTCTTGATACGTTCCTGGGATCCTGCTGAGTGCAGAACAACAGGAGAGAGCTGGGAACACATCTGCTTTTCTAGAGGGGAAAACACAAACACCCTTTGAATCCTGCTTTGTCTCGCTTCAGCCTAGAACTGCAAAAAGGCAACACAGTTAGCAACACCACTAGCAGGAGCAGCAGCTGCTGAAGTTCTCACTCGCTCTCCTCTCGACGGATTTCACTCATGATGCTCCCACTGTGTCCCCTGTAGGTGAGAAAGCAGGGTATCTGGATCCACTCCTATGATTGTGAATCAAATGCATCAACAACAAAGTTCAAACCAAAATTCTGCTGTGATCTTTCCTTCAACCTGTGCTTTTCCTATTATAATTAAAATAACTCACTATGTCATCTTTTCACGGGATATGAAATATGACTTTCCGAGCACTGCAAGCTCACACTAAGGAGCATTATGAAGAGAGGTGGAATACACACTATTTTTTATAGCATAACAAAGAAGCCTTTATTTAATAATGAACTATTACAGTTCAGTACAAAGATTTGCTTTGTTCGGTGACTAGAAATTGTTTGCAGATTTTTCTAGCCACTGGGAGTTGACAGTTCACTTAGGAGATCAGATCTTAAAGCAAGAGCGCATACATGCCTTCTTGGCTCTGAGTGCCCCGGGCCTGGCTCTCCCTTTCGGAGTCAGTGGAACACGGCTGGGTGCGCTTCTCGGTAGAGGAAGCAGAGGCACATTGTTCTCTGCTTTCATTCCCTTCAAGAAAGTATCCAACTTCTTGGCCCAGAAATAACACAGCACAGAGCAAAGAACTATCCTGATACCAGCCCTTTGGCAGGCTGAAGGATGCAGAGCCCTACTTCTGCCTAGCAAAAGGCCCAGTGTGAAATTGTTTCTCACTGTGCTGCTGAGGCTGAGAAATCTGAGTCCCTAGGCCCAGAAGAGGTTCTGAATTCCTACAGCAGTGTGAGGACCTCAGCTATTTCCAAAATACAGGCCATGCACACCCTCATGCATACATGCACATTTTTGTTTGTCCTTTTGTTAGCAAACCAATTTACTTCCACTTCTCTGATGCTTCTGGGAGGCAAACTGAAGGCCCTCATGGCACCAGCCCCTCTCTATCAGTCAGCTACCTACAACAGGGAGCTGGAAATTTGGCACGTGGGCCTTCAACTAGTTTTGGTGCTACTGAGTGGGACAATTTGCAGATCTGCAAAGCCTCCTCACTCCTCTGAGCCTGCTTTGAGCTGCGGGGTTCTGCTCCAAACCTCACTCACAGTACCTCCAGCAAATGCAAGGACAGTGTTGGTGAATGGGCTGTTCATGTTCTGGGACAGAGCAACAAGGTGCTTGCCAAATGCATGGCCCCATGACATCGTTCGGGTTTTTGTTTGTGTCTCTCAGGAGTGAGAAAGGAAAAGAAAAAAGTGGGAGTAGAAATCTGGCTTGGAGTAACTCCCTCTAACCATTTATTTACCTTAAGTGCATGCTTCATGCTTTTACTCATGGGTTACAGTCATGGGTGCACATAAGGTCTTGAGAGACCTTAGCAGCAATCCCTCGACAGAGAAGCTGTGTGAAGCATTTTTGCTTCATTACTTTTCTCATCTGATAACAACATATAGTAACATCATCAGTGTTTCTGGCAGCTGCCACACTTCCTTTCCCCATACAACACTGATGGCGTGTGTAGTAGCATGGGAAATGTTCCTCTGTTTCAACACTGAGCTGGGTGTGAGGCAAGGGACAGTTGATGCGCAGAGCTGAGCCACCAGGAGCTGCAGAGAAGGATGGAGGCATCCAGCATCCCGCTGGAAGATGCCCAAGTGTCTGTGGCACTTGGACATGCTTGAGGCCTGTGGGTTCACCAACAACAAACAGCTCTCACTGGGCCCTTTGGTCCCAAACCATTCAGCCTGGATGCCAGATAAAGGAAGATCTCCATCCAGCTTCACAGACCCACACATGGCCTCTTTGTTGCAGCTCCTTTTTCAAGCAAAGAAGAGAAATGGGCAAGATTCAACTGACCTGTTTTAGACACTGACCTAGGGAGGAGATGAAGCACTTCCATGCCTGTGTTTCCCCACATTCTTCACAAAGAAGGGAGTCTGGCTTGAATAGTTTGGATGGAGACATCTAGGTTTAGTCAGATGAATCCCACCCAAAGCGACTGCAGCTGCTGGAGGAACACGAGCTTTCTCATAATCACTTCCCTTCCCCATAGTTTTGGGGCAGAGAGAACTGCTTGAACTGATGAGTCATTGAAGGATTCCTCGAAAATTGCATAAAATATGCTTGGAAGGATATGCATCTTCTTGCATCAGGTCTCAACGCAGTTCAGAGGGATGTGGAGTCCCAGGCAATAGGGCATGCAGAGGGCAAGCCAATAGTGATGTTACCACTCTGTTAGCAGACATCCTTAAAATGGAAAAAGCAAAGACAGCAACAGCAGGAGCATCCAGAGCATCTCTTGGGTTCAGACCGCTACTAAGTTGGCCACATCCCAAGAGAAACAACTTCCGCTCTGTCCCCTGGCTCCCACCCTTTTCCCTGCCTTCCTCCTTTCCCTCTGCTTTCTTCAGTCGTGTCCCTCCTGAATAGAAACTTTTGGGAGACTTATTTCCTTGCACCTGTTTCAGCTGTGATGTAACTGTGGTAATAACTCAACCACTGTTGGATGGAAGGTTACAGCTATTTCTTGGTTCCTGTATTTTTTTTTTATTATTACATTATGGTTATATTTAGAGATAGGCCTGAGTCAGAGCTGCATGAGAGGAGCTCTCCCACGGTTCGCAAAGGTCTGGAGATGGAGCCAGACCCCTTCATCTCAGCTAGCCTTTCTCTTGGTAGTGTGCGCCTCTAAAACCCAAGGTCTGTACTGGGAAAAGTTCAAACAGAAGTTGTAGCACGAACTCTGTAGTTCAGGTGGGTCTGCAACTGTAGTGGGACCAAGCAATGTGCAAAGACTTAAATTCTGCCATAGTGTGTAATATCTTTCTGCAGTCCTTGTTGGGAAAGAAAGTCATTAAGTAAGGTTGGAAAACCAGCTGCTGCTTTGCTTTCCACAAGTAGTAACTGAGACTCTTGACACAGTGATCAAAGTCAGTGGCAATAATGTAGGACTGTCTCAGGAGCATTGCCTGTGTGGCCTCGGCCCTTCTCCATATATTTTAGGATCTCATGTATTTTGGTCACAGATTAAAACATAATTTTGGACCTGTTATTCAGCATGAGTAGATTCTTTATTCAAAGTGATGTTCTGACCTCCCAGCTCTGAGGGTTGAAGATGACCCTTCTACAACAAAGAGATAGGAACTTGTGACTTCAGGGAATGGTCAATAACACCAATATTGAGCTTGAAGTCTCCAACTGGGCTGAAGCAGCACAGACCTCCAAAAACTTCACTGCTCTGCACCACAGGTGAAGATCAGGGGAGACCAATCCAGGGAGCCGGTTCATGCACTGTGCCTGATTTTGACAGTGATTAAGAATGCCGACCCCTCTGCTCTCACCAGACTCAGCAAGTCATGGAGCTGGTGGAAGTCACAGGCAGGACCGCAGCCAGGTCCCAAGGAGAGAGATGTACCGTACCAGATTCCACATTCCAAAGCATTTTTCCCCTGAGTTTCCAGTGCTTCATAAGAAGACAAAGAAAAGTCAGAAATACCCTACAACATGCTGCCACTTCTGCATGAGAGAAGATAAATCTTCATCCCCAACCCTTTAAGTTTCAGCACAGTCACTGTCTTAGCATGGAGCAATGAACAAATAGAAGACAATGCAGATTTTTTTTCCCAATCATAATGACAGAAAAGGACAGAAATGAGAACTGGGAGACTTGTAGAAGATGATGATGCTGTAAAACTTTAAATATGCCTGCTGGAGATTTCATCTCTGGAAGTGGGATCAGGAATGTCTGTGAAGGCAGCCCCTGAGGTGCTCTGCCCTCTTCTGCCTGGCCATCATTGCCAACTGTTAAGAAGTAGGGACTTATGTCATAGCTGAATCAGTGTAATTTCAATGTCCCCACACCACAGTTCTGTGCTTCAGTGTCACAGAGGAAAACTAAACCTTGCCCTAGGACAACTGACTTGACTGCATGTTTTAACCCTTACATAACAAAAAGGCATTTATTTTCCCAGCCACCAGACCACTCCAGTAGCCCCCTAGGTGTTACCATATTACAAGCTCAAAGAGGGTAGGTTTAGGTTAGGTATAAGGAAAAAATCTTCTACAGTGAGGGTGGTGAGACACTGGAGCAGCTTGCCTAGTGATGTGATTGATGCCGCATCCTTGGAGATTGTGAGGCTGGATCGGGCCCTGGACAACGTGATCCAGCTATGGATGTCCCTGTTCATTGCAGGGGAGTTGGATTAGATGGCCTTCAGAGGTCCCTTCCAACTCTAAGGATTCTATGATTCTATAATATTCTCACTAGAAGATGGATACCAGGCAAGACCACTGCAGCCCTGGGATGCTCCTGCTGATGCTTCTGCCTTCTAGGTTCCATCACTTGCTGCTGGGTTCCCACCATCAGATGTGATGTGCCCTCTTGCCCTGCTGAACCATCAGTGATTGCAAAGGTGGTCACTGCAACAATCCCATAATCCTGTTTTCCAAGGCAGTCTCTCCTGTCCTGTAGGTACTGCCTGAACTCTTTGTTCCCAGATGTATTACTTTTCATTTAGCTAAATTAAAACACATTTCCTTGGATTGTGACCATTCAGCCAGGCAATTCCAATCCCCTTGTAATAGTAAACTATCCTCTTCATTATTTACTAGGCTGCAGGTGGACAGACTGAAATACTAGACCTGCTTGGGCTGCCCCCATTCAGCTCAATGGGCTGTTGATGCTGTACAATAATGACAACTATTTCAGTGTCTGGGGAATAGATTAGTTCATAGCTGACTCTTTCAGATGAAATATTTGGCTCTTCTGAGATTTGGGAGCACATTTGGGATCACTGAATAGTAGCATCCTTTCCTCCACAGCCTGTATCATTGCTGCATGATAACAGCCTCTCCCTGCCTCCCCCCTCCACTTCCTCTGGTGGAAAATCACAGATATGAAAGAAAGAGAGAAGGAAAACAGATTTGCTTTGTTAGTTTATACTTCAAGTCATGCAGCAATAGGGCTGCTGAACTGACAGCAACCCCGTCTCCATCCTCCCCGCCACAGCTGCATCCTAGTCTGAGCAGTGAAATGGGGCCAAGTGGGGAAATCAAGGCAGAATCACTGTCCTCCTACTGCTCACACACAGGACCTGCGGCCGCGAGTTTCCCCTGCAGGCTATATGCACAACAGCCCCTGTGCAGCTCCAATGTATAGCAGCCTGCAGAGGGGTTGCAATGCCCTCCGTATCTCCTGGGCTGTGAGATGGCAAAGCCAAGTGATGTGCTAGGGTCAGGTCTTTTCCTCATCCCTGAAATATGAGCCACTGAGTCTGGGAGTTTGGCTTCTATCTGTGACTGCATGCTTAGCAATTTTCCAGGAAGATGTTCTGCAATGACCACATCCAAACAGTGGCATTAGTAAGCAGCGTGCAGAGAGGGATTTGGGGTGACCGCACTGCCATAGAGATGCATCCCACATGTGGGGCTCCAGAGATTCAGTGAGTGCTGTAGAGCCCACCAGGCCACACACGTACCTGCTGGTGTGCAATGCCAGGACCCGCTGATCCATGGCTTCCTGCATGCTCACTGCAAGACTGTGGGAAGAGGCACATAAAACTCCCTGCTCTCATTTAGCCCTTCTGTCAAAGCTGGAGAAGTCCTGGCCCGGCTTCAGCTACAAAACCATATGAAATATATCAGCTGAGGCCACACGGAATGGGAGCGGATGGCCAGCCCGGATATTACTGCTCTCTGTGTGGAGGTTTCCTCCCGCAGGGGTGCGGGTGATTCACCTCAGAGCCCAGGTGCTGCGGCACGTGCCAGGTCTGAGGCGGAGGAAAGGATGTCAGGCTCACGGTGACACACGTCAACCCTGTTCATAGGCACAGCTCACCCATGGCTAAAGCACTGTGACAACTGCGAACACACAATTTGTTCTCTGGCATTTGCACTTTTGTCTGCTTTCACGGCTGCATCTTGGGCACTCATGGCGAAGCACGCAGGGAGCTGTGTGAAGCATGGAAGAAGCCCCAACTTGCGAAGGACTTCCAGATTTTGTGATCTGGCTTTGGCTCAAAGAAGAACAGAAAACAAAAGTGTCCACGTGCTTCTAACGGGGCCTGACTGAAAATGAGCAAACAAGCAATAACGTTTCAGTTTCTTTGGCCTCAACTTGAAGCACTTTACGGCAGCCCAGTTGCAAGGAGTCAGCGCACACCTTCTGGTAAGCAGGTTCTAAAAAGTGCACAGACCCAAGCACATGAAATAGAAATTCAAAGAGCCAGTATGTGCTCATGAAAAATGCCACCTTGCCTGGAACTGTGCTGTGCTGAGCGATAGCAACATGGCTCCCAGCAGCAGCCCTGCAGAAATATGCCCCTTGTCAGTTCCCTTCTGGACAATAATGCTGTTGAGTTTTCATGTTCACATCAAGAATCGTTTGCACGGAAACAACCTCAGGGAGCTGTTATCTCATTTTGAAAGAAAAAAATCATCAACAATTTCAGTGGTGATTGTAAATTATGCACTACAACAGAAATGTTGTACATGGATCTAAGTATCAGTAAAACACTTGGTTATGCTATTTTGAAACAGAGCATATGTATGGTTTCCTTTTACTTACAAGCTCATGCAATTAGTTCTATTTGGCTAAAAGTGGCTGTTAAATAATAAATACAGGGCAAAATCTTATTCCACAGCTGGATTAGTTTAATCATCTGCATTGCAGCAGCATGGGGTCACCATGCTAGGAAGAAGCCTAATGTGGGCTACATTTTTAAAGATGTTAAAACGTTGAGGATTAGTACTCACTGAGGCTTTCACTACAGGGTGATAGGCAGTATGAGTGTCTTCAGTATGGGAAGTGTTCTTGAGGTCCCACTGATCCAGTAAGAGCATAGCCTGGATTTTCCGGAACTAAGAGGCAATACTCATGTGGCAAAGAAGCAGTTGCATGCAGAGGGAAATGGCATCATGGGGTCCCTCTCTGTGACTGGCAATAGCTGTGGTTGAGTCCTACACTGGGGGTGGCTGCTTGCATGGGGAAAGAACCTGTGGCCTCACTCTATACAGGAAAAGAGAAGAGAAGCACAAGTGATAGTTAATAGCAAAGACTCTCAGAGTTCCTGAAAACTGCAAGCAGGTACAGACAAAAACTCTGAATAGAATTAATACGAACGAAAAATTTGCAAGCGTAAACAAAATACAAGATAAATGAATGATCGGTGTCCCTCCCCACTCCTTCCACAACCAGGATAGGAGCTCACACTAAAAAGTCATCCAAATTCAGCAGCAATTTATCAAATAAATCGCTAACAAGGAAGGAAAAAATAAAGAAAAATTATGACATGAAATGCATAAATGCATTGAAGGAAGCTGCTGGCCATGGTGGAATCATCCTGCACAGGTGAATATCTGAAGAACAAAGAGTTTAAAAAATCATTAAGAGCAGAAAAGCACTCCTAGCAATGACAGAGGGCAATCACAAAATGGGTAATGTTAACTCTGTGTCAGAAAGGAATGGCAAGGAGTTTATTTCCTACGAGAAGGAAGATTACACCCTGGTCCATCAGCAGAAAAGGACAACTTTTTTAAGTTCAGCAGCATATCCTTCTGCCCGAGAGCTGTGACAAAGGGGCTCAGGGTGCATCCTGAAGAAAGCTCTGCTTCAGAATCATTGGACCCTGATGGTGGGCTGCAAGTATGTGGAGAGCCCTGGGCAATGCCCCTCTGACCTAGGCTAGGAGCAGAGGGTGCAGAAGTGGGGTATGGGAGGAGTGGGGTACAGGAGAAGTGGGGTGCTAAAGCCTTGCAGGAGGCCAGAAGCACTGGTTGAGGCTTCAACAAGCCATGCTTGCCAAAGGGGCGCAAAAACATGCCCAAAAGCCACACAATAAAGAGCAAAGCAGCATTTGAGTGAATGACTTTCCAAGATGAGTCTGTTCCTGTCATTGCAGGGAGGATTCAGAAGAGCATGGATTTCAGCATGAGGGATGGAGATGGCCTCTCCTAAATCTTCCTCTGTCCAGCAGAGAAGGCTGTAACAACAGCTCAGGGACTACAACTGAAGCCAGGTCAAATGAGCAAGCTGGCACCAAGTGCTAGGAATGAGAGTGAATGAATTACTTACTGAGGCCACAGACAGCTCTGTTTTTGGATGCTTTCACTGGCTTTGGCAAGGAAAGCATTCAGAGCAGCAGCTTCAGGCAGCCAGATCCCTCAACCCAGCTCTCCCATGGAGAAAGATAAACCCTTTGGAGGAGCTATCCAATGTATCCAATTGAAGCATCTGCTTTGAGGTGCCCTCTGGAGAGACCATCTCTCTCTGACTTCAGAGGGACCCCACAAGGACCAGGTGGGTGCCAGGTACATGGTTCACCTGCCTGTGGCCAGCAGGAACCTCCTCCCTGCTTCCCAAGGACAAGCAGTGCAACTAAGGTCATTACTCAGGAGCTGGTGCAAGCCATGTCTGTGGCTGTTTGCTCAGAGCCATCAGCGATGCACATTGTTCAGACATCAAGCAGGGTATCTGCCCTGAACAGGTCATCAAAAAGCTTAGGCTTGAATCTATGAGCTATTTGCTGAGTATTATGGGCAGGGAGCTCACTGGAATCCACAGCTTCCAGCTTACAAATGGCTCACACCATAAACCCTCAGGAATAATTGGTGCCTACAGAATGGAGGGAAAACCATTCCTGCAAGCACTGTAGCAGGAAGAGTTTTTGCAGCAAAAATCTCGGGCTGGACAGAGCAAGGTCTATTTGTGTTTACTTATATTCAGGTGAGAATATTTGTGATGTAAATTTGTATCCATTTTGTTTTGCTTTCAGAAGTGAGGTGACAATACGTATATATTTTTAATTAACTCTCTACCAAGAGTGGTCATTTTTCACCATCCCAGCAAACACCAATACTTCTTACTTTGAAGAAGTTTTCCAAGTTCCTTTTAATTTATTCCACCTGGCTCCCATTCAGTTGCCATTTATCATCTGGCTCATCCAACACTGCTTGCTAGGGGTGGGCTACAATCCACCACTGCTCCTGGTGAAGCAGCCACAAGCATGCTGCTTTCTGTCTACCAGCTGCATAGGTGAACCCAGGCACCTTGGTGCACCAATGAGTGGCATGCACTGTGCCTGGAGGCTGTGGGCTGTGGGTGGCAAGGAAGGGAAGGGAGCTCAGGTGCCTACAGCTACAGGCAGCTGCGCTCTGCAGGCAGGAGGTGACATTCAGACTGATGAGCTTGCAGAGGTGTCCTTGCTTTTTTCCTTTCCTCTGGTCTCTGCCTGTAAATCTCTTTTTCTTGCAGCTGCAGGTTAGTAGCATACAATCAAACAGGGCAAAGGGCTTTGTGTCTTAGCGATGCTGCCTCAACCCATTTCAAAGCTGATTCAATTAAACTGCTGAAAATTTCACTGGGAATCTCTTCTTGAGCAGAGCTTGGTCAAACTGATTGGATTCCTGGCCCATTAAAGCAACTCTGGAATAAACATGTTGCAAGTCCACACTAAGAGAACACAACCAGAGTTCACTCTGCTCTAACTGAAGTGGTTTACTAGACTAGAGTGGTTCATACATGCAGAAAAGAAATGCGACCTATTCCCATGTATATGCAAAGATGAGAGCTGCAAAAGCATTTTTTCTCTCATTGCTGGCCTCTCATTAAGGGCTGTGAGCTGATTATTTCTTTATTTCTAATTTAGCAGCAGCAGCCTCATGAACTGCCTCCTTAACCCGAGGCGGCTGCCAAAGGTTTGGTTCAGGACCAGTTTCAGCGCTACTGTAATCCTCTGCACTGGAGAGCCAGGGCCGGGGAAAAGCCAAGCCAACCTGAAACTGGAGCTGCACGGATGGCGCCAATCTAATTAAGTTATGCAAAAGCGTTCCTCTGGAGAGGAGCCTCTTGCAGCTCACAGGCAGAAAGGTAGAGAACATGTGAATCTGGCCACAAGCCTCAGCTGTTGACAACTCGACGTACAAAGCATCTGTACGCATGCCTTTTGGGAAGGAAGATAAGTGGCGCTCGGGGGAACCGCGTGGTTTAACTCTTTGTTCCATATGCGACCAGGCAAGGAGAAAATGCTTCGTATTATGTTGAATACCATCTCAGGTTCTGGCAGGATTACTCGTCAATATTATTGCAGCCTCTTCAGTTACAGTGCTTCAGCAGTAAAGTAGTTAGACTGGCTTTGAAATACAGAAATTCAGGCAACACAATCACGCTATGAAAGAGCTCTCATTAGCCTTTGGCTGACCTTGAAAAATTGTGTTTCTCTCCAATTCTTCCACAAATTGCCTTTAAGGAGACCTTCTTAGTTCCACCAAGTCACAAGGTCTGGCTGTGTGACTCATGTTTTCAGCTGGTCTCTCACGATCACAAGGCGTACTTGCCTCAGCCACAATTGCCACAAGGAGGATATGTAGAACGCACCAATGGCCTTATTATAGTGGCATGTTCTTATTTGTTTGGGATTGTTTTTTCCAACCTCAAATGTTTCATAATGAAACAGTTGGTCTTATAAAAAATGTCACTCATCACACCAAATTTTATGGATAGGTCATGGTAAGGACTCTGTCAGATTGTAAGCAGGGATGATAAAATCTCATAGCTGCAGAAGGTGAGTTAAGCACAGTCAGACACTGCTGGGGGCAGCAGCTGGCTCTCATAGGGATGCTCCCTCTTCTCTGAGACAAGCAAGCTGCTGCTTCCTTCACCACCTGACTGCTGCCAAACACAGGCCACCAGGCACACTAAGCCAGGAAGTCACCTTGTGCCCCAATCCCCGTCCCTGTTACCTTGTGGCAGCAGCGGAGCCCTCCAGCTTAGTGCTGGGCTGTGTTGTTTTCAGCAGAATGCAGCACCTCCAGCAACTGCTGCCACGGCCAGGGCCGGAGCCAGGGCTGCGCAGCTGTCCCCTGTCCCCCAGTATGACAGGCCAAGGGACTGCACTGGAGTGCCAGTCCTGTGTCACAGAGGTGGCATATCTGCAGCACCACGGCCTCGCCCAGCAGCCCGCCGTGGCGTCGTGGAGGCAGGGGTATGATTCCACTCAAAAGAGGACAGTGGTTCTTGCAGCCAGGCTGGATGAAGTTTGCTGTCCAGATCCTCTGCTTTCCCCAGCGGCTGACAGAGATCCTCCTCGGCTCTTGGTGCCAACGAGGAGCAATGCTCGCGCTGCCTTGGCCTCTGTTCTTACTTCCTCCTCTTGAGTCATTGCCCTTTTGCCATTGTTTCTCTCGAAATTCAGTGGAAGGAATCACACAGATCTAGCCTTCTCAGCGCTGAGCCTCCCGTCAGCCTGCTATCAGCATTTCACTGTGCACCCTTTGCTTTCAAACAAGCTGCGGCTTGAGCGTAGTTGGGAATGGAACCTTGGATAGGCCACAGTTCATAGCCACCCAGCAATGTCCGGAAGCTTGATGTCACAGGAAACCACTGATACTGTGAATAATTTAAAGCAATTAAAAAAAAAATCCCCAACCCGCTGATGTTCTTCCCGTCTTAGAAGCTGTGTGTTCTCAAGCAGCCCGTCTTTCCCATGCCCACACTCATTGCCAGCAGGTGTGGTTACAAAACCAGACCACTGTCCCCAGCACCTGCTGCTGCCGCTCATCACAGTCCTCACGGTGGGGTCCATGCATTTCCATGGCCAACAGTCAGTGTGGGTCCCAGCCCGGTGGGGAGGGACACCGCTCTTCTTCACAGCATCTCTGGGCTGCTCAGCCTGGCAGCCACTGTCTCTGCAGTTAATGCTGTTTTCTTGGCTTCCATGCTAAAAACACCAGACATCACGGCAGCAGCCAAGGTATTAACGACAAAAACAGCAGCAAAGACAATAGCAACACAAGCATAGCTCATGAGCTTAGCTTTGTTTAATGGTACAGAATCTGCACAGCCTCTGGGAGTTGGACCCTGCACAAAAACCACTGCCAGCTTTTCCTCCTCTGCTGTGCTAGGCAGGCTGGGAGTGACCCTGCTGCAGAGCGAGGCCAATGCCATCCTTCCAGGCTGTTCCTTCAGCAGTCAGCGGAGTGAGGTCAGACTCACCTGTGTCCTTGAATATAGGCATACCTGCCCTGATGTGACCTAACTGCATTTTGTGTAACCCATGTATTTCTCTGCAGGGTGAATCCCCTAGAGCAGCTCCAGCTGCAGATAGTCCACAGAGCCTCATGCCTCAGCCTGAAGCTGGATCTGCCAGAACCTGGATGGACAACACAGGGTGTTTAAATTGTGGCTCCATACTTGCATTTGAACTCAACTGTCATCTAAAGAAAGAGCATGGCCCATCACATGCCTTGGGGATCCCCTTCTTTCCTGAAGCTGCCTGGATACGCTCCCTTCCAAGTAAAATGTAAATCCTTCCCACATCTCTCTCAGGGGGAAGCCCTCCTTGCACCATTACAGTAAAGGCTGCTGCACACTGTGGGGCACGCTGCAGACAGCCGACCTGGTAGAGCCGCTCAACCTGGATCCAGTGTGGATGCAGGGACAGAAGTGCAACTTTTGGCAGGAAGGTGAGGTGATCAGTATTGTCACTTGGACCCTGATGGTTCTGTATGGCTCGAAGCTCTGGGGTCAGTGGCAGAGGCATCCATCACACAATACTGCACCGCTTGCCAGTGCCTCTCTGCTTGGTGGCACACACTAGCAGTGTCCGAAAGTAGAGCTGCAGCCTGGCCTGCAGTTTCGAGGGCCCCACAGGCAAAATCCTGTGTTTGCTGTTACTTCTCTGATCTCTAAGCATATCTGGTTAGATGTTAGATTACTCTCCACTTCGCCACAGAGGTGGTTGTACCATAACAGGACCCTCACAGATGGCACAAAGCAGTATGGAAAATACGGGCTTTTCTCTCCAGAGGCAGAGAGAAATGTTAAATGCTACTGAGCATAAGGAGAAGATGAACAATGTCAGTATTACTGCATCTGGGAAAATGCAAACATGAAATTCTTTCCCAGTGAATAGTGACAGTACTGTGCTATGTAGAAATGTGGGGAATTAGGCAGTGTCATCCCATGTGATTTGTAAGTTTTTAACAGGGAATTAAATCTTGGTGAACCTACCCAGCTTTACAGATGTTGAGGCCTGACTTGGCTTGCTAGTGTGCCAGCTTTACATGGAGCCAATTCCACTGAGACCTGCAATGTCACTGAACACTGACAGAAGAGAGAAGCCTCAGACACTGCCACTCACACCCTGCTCACCATGCCAACAAACAGCAGACATTTGCATCCACTGAGTAAGAGTAGCATGGGGCAGGACCCCTGTGACCTGCTCAACCCACTATCATGCCCATGTGCCAGGAATCATCCCCCAGGACAGTGAGTTTCATCTGCATCCTTCTTGCTCTGACCTCCATACAGTACTGCAGGAATGTCAACATTCACCTCCTTCCATTTGCATGTCATCACCACACACAAGCACTATACCATTTGGTGCCCAGATTTCCCTTCTCTCTTAAATTTCTGTTGCATCCTGCAACTGCTTCAATGCTGGAGCTGGTGATGCACCCTCTTTGCCGAGAGACTCACTTTCTGGTGCTGTAATTGTGATGCAACTCTACTGAGGGATCACCTGCCCACCTCCCGCAGGGTCATGCATGCCGCCTGTAAGTGGCAATAGCCCCCACCACCCTCCTTGTTTGCATCAGCAAGAGACAAGCCAAGCCCAAGTGATGTGCTTGTGAGCAGGAACCCAAGAAGTGACATGAGGCATGAGCCTCTCAGGAAGAAGCCTCATGAAGAAGGACCCAGGTATGGGGAACATTCCTCAGGCAAGGGGCAGGCTGAGAATCCTCTTTCCACTCCCATGCAGGGAGGAAGGGTGGAGAAGGCAAGTTTGGGATGGGAATGAGATCCCTATAATGCTGCTGTGGGATCTGCATAACTATTGAATGGACTCATTCCACCGCACCAATCTCTCTGTTCCTCATTCTTGCAGGTGGCTTTGGCTGCAGGGGGAACATGGAACATGAATGGCACTGTTCCTGCACCACATCTACACATTGAGCAGAGCACCTGGGCTTCGCTGGTGATGGGTGCTGGCTTCAGGAGCCTGTTGGCAGCTTGATGCCCATGCCATCCCCTGCCCCCCAGCCCTGAGGCCCTGCAACAAACCCCGGGTGCCATGAGAAAGGGCTTGCTTCCTTTTTTTTTTTTAATTATTTATTTTCTGACAAACCCACTCAATTTTGCAACACTGCAAAATGAAGGCTTTGCCCGTTGGTTGTTTTGTGTCCTGCTGAGGGGAGGGACAAAAACAGCCAGGCAAGATAAAGCAATGGAAATTGGAGCAGGATGGAGTGGCTTGGGAGCTTGGGTTTGTGAACAGCAGGACCCAGGTTGGAAGAAAGAAGCCTTTCATGTAGGTCGGAACTATCCATAGCCACCCTATATATGCATCCTACGCCAATCCAGTAAATACAGAAAGCACAGAGCTAGAGTTGCTAACAGCCTGTTGGGACTTTGTGAGTGTTCAGCCTAAGGACAGCCTTGTCATTGGCTAAAATCTATCACATACATATAAGCACATGTGTAAACTGAACTATCATAAATAAAAATAAAAATTTAAAAAAGAATCCTGGGAGTAAAAGCGACCATAGAGATCCCAGCAGATAAGCACAGTGAATCCAGCCCACTCAGCATGTGCTTCGAGTGCAGCGGCACCCAGCCCTACTCCTTCACCTCCGCTCCCCTTCCATTGTAATTGGAAGATGCAGAGAAGTGGTCAGAGTGCAGCAAAAACAGAACGAGACGTTGTTGTACTTGGCAGCCCCTGGAAAGGATGAGTGGGCGGTCAGTCCCTTATCTGCAAGTTATGTGCACAAGGAACTCCTGAGGATCCCACGAGATGCTCATCTACTTCTCAGCCACCAAAACCCCTTATGAAACAGCACTCTTATTTTCATGTTTTCACAACACCTCATTTACAGGCATGTGATTAGCTCTAATTAATGCTTGTAATCAATGAATGCTTAATCACCGCTGGTGGAAAATCCTGGTACATGCAGAGCACTGCTTGACTGAGTGCCACTGGATGGCTAGTGGATCTTTATTGCTCTTTTAGATTCTGCTTGAGCAGGCAAAATATCTGGGCTGGTGTAAAACAATCCCACATTGATCTCTCCAGCCAAGTGGGGTCCTTGCAGTAATTAGAAGGGTGGTGACAGGAACAGGCTCTGCTGGCTGCAGGACCAGGGGGACAAGAAAGATTTTTCAATTTTTATTAATTTGGAAGCAGTGCAGCAAATAGCAAGGAGAAGACTGGTCAGCTCTTCTGACTTTTTTGTTGTAAAAAATCATTTAACATTCCCTGATAAGCCCCTTGATTTAAACAGAGAAACAATTTAGCTCCCTGGGAGTTCCACTTGAGTAAGTCTGGTCCCAAAACTTCACAGGCTCCAATCTCTGGAACCAAATTCCAGGAAACATTCATATGTGGATGATACATCTGTAACAGATACAAAGGGGAGAGGGGAAGCATTTGGCAATTAGGAGCTGGAATCAATTATGACTCCAGGTGGTACTTCTCTTTTTTCAGGTGAAATGTCTTGAGGGGAGGAGGAGAACCTGTCTGTGGTGCGCTTTGCACTCTGCCTTGCCTTTTCTGCATATCACACTTCCCTCCATGAACTCTCCCCTATGGGGCCAGCTTCACAGGCAAGCAGAAGTGGCACAGGGCTGCGCTCTGCTCTTCAGTCCTCTGCACAAAGCGCTGTGGCGCATCCTCACCCGTTGCTCCCAACACAGATGTATGTGAGAGCACACTGCGTAGAGGGTCCTGATGCCCATTAACTGCACCCTTTGGGGCTCCATGGTATTGACCTGCAGGACTGGGCGCCAACAGGCACAGTAGTGGCATACACCAGGCACAGCATGGAAGCGGGGTTTCCACAGTCCAGCCTGTTGTCTCTTCATGTCCAGACGCTCAGGCCTCTACTCCAACATAAATACATTGCCTGAGCTTCCCTCCCCCTGCACTGGTCCTCTTGAGCTGTGGAAGATTATGCTCTCTAGATAAAAAAAAAGTGCTTGTTTCTTTGACAAATGCAAGGCTTAAAGACCACCCTCTGTTCTTGAGCAAAATTAGCTTATCTTTGCCCCAAAAAATGCTGTTACTAAATATGAGCCATCATTTGTGTGTGGCCTGAATGAGACGCTCAATTCATCTTATTAGAGGTTATCCTTTGAGGAGCTTTAAAAGGAAATGCAATGTTCTTAATTATTCTTATCTCAGCAGCTGTATAATTCCTGGTTTTGATTTAAAAAAGAATATCCAAAGAAAGATTACGCTGAAAGCTGGGGATGGGTCTGAACCCAGACTGCAGAGTTGAACTGCAGCTCTCACTCTGTGCTGAGCAGTCTTCCCCTTCTCTCCAAGAAGTGTGGGCCCTTTCTCTTCTACCAGAGTTAAACATGAATCTGAGCAGAAAATGCCAGAAATTCTCTGAAGGGCAGGCTTTGTCTTTCTTTCTGGTTTTAAAGTTGTCCTAGTAATGTTCTTTCTTCTGTATCAGAAGACAGTGAACAAGACACGTTCAGGAAGCACTACCTTCCCCTGCCAGTCCTGCACCCCAGCTCCCCTGAAAAATTTTGCACCAGAAAGGCCCAAACCCATATTTCTTTTCTATTCAGTGAAAATTCTAAAAAATTTCAAAGCAAATTGAAATTTGAGTGAAGTTTACTACCAAGCTAAAAAGCCACTTTCTGTTGGTTAAATGTTTGCACAAAAAGTGACATTTGCTGTGATGCTGTACGGTTGTCACAAGCTGCTGCCCACTTTGAAGTGGAGCAGCACATAATGGATCAAATTCTCCGCAAAGCTTAGTGCCAAAGTTTCAAGTGCTTGGCATCTTGATTTGGTCCAGCTCCTCTGAAGTGGTCAGCATCCAGCAGCTTCTATTGTGACAGTAAGTGGCAAGATGTTTTGCAAAAGGGCTGAGCTACCAAGCTGCTGAATTTTTCTGAAAAATCTGGTCCAGGATGGTACTGAAGGCAGTTTCAGCTGGTTTGATTGAACCAGCTGTTGAATCACAGTAGATTCCTTGAACTCCTTGTTGTAACACGCCTCTGCCGCTTAAACCCCATCCTCAGCAGCTAGGTGCTCACAGGGCCTGCTTCCCTCCGTGACCATTTTACCAGAAGCATCAGTGCGTGCCCACAGTTGGTGCTGGGATGCATATAGTATATGTGGCTACAAAGCACCGCTGGAAGGACTGAGCATGAACCCTATGCATATCAAGGATGCCTGCTGCTGAAATTTGTATGATCAACAAGATGGACAGGTCTATTTTAGTGCTCATCATGTTTGAAAATCAGCGCTTTGATGACACAATATGGAGCAAGACTATACCTTTATCAAGTATTTGGAGTACTAGGAATTAGACAGCCCTACAGCCTGGCTGTGGAAGCCTGATGCACTTTAGCAAACATTGGCCTCACCCTCTTTATATTCCAAATACTAGTAGAAAGGTTTAAAAGAAGCAAAGCAGCTTCCATGACTGTTTGCTATGCTGTTTTTGTCCTGGCCCTGAAGCAGAAGGCTGGAGCAAGGGCAAACCACCATGTTCACCTCACTGAGCAGCTGCACATCTTGCAGGGGCTCCTGCCAGTATGAATGGAGTAAAGCTCATGCACCCCTTTCCAGCGTGTCCCCAGTCTCTTAGCCAGGGGGACTGGATCTCCTCACAATGAGATGCTTCCCACAGAGCATTCAAGGTGTATTCAGGATGATGCAGGAGTGTGCAGAAAGTGCCTCTGGAGGTGGGGCAGTCAAGAGGCCACGCAAAACAATCAGAGCACTGCGCATAGTATGTGATATGTGGCATGGGCCAGTGGATAGCAACCAAAACCAGTCTTAATCAGTTCCTCCAGGTGACCTCAGGGTGCAACAGCTGCCCGGTTTGCATGATGCATTGTCACCACACACAGATGAGGCTTGCTGGCATCTTGAGCGCTCACTTCCCTCATCCAGAGCAGTGGCACCTCACCAGCACATCCTGCTATCTTCCTTCCAGGGCCGTTTCCAGAGAGCTAATCCTGAACTGAACATGTTAAGAACTTCTGAAGGTGTTTCAGGACAGATATTATCAGCTTAATCTCTAGCAGACAACAGCAAGTGACTGCTACCCAATACTGGTAGGACAAGTCATGGTTATTTTATGAAAAAATGTAGGTAAGTAATATGAATGTGCTTTTTTAAAATCACCTTCTGTTCCATACCTAGAAATTACTGAAAGTGCATTAATGGCATTTCTCTGAAATAGACTTACTCTTTAATTGGCATTAGCTGAGAATAACAAGCTTCTTCCGAGAAGAAGCTCAGCTATAGCCTGTGGTGTACTTGGGTCCTCCCTCCCAAATGGCAGTCGCCATTTCTAATCCCCAAACAGTGATGTTTTTACTTTTCTCATTAGTGAGAGGCTACAGGAGGACTGCAAGATTAATGACTGCAGCATGGCCACACTCATTTCCTACAGCAACAGCATCTGTTACCTCATACAAAACAATATTTTTCTGCAAGTGCTCATTCTACCTACACCAGCAGCAGAGATAAGGGCATTTACAATTTCCGAAAACTCTTATCTTTATTTCTAGACATTCTTAGTGAATGTGTAAAGCAACACTGTTAGGCAAGGAATGGAGAAAAAAAAAAAAAACAAACAAAAAACCAAACACCCAGAGCAAAGATGCATTACAGACAGATTTTAAAGAAATAGCACGGGGGTATGGCAATAGGCCATCTCGTCTAAAGCCAGCTCTGACTGTTATCCAGACATATGCTTCACAAAGGGTGAAACTGCCAAACAGGTATTGATCAAAGAGGAATTATTTTTAAATACTTATTTTAATAAATTAAAAAAAAAAAATTTCTACAGCTGTAGAGAACTTGACAGTTAGTGGGAACTTTAATGCACTATCCGTGCATAAATAACTTTTTGCCAGTACCAGAGAGATCAGACACACGCACACACAAAAATAGTTTGACTCATCCAGACAGTAATTCAAAGCAGCGAATATATCCAATCCTTCCCAAAACCCCATTGTGCATTTTCCACGTGGAAAGTAGATGGCTCAGACAGGGAACATCTTGTTGTCCTAAGAACTTTTTGAAGTTTCAGTAGAAAACCTCTCCTCCACCAAGTCACACAGTATTAATGGACAAATGGCTACTTATAACACACATACATCTTGTCCGTGTAGAGCTTTCTTCATCTATGTAGTTGCTAGTGATACAATTTAGGGGGGTCTTGACCTGAAGAGCGATTGAGAAATCTCTGTGCACACGGTGATCCCAGCAAGGGGCCTGGGGGGCCCATTACCTCTCACAGACAAGCCTGTGCTTGGGACAGTAGTCATACACCCTACAAAGCTTGCAGCTAATTTATACCCACAGCTTGAACACAAACTGGTTTGGGTAAGGCTTGTTCCCACAGTGCAGTCCCGGCAGTATCTGTTTCAGGCTTCATTGAAGACTTAATCCAGTTTGGGTATCCTTCCCAAAGAAGATGTGGATGCCCCCATTCATGGAGATGTTTTAGGCTGGATGGGGCCCTGGGCAATCTGGTTTAGTGGAAAGTGTTCCTGCCCATGGCAGGGGGGTTGGAAACTGGTGATCTTTAAAGTTCCTTCCATCTCCAAACATTCTGTGATTCTGTGATCTTTGGTCTTGTTTTGTGACCGTGGGTGAAGTACCAGGCTGATTCTAAATGTGTATACTCTGACTACTGTCATCCAGAATTGACAAAAACTCACACGCCCTTCATTGACCCAATGCTTCTAGAGGTCAGCAGACTCTCTTTTAACAGGAAAGGAAGAACTGTGCATTTCTGAAGCAAAGGGATCTCTCACATCATAAACACAATGTTGTGAATGTAATTTTACCAGAGGATATGGTTTCCTTTCCATTTAAATTAGAGAGGGGTAAAATAGGTTGGACAAAATAAAACCTGATCCAGATTTACTCTGAAGCTGTGAGATGGACTTAGCAGAGAATTAGATACAATAGCCATGTTAAATAACTAGATCTCATTTGAAAACATCAAAGAAACAGAAACACCACAGGCCACATTTAATAACTGGCTGTCTGAACAGTGAAAGGAAAACTGTGTAAGCACCACCTCATATACCAAATATGCACTGATGTGTGTGAAAAAGGATACTCATGTACTCCACCACCATTTCTCCTCAGGCAATTGTCCATTCCCTTACAAAAACCTGGTCTTGTATAGATGGAAAGTAATGAAACCCACTGTTGGCCATTTTGGCAAGGTAAAGCATACTTCTCAATCAAGAATTTTCTCTCTAGCCTTGGTGAAGGTGCCCACAGTCCTTCTCAGAATGCTTCCTGGCAGAAGGAGCATTGCTGTGATGTTTCCAGGTAGTGCACGGTGTCTAAAAACTCCTGAGAAAAAGTTCAGCTTGGTGGCTCCACGTTATGGTCCTGTTCACCGCCAGACCAGAGGAGAGAAGCAAAACCAATCTAACTGCATCCTCTGACCCTGCTATCTGCCTGCTGTCCTCAGCTAGCTCAGTACAGAAAGAAATGCATCCCGCAGGGCTTGAGGTGGGCTAGATGCTGCCCATTGGCCCAGCCACCCTGCCTGCAGCCCTGCTGGGCTCCCAGGGGCCCAGGCTTGAAGTGAAGGAAAATGGCTCAGGAAGATGGGTGTGAAACTGGCTGAGCAGCCCAGAGGCTCCAGCCCAAGATTTGCTAGTCAGCTTTATTACAAACATTTGTGGCGTCCCAATGAGAACACTTCAAAACACTGGCGCTCGCACCACAGGCAATGACTGTGGGGCTCAGCACTTATTTATTTATTTGTTTGTTGCTATTTATTAACTGAAAATGAATCTGTTTCTACACTTTTTAAATTCTTTCGCTTGGTGGGGAGGCGTTGATCAGCTCTGCTCCCTTCCCCGTGTGGCAGAATAAGCATTTTTCCAGGGCCTGCTAACAGGCCAGTGCACAGCTATGGTTACAGCCCCATCAGCTGTGCCATCTCAGCCTTTCTGTAACACTGGAGTTAGGGCTGAAAGTGAGATGCAAGCAGCACAGATGGGTGCTTGCAGCCTGCAGTGCCCTGTAAAGTGCTGGGTCACCTAAGCAGTGTTCTGCAAGAGACTTTGGCATCCCAGTCCCTAGGAAGTGACCCCTGATTTGATTTCTGGTATAGACTTTTCTATACATATTTTTCTATACTTTTCTATTACAGCCTGCATCATCAAAATGCTGACAGGATCTCCGATCACTGCTCAGTGTCTTCTTTACATGCTGTCAGGCTGAACAGGCACATTATTCCCATTTTACAGATGCAGAGAAGCTCCAGCATGAGCTCCAGACTCAGTGTTTAAAGAAGGTACAAGCAGACCTTGGCTGCAGGACAGGGCCCAGCACGATGTGTGGCAACTGAAGGGCAACCTAGGGTTGCTAGCACCAGGGCTTCACAAAAGCCATGGAAGTGAAAGCTATCACATCTCAAGCCCTGAAAACAGAAGGAGAGGCAGCTTCCCTGGTCAGTCCATTTTCACATCCTTCAGGCTGGAAAGATCTGACAGATTGGTGCTCTGTGGAGAGGATGCCTCAGAACATCACTTTTTAGCATCAGCAACACCTGACTGAACAGCAATGCTCAGAGTGTAGCAAGCATCTACAAAGCTTTCAGGTTCTGCTCTTGTGTTTGTTGGGCAGAGGAAAAATATTCCATATTCCTCAAATTTCTGGTCTCTCTGAATTATTACAGTTTTGAAATTCAGCAGTACCATCCATAAGCTTTCAGAAGGAAAGTTAAAAATAAATTTAAGAAAATAACCAAAGTATTGGGGTGTGTGTGTCTGTGTGTGAGTCTCTGAAAAACCAAGACTCCAACCCTGATCTAAACCAGACTGTTTCTTTTCTCCCCCCATCCTACTCTCTTATTTAAAAAGAACTGGAAGGGAAAAGATGCCATCAGTCTCTGAGTCTGTAAACCTTTCCCCTCCCTAATGTCCAAGACAAGACTTAAAGAAGAATCAGTCTGGAATAGAACATGAAAAACCTTCTGAAAAATGACTAGAGGCCTAATGCTGTCACTGTCCCATGTTTATTTTTCTTTCTTTGATGTCTGATGTCAAAGAGAAAATAATGTCATCTGCTGGAAACTCAAACATGTTTGCATTTTGAGGTAATTAGAATTAATGTTGGAGGGTAAAACTAACACCATGCCACTCCAGTCTTTCCCATGTGAGGAAAACATTCCGTAATGACTTATATTTAATCTGGGAGCTGGCAGTCAGTCAGCAGCGGTCCAGATTCAGGCAAGAGGGATATGTTTCAAAAACATTTTCTGAAATAAAATAAAATAAAATAAAATAAAATAAAATAAAATAAAATAAAATAAAATATAAAAGCTATCTATATGTGCTCTGACTTGTAAATGCCAGCAGGGGCCCACAGCCTGAGTGCTGCTCCAGCCGCAGAAGGGTGCAACTCTGCTGAAAACCAATGGCTGACAGGGGTGTAAATCAGGGAATAATGGCAGCACTACTTCAAGACCACCACCGCTTCCTAAGTACTCAGCACCCACAATTGCCACCAGATTTTTTGAAGAGCTCGATCCCCCATTCACATCTAAACAAGGGCCAAATTTCTGTAAAGTGCTTAGCACGCAGCCTCTCCCCATTGTGACATTAATGGTAACACGCAGAGCCCTTTCAGAAAATTGATCATACGTGTTTGTTTTGAACCAGATCTCATCACCCTCATACGTGTTGAGCAGCACTGTATCCAGAAAAGAATCCAATCACACTGTGACTTGCTTTGTGAGTGATACTGCAGGACTCCCTCTTAAAAGACAGCTGCAACTGCTCAGTGCCCCACTGGTTGGGGCTGAGATATTAAGTTAAGTTCTTACTAACCTATGTAAAACTGGTCTGATTATAATCAAGCTGAACTGCATAGGTATGGGTTAATGCTTAGCTCCTAAGAAACTAGGTTTGGTCCTCATAGGACAGAAATAAATTAAGAAAAGGCTATTTCTGGACCAAGCAGTTTCACTTGAAATAGTCAGCTGTCTTCAGGGGTTAAAAATAGAAAATAAACCTTTCCTAGTTCAAAGAAAATAAATGTCTACACTTATCTATGTGGATAATTAAAAACAGCTAAACTAAAAGAGCTGAAACCTTCCACACAGCTAGTTCCCACTGAGGACCAGCTTTCTAGCAGCATTTGACATATTAGAAAATAATGTCATGATTAAGGATCACTCTGGGGTAAGTGCAGTGCTGCATGCTGCTGCATACAAAGGCAAGTTACTGGTGATAGCACTACAGAACAGACGAAAACATTTGAAAAAAAACAACAAAAAATCTCTTCCTTTCATGCAGGCCCACAGCACCTCTGCTGACCCCATCTGTAGCTCAGAGCAGAACAAATGCTTCATTTTCCCTTCTGCAGCTGTACAAAGGTGTGTGCCCTGGCCCTTGCTGTTGCATGGATGCTGTGGCCATCCAGGTGACTGCAGCAATGATTCCCATGCTGCCGTCCTACGTCATGGCTTCTCCAAGACTCACAGGGGCGTCACTAGTGCAATGACCATCTTCCCTTTTTCGTATACTGTCATCAAGTTTCCCATTTTCTGCCTTTGTTCACCAAATCAAGTGATCTGACAGATCATGTGGTCTAGCAAAAGCACATGAAACAGAAATGATGAAGCAGAATCAGTGAGCTCCAGAGGAAGGACAATGTGGCAAAGAGGAAGAAACAGAGCAGACGTTCTCACAGTGAAACTCTCTGCTTCCTGTGAGCACATCATGTCTCCTTATCCCCTCAGACTCCGCTTGACTTCCAACAGACAGCCAGCTATAAGCTGCAGCTGGAAGAGTCAGCAATGTATTTCTGCACAAAGGACATTTTAAAGGCAACTCTTTTTCATGTTTTATCCAAGCAGCCTATAGGAATATGAAATCCCAAACTTTGATTTTTATCCAGATGATCAGTCTTTTTAAGCCTGCAAAGCTGAAAGTAGATATCTCTTATATTTGCAACGTATTTTCTTTGTTTAGCCATGGCAAAAAAAAAGTAAAACTGTAGCATACTGTCCTCTTTAAAGTTATATTGGACCATACAGTCAACTCCAAAGACAATTTCCCAAATATATGACTGCCTTCCAGGCCTGAACTCTTTCAGGATGTTTCCCATACTGGCGAGACAAAAGCATCCCTTCTAACTTTCAAATATGGCTTGTAAGCCATATTTCTGCAAATATTGAGGCCGTACAAATTCCTGGGTGCTGCCTACACATCAGATGTGCTCCAGCCACAGCCAGGCAGGAGGCAAAAGTAGGAGGAGGACCATGGAATGACTTCTTGCTGCCTTCTTCAGCCCTTGCCTTCTCTGTTGCTTCTTATCTTCCCTACGCACCTTGCTCCATTTTGCTCCCTTTCTGAATAATACCATTTTCCTCCCGGTCTTTCAGGCAAGTGATTGGCTCAGTATGCAGCTATGGGAAGAGCATATTCTCGTGCAGAGGAAAGTCAGCACAGCTCCAAATCCTGCGGTCTTTTTTATCTGCAAAGGAATATTTCCCTCAGCTTTCTTCCTTCCTAAGAGCAGTGCTCCTACCACAGCCTGCCTACCAGTCACTGCTCCACTCTCCCTAGCTTGTTGCCTCCTCATTTCCTCCACTGCTTCCCATCTTGGTTTCCTCCCTTCTATTTCTCATGTTTCTTCTTTCCCCAGCTCCACTTCATTTGCAGGAGCTGGGGTCTGCACAGTGAGGGTACTGTGAGATTAATCAAGTTTGGAAAATTTGTCTTTCCTGTGCGCACATGATGGTTTTTTTGTTGTTTGTTTGCTTTTTTTCCCTCAACTCTCAGTGAAGATAAACGTGTCCAAAACTGCTGCGAAATTCATCAGAGAAGAGCTGACAGAGCTCCCAGCCAGAGCTGTGCCATGCCTGTTTCTGGCATAGGAACCCACATGGATCTCACAGCAATGGAACAGCAACCGCTGATAGGAATAAAACAAGTCTCACCACAGAACATGCTAGTATTTTAATGGAAAAAAGAAAAGAGTGCGAAGTGAAAAAAGGTATCACACAAATTCAAGTCTTTCATTGCTTGATACAGATATATTGTATCACCACATCATTTCACTTCATTTGGTGTGAAACTGTGGTAAGCCCATTAAAGCTGAAGGAGCTGCATCTGCTTATCACAATCCAGTTCATTACGTCTATCGCTGTAATATCATCGCCTCCCATATGCTGCCGTAACTACTTCGTATGCTGAATTGGGCACTGCCTAATATCTGTGTGTCCCAAAGGCTGCATTGATCTTACCCTGTCTTACACGAAGAGAAGATCCTATCCTTTTCCCTGCTGAACACACACATTGCCACCAGGCTGCTTAGAAATTTGAGTGTGTTATGGAGGATTTGCCACTCCTCTTGCACTGCTGAACAAAGGTACTTGGCTCAGGATCTGTAGGCACAGAGCAGAGCTGAACCTCCTGAGCAGAGTCTATGTGGTCCATCAATCTACTGCTAATGCCCTCCTACTTCCCCAAGGGTTAATGTGAAGTTTAATCCTGTGAGGAGGAAGATTTCTTCCTAGTATCTACTTTTACAAATAGTCACTGTGTGGGTTTTCCAGTGCTGGTTAATAACAGCTATATTATATTACTTTGAAAATCTCTCTGCACCAGCATCCCACATATTTCACACTTCACTTCCTTCACATGAGTACTCTGGGGTCCCACTGCTTTACTGAAGTCTCGTTCCAAGCTCCTCCAGCCGTTGTCTTCAACCCTGACCATCTCTGCAATGGGAGTGCTGGAACCAGGACCAACTAGATGCATTTATCTGCTCCGAAATTCTTCTTCACGGGCACTCAGCTGACATACATGGCATTCAACAAGCAGCATTTATCACTGTGGACAGATCCTCATGTCCCCTCATATTTTCACCTACTGTCACAGCCCACTTCATTTCCAAACCAAACCTCACTTTGTAATTACTGTATGCAAATTTATTTGGGCAAGATGTTTTGTTTGTTTGTTAGCCTTGCAGAGTGAGCTGCAGCAGATTCACATTCTTTTCCTTAGCTACATGTTATAACCAGCCTTTTATTTCTCCTTAACTTTGCTTTCCATGTGACACTTTCTCACCAGACCTTCAGGTTAAATCTCTTATCTGAGAGGGGAGGGATTTGCTGCTGTTCTCCTGCTCTTTTTGCCCTGCTGGAACTTCTTCCTATTTATTCTAACCAAGTTCCCTACTTTTAAAATATCCAATCTAAATGGGCAGTGATCAGCACTGCCCAGGGGATCATGTACACTCACTGTCTGTATTAACTCCTGCTTTTTTCTTAGGGGTAAACTGAACTTCCCTCAAATTATGCATCAAAACGGCTTTAAATAGCAGTCATCTGTGGTATTAATCAAGTTTCTTCTTAAAACCATCCCAGATGTGCCATTCAACCAGCTTATACTGGTTTCTGTAAGAACACCCACTGTTATTATTGTACCAACAGATTTTGCAACTTCCTTAATTTCATTTAACACATGAAGGTCTTAAGTTGAGATCTTTTTGCAGCAATGAGGGTGTGCTAACAGCAGAGGGTTGCAGAAATCTGTGCAGCAGGACAGCTGACAGCAAGGGTTGTAGGTACCATGTGGACGAGGGCAGAATTACTTGAAATACTTTGCAAGCTGAGGGTTCTTCAGTCTGGAAGTGATCAGGGACCAGACAGAGGAGAAGCTAGATGCAAACTCAGCCTGACACAGCTAAGTATACACATGAATTGGACCACGTTCACCCAGCGTGCTTGCCTGATTTCTTTTTTTCATCGACTGAAAGATGGAGAGTATGTCAGGAAAAGAGTCAAAATAGGCCAGTGGATGGGCAGGGACCCACAGCCACCCCATACCAAAGCTGCATGGAAAAGCGGTGCTTGGCAGAGGACAAGGATCCTATAAAAAAGCTCTCCGTCTGGGCCTGGGACATTCTGAGCATTCTTCTGTCCTCCACCCTCAGGCAGTGAGAAATGACTGCCTCTTGTGTGAGTAGGGAGAAAACAACAAGACAGACTGCTTTTAGCATGCAGGAGGTAGCTGAGTCACCTGCCTGAAGGGCTGCCTATGGTTTACCTCAACTGGCAGGTATTTCCTCTCTGGCCATGCTTTGTGGGTGCACTGCCTGCTCAGTTTCTACCCTGTGTGACCCAGGGAGAACTGGGATAGTGGTTTCCTCCATTACAGATCCCACATGCACCTCCTGGGTACTTGAAAGAAAGCAGACCCCAGAGTGCTCTTTGCGGGAAGACCCAATTCTGGATTCTGGGAGTCCAGCTACGTATTATCCTGTATCCTGGGTCTGGTTTATATTGGGTTTCCCACCCTGAAAATTAGAGATAAACTCACTAAAATCAAAACGATGAAAGCAAAGCCCAAAGAAGGCCCAGTGAAATGATAGCATACACAGTTGGAAAACATTTTTGCTTCAGGCCTTATTCAGTTGTACCCCTTAATACAAATAACCAAGCTCAGCACTGTAACTCCAGGGAAATCCAATAACATTTTCTCATGCAATGGAAACATTTTTTGTAGGGACTTACATTTTATTTGCAAACCGGCTATCTGTTACAACCACCAATTCAAATCTAAGCAATGGAGTAATATTTCAAAAATGATTAGAGCAAAACAAATAATCACATGAATGGTATTATTTTGCAAAACATGAGAGCCTCGGTAATTTGTGGGTTTTGGTCCCTGGTGCTAAAATTGTGCTGTCTTTAATCAAGCTAATTATGCAAACCTCTCTGAAGGTCACAAAGGGTTCAGAAGGAGGCCTTTTGATGCTGGGATGCAGACCCAACACCCATATTATCCTGTTGTTCTGATTGTTCTGATTAGAAATGAAGCACTGTTTTCTTCAGATTCATACTGTTCTTGAATGCTCAGTGGGAAACACCAGCATTTCTAACTTGCATACCCTGAGATTGCTTGGCACACTGCTGCAAAAATCAGCTTTCTTCCTCCCGCTCTCTAACATGGACATGGAAAAGAGCCTTCTCTTTCCATCGCCATGCCTTCTAAAAACATTACATGAGAGTTACAGCATTTATTTATTTTCTGGCAGGCAGCCAGAAAAAAAAACCATAATCCTCTTTCAAAAATACCCCTCCCTGTGAATTGGATTATGTTGTAATCCGTTCTGGATCTATCCCAGGCCTGCTTGCCTTCTGGGGTGCAATGACAATGTTTTGGACGGTCTGCAGGGCTGGGTGGAGGAGGCGGACCACCGGCAGTCTATGATACAGCCCACGTTTCTCTCCCACCTCTGAATTTTACAGCCACAAGGAAAAAACCTGTACACAGACTGGGCTTTGTCCATCTGCAAAGCACACGCTTACTTGAGTTGCTGCTGCTCATGAGATCATGGACATTGGTGTGTGACGATTTGGGGGCACTTCTGCTGTGGGGCTTTTCCCTCTGCCACCACTGATGCTGCTCTGCTGATATTTCACATGACTCTTCCCCTGCAAACTGTCACTCTTCTTTATTTCCTTTTTCTTCCTGAGTGGTCTCTGTGACCACTCGTCTCCATCTGACTTTGCGGCAAGCTGGGGATTGCTAGTGTTCTGGAAACCCGATCTCTGTGTCTCTGGCTGCAGTATAGGGACCAGACCTCTCTTCAGCTCAAATTGAGGGCAACTCGATGACAATCTGAAGGGACTTCAGAGAGGGAAAAAAATAATCCAAGGCTTAGATGTGGGCTGAAGGAAAATGAAGGGAATGGGCTTTGCAGTATCTTGGCTGGATGATATCTAATTGGGATATGATAATTCCTCATAAGTCTTAGGAGGATATAAACACTTAAAGGCAAAGGAATTGATTAGGACTGGAGAAGGAAGTATAAGTGGAATTAATGAGATGAAACTGAGAGCGGGAAAATTTATGCTTTACAGCAACGTTTCTTATTAGCGAGATCTACTACATTGTTGGGTAGGATTCCAAGGAAAAGCAATGGAAACACTGTTGCTTAAGCTACTTCAGAGAAGACTGGACAAAACACTCTGGAACACGCTGTAGGGAACAATTCCACAGTGTCAGAGGGATGGAAAAGATGATCTAATATTAATTGTTTTCATTTCTAATTTACGTGGTGACTTCATATTAAAGGTGTTTTTTTTTTATTTTTTTTTTTTTTTTTTTTTTTTTTTTTTTTTTTTTTTTTTTTTTTTCTTGAGATGCCAGCCAGTTATCAGTAAAAGAGACATTCCAAAAAGTTCCTTCTGGTATTCTGTAATAGTTCTATATTTCCCTGCTTGCAAGTCTTGTCTATTACACATAAACACATATAGGGCTGATGATTTATAGCAGGAACGTCGTTCTCCATTCATCCCATTTTGCTGAGTTACTGTAGGATCTCTGAACAGCGGTTATCTTGTGTGCTTTATGAGCTACAACACTGCAGCACAGCACAGCACAGCAAATTCAGTCAGATGATTCAGTACGAATTTCCTGGCTTTGGAAAACTGAAAAGCCAAATCTTCAGTCTCATTTGATAACTATTTCTTTTTTCCTATTACTTTTTCTTCACATATACAGGCAGTTGAATACAATAACACTTTTAGAAAATCTTTGTAAATAGGACCTTTATAAGTGAAAGGCAGAAACAGGCATTATTCAGTATAAACAGAAGAAGCACCACAAGAACAAGGGAATTCTTGCTGAAGACACATTTACTCCTGTAAGTAATTTTACTGACTTTGTAATGCCATTCCAAATGGTCTGGGCTCTATTTTTTGATTGATTTACATCGTATACATGAAAGTGTCACACTCTCATTTCAAAAAGGGAGAGCAATAAAGGTTTCCTTAATGTTTACCATAACAATGTGAGTGATAGCGCAGGTAGCTTTGGGAGGTCACTGAAGCTGAGTGACCTGCTAGGAATGGTGTAGATAAAGCCTATCCTGGTGTAGGTGAGGATAAAATAGATGCCTGCTCAAGCTCCTTTACAGCCATAATTTCTGGTTAATTTTCTTTACATCTTCCATTAGTCTATCTGGAAATTTTCTAGACATCTAACATTTGTGCAGATACATATTAGGTCAGCTAAATCCAAACATCGGTAGAGTATAAGGTCAAAACAGACTATTCAGCTTATCTTGTCCAGCATTTCTGAACAGTTTGAAAACATTCTGAAATGTGATCTCACAACAAAAAAGAATAGTAGGCCTTTTCCCTTCTTCTCAGCTGGAAAGGAGGGGCATTGAAGATCCCGAGACCAGAAGACTGAGAATAAAGGCTGTAGTTCAGCCTCCAAATGGAGCTGTGCACAACAGCTCCTGATGCAGATGGGAGCACAGCTGCATGACTTAAGTGTGCAAATGGCAATATGCACAGACAGGACACAAGGCATGTCAAGAAAGGGACCCAAGGTTTGCTCTCTGTCACATACCAAATTGATTGTTGATGGAAGGTGACTGATTTTCAGAGACTCCTCCTAACACTAACGCTGTTCAGAGACTCATGCTAGCTAACGCTGACTTCATTAGAGCTTTCTGGTCAATGAAAGCAATTGTGTGTTGTCTAGTGGCTGGACTGGAAGACAGGAAAGGATTTGATTCAATGCTAGCTATACTCCTGACTCATAGCTTACCCTCCAAGTAAGTCATTTGACCTTTCTGCAGTTCAGTCAATCTGGCTGGAAAATTGTGCGGGAAGAAGGGAAAAGCAGTATTCTTGCTGAAAACCACAGACGGAATCTGAGCTGAGTTTTCCTAGGTTAAAAAAGAAAGAGACAATATCAGAACGTGAGTCAGAATCGGAACCTCCCTGGCCTTTTCCACTCAGGACGTCTGGTAGTATCATCATTATCATAGCAGAAAATCATTTACTTTGAGTCTTGCTTCTAGCTCAGAAACCAAAAGGAAATACTCAGTGCTTGTGCCAGGTACACTCAGATCCTGAATAGATTGAAGGACTATCTGAACAAATTTAATAACTTTGGACTTCTCTACATGGATCATATTTAAAGGGTATAAATAACTACAGCAAAAACTGGACCAGAGATGGATTTATATTACTAATATATTTTTAAAAAAATTTCTGATGGGAAAATGGAAAAAAGTAGGGACTTAAAAATACCTTTTTTTCCTCGTGTTATGTTTTCTGTCAGATTTGGTACTATAGAGACCTAAAGAACATTTTCTGGCAGTATACCAAGTCAAATACAACATGGTGTAAGTTCCTAATAATGGAAAGAAAGTTGCGGTGGGAAAGTGTCCAGAGCAGATTTTGTAGACAGAAGGTCCCTGAATTGGCTGCAAAAACAATTTCTTTTTCAGAATGTCTTCCTCATTTTGAAAATATAAATAGCTCTAATTAAGTGCCCCAAACTTTTTCTTTTAGTATAAGTAGGAAGTGGAGTTGTAAAAGATTGATTTTGGCCGGTACTGCCATAAAGTGTTGAAAACAATAACGACCTGTAAGGGAAACCAAAATTCAATGGGGGGTGGATTTGTGGTTCTGAATATCTTGAAAATGCTTCTATTTTTTTGTGAGAAACCTCTGCTGGACCCATGAAATCAGACCCCCCTCTGGATTTCAAGAACATATGAACTAGAGCAAAAGACCCTCACTCTGACAGATTGCTCATGTGGAGAACTATTGTATGAAAGGTCCTATTGAAGACATGTCCATGCACAAAGCCCCACAGGATGTGTTTCTGCGCATCAAGGGGATTATAAGAACCCAATAGCTCTCTGTAGTGAAGGAACCATGCAAAATGCAAAAGTTAGTGGGGCTGCTAGGTTTAGGCTCTATGTATTTTTAGTTCTCAGCTCCTAATGGAAACAGAATCTGCTTCCAGTTTGATACCAGGAGAAATATTGTGATGCTTTGATCTGATGGTAGAAATATCAATGGAAACGAAGTTTTTATATTCTTACCATCACACTGCTAGTCATTTTTCAGGGGTCTGCAAAAGACCTGCCATATGAAAAACAGCTAGATATTTTCACAGTTCTACTTAAGTCTTCTGAATTTCTCTTTGGAAGTCTTGAGACGTATTTAGGTCTTTCTCGTACTAGGTGGAGGTTTCATGTTAACATGACCCAGTAAGTACTACAACAGCATCACCTAATAGGAGTCATCAGCAGGGAGGAGCTGGAACACGGAGATGGGTTTTCTCCACCAGAACTTTTACTGTTATAAGATGTGACACAGATAGAACATTTTTATGAGTCCCAAGGATACCACTTCTCCATCAGCATAATGAAAATACAAGAAACCTCACAACTTTATTTTCAATTAGGTGGCGAAAAATTATCAAGAAGCTCCTTGTGGTCTCCTGTGAATTTATTACAGTCACTAAGCTCTTGCATTAAAAGACATAGAGAATACAACAAACAATAGAGATCTGGCAAGATTTCAAAGTAAACAAATCTGGACTGAAATTTTAGTCTTTGAACTCAGACGGGGCCTTGACCTAAGCAGGATTTACATCCAGAAATTGCTCTCTTGGCTTACACTCACAAAGTCAGAACTGCACTACTAGATGTGAAACGCTGTGAGCTCTGATGCTCTGAAATATAGCCAGGCATCTGTATCACCTGGAAAGTTAAAAATATTTGGATGTAGAGTTTGATAGGAATTATCAGTATCAATATTGTGGGCATGTCTCATCTATTAGTGTTCACCATAGTTTCAAAAATATTTATTTCAATCTGTGTAGACTTAGTTTTTAAAATTCCCTCATTACTTCTTCTGTGTAGGATAAAACTTATTTCTCAGATATCTACTTTTATCTCATATGATGCAATCTGGAGGTGAATATCGCCTCTCATGTGCTTCTACCTTTTTAGTTCATTAGCTTTTCACATATAGATCACAGTGAAATTGCTAACTTCAAGGAATTAATAACTTTGTCATAAAGTACAAGCCATACTATAGGAACAGCTTTCATGATTCAACGCTCCCTACCTCCCTATGTTTTCTCATTTCTTGTATCCTGATTTTTACAGTAATACTGTAAAACTTACCTTACATTGCAACAAATAAAAGCAACTGAACCAAATCCAAAGGGACAGATGCAACAAAAAAAATTTCTTTTTCCCATGTGTTGAGCTGGTCAAATGCAAGCCAGCTGCACTCTAGATGTATGTATGGCAATTACGCATGAGCTAAACATGCCCAGATTTCTCCATGAGCATTCAGCAGAATAAATAAATCTACCTGCACATATGGAGATTTTGCCTTACTCTCATCTTGAAGGCCAAATCTTTAAATGGAGAATTGTCTTTGGAAGATGTTAGACTGCTAGATTAACTTTTAATTTGGCATCATAATAGTATAAGCACAGAGCAGTCAGAAGGCCCTAAGATATCTTGTGGGATGCAGAATCTGGTATTGACTGTGCTCTGCCATCATGGCTCAACATGCCTTATACAATTACTACAGTGGCTGTTATTCTGTTCACCTACAGAAATCTGGAAGACTTGAGACTATTGCTGGTTTTTGTACTTTCCTTCTTTCCTGTTCTCTATGTGAGAGCTTTCCTACCTCTCACTCAGGTAGGATCAGGGAAATAATTCTGAGAAAATTTCTTCCTTAGTTCTCCTTTATCCCAGAGTTCATCAAGATGATCTACAGACAGAAGTTTTTCTCCTATTTTCTCCTTTTTTCTTTTTTGTCCTTCTCTCCTTCCCCCCTTCCCTCCTTCTCTCTTTCCCTCCTTCCCCCCTTCCCTCCTTCCCTCCTTCCCTCCCTTCTTCCTTTTCTCCCTTCCTTCTCTCTTTCTCTCTTTTTCTTTCTTTCTCTCTCTCTATTCTCTTTCTCTTTCTTTCTATCTCACTTTCCCACTCTCTTCATTTTTTCTTAAATGACACATATCTGGACTACAAATTGTAACCCCAAAATCTATATAGCCTGTGATGGACATTTTGTCATATCAACTGTCAGTTTCCAGAAGGTTCACTAAAAAATGCTTGTAGAATTGTATCTTATGTTCCTAAAGCTAAAGCTATCTTATGTCATCTTGCTATTCTCATTGTTTCCACAAATCAGAGAAATCCTCCCCAGAAATTTTGCCTGGGAAAAAAAAAGAAAAAAGAAAAAAGAAGCAATCAGATTAAATACTGATATCAGAAGGAAGTAATTTTCTACATGGCCTTGAGGACTGTTTGTTGGCAGAATAGAAAGGGGAGATTCCTGATTTTCTACACAAACGTGTCACTATCACTATGCTTAACTATGCTTGGAAGGTCCCAAGAAATCAGAGCGGAAATTTGGGTTGCTTCTAGTCACATCGCTGCGCAGGTATTTTTAGTGACTTTTTTAATTCTTCAAAATCCCCCTGAAGCATAAATTTTCTACTGAGGATTTACAGGTAAACATAGAGGAGAGGATTTCCATTTTCAGAAAATGTGTTTGAAACAGCTGTCCAGGAGAAACATCTAAATTCCTGCTGTAATTTATGAATAATCTCAAACCCATGTCAATAAAAGATTTATACGCAATGCTACGTCATCTTTATTTGCCTGAGTCCCCCTTCACTCTTACCAAAAGAAGTGAACTCAAGATTCATCAGTAAATTACTTTGACCTCAACAGAGTTTCTCATTAATTCATGGTTTCTCATTTCCCACATCCCCATCACTGTATAAAACTTCCCTTTTTACAGACAGTTCACTGTTTACATGATAAACATACTCCCCACATTGCCCTTCTGGACTTGTATTGCTCAAGTGTGAGAGCTTCAGTGCATCCCACTTCCTTACCAGCCTTTTGAAACCCCTTTGATGACAGTGCTTGGTGACCACAACAGGCAGTGAGTACTAATATTGCAGTACAGGGAACTTTCCCAATCAATGAAGCATAACATTCAGTTTCTCCAGCTGTTCCCATTCCTGGAAACCTGCTGGAAAAAGCCACCATGGAGGCAAAATAGGCTGTCTTGGAGCAGAAGGCTCACACACATCTTGAAAAGAGTGATGGAATAGGATGGGGCTCTTGCCCTGAAACTGGGCTGTGGCAACTCCTTTTGTTGTGGTGCTCGGGTAAAAAACCAACCAACCAACCAACACTTCAAAGTGTATGCAGTATCTGGAAACTCACCAAAGGGGAGGCAATTCCTCTGGAGGGTTAGCTGGGACAATTGATTCCCTGCAAGTGGCTGGCATGGAGGGTGTGTCTGCAAGGAAAGTCTTCATAGCCAAAGTTTCCCCTTGCTCCAGTCACTTCACAAAATGCTGTCTCACATCCGGCAATCAAAGCCCTTCCCCAAGCTGCAACCTGCACCTACAGCACAGCAATGAACCCAGATGACCCACTGCTCCCACTGTCACAGAGAAGTCCATCACCATGGGGCTATGTGGGTATTTTCTGTCTTTTTTTCTTTCTGTCTTTCTTTCTGACTGTGCACAACAGTCAGGCAGCAGCCTCAGAAATCGGACCTTTAGCCTCACTGACACAAGGTAGAACACCTTAATGACTGTGTTTGCTATGGAAAAATATACTTCCCAAGCCAGTTTTACTCAGAGGAACAGCTAGAACTGAACCTTATTGAGATACTTATTAGTGCCAGTAACATCACCATCCCATCAGTTTTGCCTAACTAATAAAACTCACCACTTTTGTTATAGATCTTTTAGTAGTGCCCTTTCAGAATTACTTCTGCAAAACAATTGGCAAGGGCCAGGATAAAAACTCTAAAATTTAATATTAACTTACATTATACTCATCATTTTACATCAGTATCAGATTTAAGCTATCTACAAAACCAGAGGCTTTTATACCGTATTCAAAATTTACCAAGTTAATTTGTATGTGCCTCACAATTAATTAACTAAACAGTTAGAGCCAGGATCCAGTCTCAGATCCAGGGATGCCATCTGTCGCAACCTGGCTCAGTCCCATCGTGTAAGGTCACCAGTCTGCTGCGAGTGGGCTCCATCCATGGTATCCCACTTACTTCCAACCCAGCCATTCAAGTAAAATAGCCTCTCCTTTTTCTTCTCATGACCCAGGGCCACCTCTGACCTCTTTCCAGGTTGGTGAACCTCATTAGACATCCATCTGTGCCACATTGTCTGGGTCTCACGCACAGCCCTGGGGCTTCAGGGACATTTCCATACTTCCAGTTTAACAGCATGATGGAACAAGGAGCAACATTTCAGCAGAAGAATGCCTGATCACAGATGTGGGTACTCTTAAAAGGAATTGAAAAGCACAACCCTTCTGAAACAGGATGGAGTCCTCACTTAGTCAACCCTCCTGTGAATACAAGGGCTGGGGTGAGCAGGTGAGCCCATTCTCTTTCCCACACACTCTCAGGCAGGACTGATGCCTGCTCAGCTTCTCTCCTTTGCAGCATCCCAATCAGGACCTCTTGGCTGCTTTCTTTCTGCCTTTCTTAGTAAAAAGCCACATCCCATGGGAAAGGCCAGTAGCTAGAAGATACTAGGTAGCTTCCTGTACTCAGCATATGGAGTCTTCATTTAGCATCATGATGGCTTCTCCTAGCTAGTGCCTGGAAAGGTCGCTGAGCACACTTCTGAGGAAGAGCCAACCCAGCAAGATGCCTTGATGATGTCTACATATGTGTCCACAAAAATACAAAATAGGTCCACACCCCCTGCCCCAAACACACACTGAGCACCTAAGGAGAAGGTTCACTGCTGGGGCAGGGCTGTGTGCTGTAATATCACTGAGCTAGAATATCACTGCAGATAAAGATCCTCCTTCCCCACCACAGTGTTGATTACAGATCGGCACTGTGAGGCCCTAGCATCACAGAACCCAAAAGAAGATAAGACTGATTTCACTGTTGTCAGAATTAAGAGTCAGAGGCTGCAAATGACACTGGCTGTGCATGCAGATAAATGTGTGTTCAAGATTGCCCTCAGGGCACTTGCGCCTTGTAAGAACAGGACAGGGATGCTCAGGCTGCTTTGACACCACCTGAATTACTGTATTTATTTCTGAAACCTTGTTGCAGTTAACTGCCTGAAAGTGGTCTATACAAACAGACAGAACAACAACAACAACAAACAAAACAACCTAGAACATAACTATCAAAAGACCAGAAAGAGTGATTTGTGATGAGAAATTTAAGTGCAAGTGGCTCACCCACTCACAAAAGAATACACTCTTTAACAAAACATATTCTCAAACAGTTGTTTGTCTTTTAAGTTGTGTTGAATTTAAGCATACCTCTGTAATGTCTATATGATGTTGAAATGTATATGTTACCAATATTACATAAGACAACTGTATTTTAAAGTGTATGTTTCTACCATATCAAGCAAAAAGTTCATAGCCCATAAGTGTAATCACCTATGCCATTATTATGGGTTGCCTATGGTTGTGTAGGGGCACATATATTTCCACTATTAAATACGAAAAATGCAAATAGCAAATATGAAAAGATACATTTAGGAGAGATCAAGGAATAGTGAAGGAAATCAAAATCTTCTCAAAGTTAAGAAAGGGAGTATTTATCCATGGACCCTAAATCTGAAGTTAGAAAGATGGAAGATGCAAACTTACCTAGAGAAGTAATACATTTTTTTGGAGGCATCTACATCTACAGAAAAGCAAATGAAGATATAAAATAGACTAAAAACAATTAGGGACTTCAGGTGCCTCTGCTTTGACTGCCAAATTTTATTCACTGTAACAGCACCTCACTTCTGAAGGTGAGTTGCTTAGCCATATAAATTGGCCCTTTTTAGTGCTGAGGTTCAGCACTCCAAGCACACAGTTGAAGAAACAGATGTGTGAATTATCTAATTTCCATTGATGTAAACGGGAGCTAAATGCCTAAAGAAAGAGTGAACTGCCTCTTTGCTACAGCCTCGTGCCTTAATGGATTCTGCAGAGACTTCAAACTTGTGCCAAAGATTTACAGCTAACAGAATTATTCAACCAAAATCTCCAACAACTGATGGATAAATAAAAGTCTCTACTGTCATTCAGGATGATACTTGCTTTTTTTCAGCGGTATAATCCTTTTACACTTTCCAAAGATAGCTTAAGATATAGGATATTTCTCTCATCTGCTACCTGTGGAAGAGCTGTGTGTGCAGCATCGTCTTCTCATTTAGGCAAAGTCTGGGATTATACTGACAGGCAAAGCATGGTGGAAGGAAGGGGCTGAGAAGAAAAAGTCCATGAGGATCCCTGCTTGGTCTAGACAGGATTTGCTTTCAGGGCCAGAATGAAACTCAGATCAAAAATGAGACTATTCTTCATCAGCCCACCATGGATTTGAATATATTTCTAGTTGGGATTTTTCCTCTCTCCTGTCAGTCCAGAGGGCCATTTGGACCTCTTTCTTTGTGCTTAGCAATAACAATCTTATTCACTGCTTTTGCGAATGTGAGAAAAAAAATCCTATGGGTTTTGAAGGCTGAAATGAAGCAGAAACCTTTTGCTGCTGGCTGAAATGCAAGTACATAGAGATGGCCCAAAGCCCAGGCCATGTCTTTTTTTTTTTTTTTTTTTAAATTTGGGACCTTACAATTTGGGAAACCTAGACAGCCTTGCGGCTCATTAGTTTGGTAATCCCTCTGCTTCAACAACAGAAGCAGAGGGAGATGTGACTCATCTCCCAGTCACGACTACCTCTGGCAGCTGAAGACAAATCAGTGCCCAGACTCTGGGACAGTGAGTGGGTTATCTGTAAGCTCTGTATGCTCAGCCACACCAAGCTGTGAAGTAAAGGTGCTACCACTTCTGTGTGTGCAACAGCCATGGCCTTTTCCCTCAAGATTTTCCATCAGAAAACAGGGTGGAGAAAGTACCCAATTCAAATTTATCAGGGATATATTGTTTCCTCTCAGCTGTGGGGAAAGAAGGGTCAGGAAAATCTTTACATACATAAGCAGCTATTGCATTTGAATTTCCTTTTCTTTCTTTTTTCTTTTTCTTTTTTTTCTTTTTCCTCCAGGCAGAAGCATGTTTCTGATTCATCTGAAAACATATTGTTCACATTTAAGATTTTCTGTGGTTAGTTGCAGTTCATTTTATCTGTTCTCAAACCAGTCAGGACAGGAACCATTTCTGATGAGTGACCAATAGTGAAAATAAAATAAATGAGGAGAGAATGTGAATGGGGTTCCTGGGCACAGTGTGGTTGATGTTACAATCTATTTTTGAGATGGTATAGGATATGGAGGTTGTACTAGCACTTCTGAGAAAATCAGCTAGCTAGCCTGATATCTTCAGGACATCTGCAGGGCAAATATATCCATGCGTCCTTTTTTGATTATTAGTCATTACTGCACAGTTTAAGAGCTCTGTGACATGAAATAATCTGGGTAACCTTATGTTCTAGTTGTTACGCATGACGTGCCTGGTGCATTTCCCTGGATATATCATACAGATTTTTAATCGGATATATATCAAACCAGTAATAATTTTCTCTTATGGAAGATATATCTATATCTGCTTTACAAGTGATCCTCAACATCTAGTTGAGAAAACATCCCGAATCCAAAATCTACAGTTCAGGTTTCTTATTCATATTAGAGCCATGAGAAGTTTGAAAACAGCTCTGTGGAAGCACTGACTATCTACAAATCCTACCTGAGGTAATGGAAGCAGCAAGGTATGCATAATGCTTTGTTTCTGCTTCTGTAACGGTAAGTTTTTGTTCTTCGGCTGGGAGAGGCTTGCTCTATGTTGTGAAGTGTTACCACAAGAAGATTGCTGTGAGAGCCATGCTGCACTGACTTCTTATTTTTGTACCTATAAATCAACCATAGATCATAAAACACAACCTGTAATAACAATCACGAATATTTAATACATTTCTGACTGGTTTGAAAACCTGTTCAAACACTTTGTACCACCCACAAAAACATTTGTAATAAATTGCAAGGCAATAAAAATCTCGTAACACATAATTACTGGCATTATTGTATACTTCACTTCTTTTTTTGAGTAGGAGGACCTGGGCAGAGAGGAAGAGGCTACATTTGAAACAAATGAAAAGGGAATTTTTCAGTTGTATTTCACGAGATAATTTGTTATACTATTTTTTAAATCACATATTTTAAGCAGTACTAAATATGGAAAAGGAATTTTTTCAAACAGATCACAAGTTCTGTTTCTGAATGAGTCACTTCTGATCAGTAGGATTCTCTTTAACAGGGGATTTACAGCAGAGGGACCAAAACCTATTTCCATTGAAACCAGGCAAGTTCCCACTGACTTCAACAGAGGATTGACCCGACATGCACAATAAAGCCAGGGGCGGAAAAACTTAGAGAGGTGGGTTTTTTTTTTTTTTTTTTTTTTTTTTTTTTTTTTTTTTTTTTTAATAAATCTGCAAGGACTCTCCCTGTTCAATTTCCACAGCTTTCATCACATTTTATCCTTCTCCTAGTTTGCACACAGGATTGAGGCGCAAATGTGTAAATGACTTAAGCACGTACAAATACAAAATCAATGTTTATGTTTACACCACTGCAAGCTTCTGCCCTCTTACCTGTGCCTCGTGATGAATTTAGCAAGGAGTTGGCTTTACCAAGGATTTGAGTTACTGGTGGCTGAAGGGATATTTTGTTTGTGATTCAAAAGAAGACATTTCTAGCAAGCAAGGAAGAAAAACGAACATCTGTGAAACAATAATAAAAACAAAACAAAATCCCCAAATAAATACTAACAAATAACTCAAACCAAGTAACCGACTAACAGCAACAAAAACCAGAACACTATTTTCAGGTGAAAATATAAGCTTTTGTGCTTAAAATAAGGACCCAGCTGATTGGAGCATAACATTTCGTTGTTCCGGCACTTTAGATTTTTTCTTCTCATTTTTTTGGACATCTAATCTATGGGAAAAAAAATATATATGTGATTTGCAAATTAACAAAATTGATTTTGAAGCATCAATTTTTTTTTTCTTTTTTTCCCCTTTTTGTTTTTTAGAGTATCTAGCAAGCCTAATTCCAGTACAAAGTCACGAGAACCTAGGAACTTACATATCTCTGGGATAGAGACTCAGATTCTTCTAAATATGTTACATGTGAGATTTGAGATATTTGGGCATTTATACTGAATTACTTATTCAGATTTAAAAATATAACAGCTAGAAGCTTTATTCATGATCCTATCCCAGATTCACCCCTGGGTTTAATCAGTGGTGGAACCTTGCCACGAATATCTTTGTCCATGGCAGATATTCCAGGATGTCAATGGCTCTCAGAAAGGCTCCCACTTGCTGGAGAGATTATCAGGCAGCTCATTTGAAAGGAGGCACCTTCAAATCTGTTTTCACTGTCCTAAAACCAGCTCTCACTCACCTAGGAAGTGGATTAAAAAGATCTCAGCATATTGAACTCTGCAGTTTCCTTCCTCCTTCTTTTCCCCACCTAGTATATTTTCATCTTTAAACCAATGTTCTGAAAAATGCTCTTTTTTTTTTTTTTTTTTTTTTTTAAATTTGTGCAATTAGAAGAACATTATTTAAATACTGCTGAAATGCTTTTCCTGTCTCGAACTTAAAGCCCTGCAGGTGAAAATGTAAGAAAAACAATTTGGGGCATTTCCACAAGCAGTCACAAGACCAAGACAAATTGTGGACTGAGGGAAGAACAGCCTCTGCCAACTGCAGCAGCTGAGTTAGAAAGTTACATTCTTCCACTGAGTACTTTTCCCATTGTTAACATGTGTACCACGGCATCCGGAGATGATATGCATGCGCTGCACACAGACAGTCACAGGATTAAGCAGGGCCACTCACAGCATACATTATCTTCAGCCTTAATTGCACAAACCTTCCAGTGCTTCTGTCACACCAGAATCTCTTCTAGTTTGCGAGGACTACAAGGAGCAGAAGATGGTATGCAAAGAGATTAAAATGAATATTGGCCTCAGCATCAGAGTTATATTCATCTTCACACACAGGACACTATTTGTAGATCATGTTGGGCTCACCAATGAGCAAGCAGTGTGGCTGAAGAACCAAGGAAAATCTGCTGAATGGTATTAATAAAAACATGGAACGAAATTTTTAACAGACTGAGACAGAGGAAGCAAACTGGAATTTAGTGTACACTTGAGATGCAAGATGCAAGATTAATGCTCCCTGAGCAAAAACACTGAGTTCAAATGTCTAAGCCAGTAAAAGCATATTTAGACACCTAGACAAAAATGGCCTGATCTGCTGTGTTGCTGAGCACCTGCACTTCCCAATGAGTTCAGTGTGTTTTGCAGACTAACTTTAGGAGCACAGGTTTGAAATTTCTGAGTATGAAATGGAATAGCAAACAGGGAGTGCAAAAGCTGTGCGAGCAGATGCACTAGTCTTTGCCATAGTAGTGTCCTGCAGATGTTAGAGAGACGAAAGCAATTTTCCACGATAGATGATATGTTCAATATATACACAATTAAAGTAATGGGAAACAAAACGAAAAAGAGGGTCATGCTCATCTGCTCTTTTGAAGATGTTTTTTCCATAGAGAGAAGCAGCTGAATGCAACTGTCATTTAGTTACATCAAAACAACATAACATGTGTGAGCAAGGGAATTCTGGCACGTTAATTGGCAGGGTAGTTGGTAATGTGCTGTGTGCTGGACACTGATGCCTCTTTCTCTCTTTCTCTCTCTCCCTCTCCATCTTTTTCCCTTCTTAATAAGAAAAGTAAACTCAAGAGAAGGCTTCCAGAAAACAAATAGGCATTGTTGCCCAGATGGTAGATATGTGGGATGTACACAGCAGATTTTGTTCCACCAGCTATGGGAAGACGAACAAGTCACTGCAGGGTAAGCCAGTATGCTGGCTTTACAGCACACAAGCTGCTCTGTAGTAATAAGCCTTATGCACCCTGCAGGACAGTACAGTAAATGCAAAATACTTCACTTCTCAAAGGACTTGGATGCTTAAAGGACACTCTATCTCCGTGTGCCTAAACCATGCAGAAATCCATGAGAATCTGGCACACGAGTGCTTTTGTAAACATTACTAGCTGTCCACCTGCAACTTTATGTACCTATAAGCCTTTGAAAAATCTGACCCTGTGTCACTGGCAGGTAATGAACCATTTTTGTACTCATTTCATGGGATGCACACAGAGCATGCAGGCCATTAGGAGAACTAATAACTTGCTCACCACCAGCAGAGGTATGGGTCCTTATGGCCCCTGCTGCTGGGAGAGGCGAACAGCTGCCAAGTGGGCGGACAGGGTCAGCATCCTATTGCACTTGGCAGCACAGATCTTCCACATCCACCTGTGTCCTGTCTCTCTGCCAAACTGCAAGCTCTGCTCTTTTCCTGGTCCAGTTACATCTCCCAGAGGTCAGGTGGATGGGTAATATAGTAGGATGTAATTCCCCAAGTTCAGCTCTAAAACCAGTATGCTTCAATTGTACCTTAAAAGGTTCGAGTTTTGAAGATGAGCAGCTCCTGCTGAGGTCAGAGGACTGCAGGTCAGTCTAACAGAATGTCTGAGATACGAAGAGCAGTGACTCAGTGAGTTGTGCAGATTCAACCCTCTTCCTTTTATGGTAAGACCACATCTGAGGGAGCTAGAGACCCCTGACTGCTGAGCCAGCTCTTTGCAAATGTGTCCTCTTGCTCTTTTGCCACTGGTGCTGCCTATGAGCTTCCTGCTGAGCTTCCTGGAGCATTTCTTAAGAAATTATGGACATGTATCCTCATATGAGGTCACCGGTATGTGATATTTTCAGGCAGCTGTTAAGGAAAATCTCATAAACTCTACTTCAAGATTTGGGAATGACAAATCAGGAAAGCAGTGTGATGGCACTAGAGAATTCAGAAGTCTGAAATCAGCTTATTCCTTCTTTCAAAAATATTTTTCCCTGATGTTGTGCCTCATCCAACTCTGACACCATACTCTTAGTTTAACATGGTGTGATATTAATATTAATATAATAATGTAATATTAATATCAATATAACAAAATTGTCAGTGTTGCATAAATTAAAGATTTTGTAGGTCTTAAAGCACCTAGTGCTTATCATTTCCACTGGAAAACATTGGAAATCTTGGGAGATGTCAGTCTGAAATGCATCTGTTTCTTAGTTTGTATCTTTCACAGCATTATTAAGTAAATAAGTATCGATCTCTTATGCATGTAAACTCCATCGCACATAGTTCCAGACCAACTCTAGAGTCTAAATACATGTAAAAAAGGAAAAATAAAATTCAGCGACTGAGAATCTACTAAACACATTGAAATTATGGACTTAGTGTGGAGGATCCTCTAACTTCTGCTATAAAAATACGACTTAGGTCTGTACAGTTCCAAGGGCTCCAAGAAAAAATGCTGAAAGCTGTGCTCAAGAAACAGTAGTATTGCACAGGTTATTTAGGCCTAAGTTCTACTGCTAAATGCACCTGTGGTAATGAAACGCTTCGTTTCAGTTGATGGGATGAGAAATATGACTACAAGAAGATAGACACTTGTTAAAGGCCTTATAGACTTTCTTGTTACCAGAGGAATTTTCTCCCTGAGCAGTTTGGCACTGATAAGGAAAAAGGGCCTCCTGTCTCCCATCTCTTAAGCCTGCACTTTAGCCACACATCCTTTCCCTCCCTATCTTTGTGAAAGCTGGAAGACCGCAACGTCTGGCAAAATATTTAGTGATAATAATACTAAAACATTTCTCACTGACTGAGGGAACTACAGAAGTAACACATAGTGTGTGTAGGCCTCTGTCCAGGAATAATAAACTATAGGTTTCAGTCTTATGTTGAGAAAGAGCTCAGATAGCAGTGAAACAAATACATTTATCCTTATAAGACTGAAAGATAGCTGCACTGGGCCAAATATTAAGTGATAATTACCAGGGATAAGCAAACCCTGTGGAGCTGGTGGTTTTGTAAGCAGCTCAGTCTTTTAATATGTTTCAGAGTTAGAGTTTTATAAAATCCCAGGCATTGAAAAAAAGATGGAGAGAGTTGGAAAACTCCTAACTCTCCTGTTATGTTCCTACTCCACCACTTCTGTTGGAAAAATGGTCATGGTGATGTCGGTTGTGCGACAAGGGGAATGAAAACACTTGTGTTCCTTCCATGCCTCTGAACCTCAACCATCTTACAGGACACTGAGGCAAGCACACTGCCTGTCCCACATCTGAACTGCTCCGAGGGAAAGCACTTCCTCCAGCTAAGCAGGGAGAATTGCTGGCAGATGCCAAGGTTTTCAAGCATCTTGCATTTTATTGCACACATATTGATAGCTGGTGCTTCCCTCTGAAGGACCTGGCTGCTGCAACTGGCATATAGTGTATAAATCTTACATTTCTTTTAGGAAAAAGAAATTAAAGATAAATAAGATAAAACAAAATCCATCTGCCAAGGCTTCTGAAAGAAGCTGTCCTGAGCTGTAACTTCTTAGATCAAGAGGTTTGCATTGCTGCTTGCACCACAAATCTGCAAGAAAGTATGATGCTACCTAGAACATCAGCCTCTGAGATGCTGCTCAGCTTTCTGAACCCCCCAGCGGGGAAAGACAAAACAAGACAATCACAGGAGTGCAGAAACTATGCTGGCAGCTGGGAGCAGGGAGTTCCTGCTCTCCACATATATCCAGCTGCTCTGTCCTCACCCACCACTACCTAGTTTCACCTTCAGATGCAAGGTCCTTGCTGTTGTCATAGAATCATAGAATTGTAGAATGGCCTAGGTTAAAAGGGACTACAATGATCATCTAGTTTCAACTCCCCTGCCATGGGCAGAGTCATCAACCACTAGACTGGGCTGCCCAGAGCCACATCCAGCCTTGCCTTGAATGCCTTCAGGGATGGGGCATCCACAACCTCTCTGGGCAACCTGTTCCAGTGTGTCACCACCCTCTGAGTCAAAAAAATTCCTCCTAATATCTAACATAAATCCCCCCTATCTTAGCTTATACACTCCTTTCAAGTACTGGAAGGCCACAATGAGGTCTCCTCAGAGCCTTCTCTTCTCCAAGCTAAACAAGCCCAGTTCCCTCAACCTTTCTTCATAGGAGACGTGCTCCAGCCCTCTGATCATCTTAGTGGCCCTCCTCTGGACCCGTTCCAAGAGCTCCACGTCTTTCACAGAAGGACACTGAGGTTCTGGAGCAGGTCCAAAGAAGGGCAACAAGGCTTGTGAAGGGCTTGGAGAATATGTCCTACGAGGAGAGACTAAAGGAACTGGAGCTGTTTAGCCTGGGGAAGAGGAGGCTGAGGGGAGACCTCTTCCAATACCCTAAAGGTGATTACAGCAAGAGCGGGGCTGGTCTCTTCTCACTGGTGACAGGTGACAGGACCAGGGGAAATGGACTCAAGTTGCACCAGGGTAAGTTTAGGTTGGATATCAGGAAAAACTTCTTTACAGAAAGGGTTGTTAAGCACTGGAATAGGCTCCCCAGGGAAGTGATTGAGTCACCATTCCTCAATGTGTTTAAACACAGTTTTGATGTGGTGCTCAGGAACATGATTTAGCGGAGGGTTGTTAGAGTTAGGGTAGTATGGTTAGGTTGCGGTTGGACTTGATGATCTCTAAGGTCTTTTCCAACCTGAGCAATTCTATGATTCTATGATTCTATGATTCTTGTGCTGGAGGCCCCAGACCTGGACTCCAGATGTGTACTGTGTACTCCAGATGGGGCCTCACAAGAGCTGAGTAGAGGAGGACAATCACCTCCCTCTCCCTGCTGGCCAACCCTTTTCTAATGCAGCCCAGGATATAGTTGGCCTTCCAGGCTGCAAGCACACACTGATGGCTCATGTCTAGTGTCTCATCCACCATGATCCTCAAGTCCTTCTCTGCAGGGCTGCTCTCAAGGAGTTCTCCCAGTCTGTGTAAATACCTAGGATTGCCCTGGCCCAGGTGCAGCACCTTGCACTTGGCCTTGTGGAACCTCATTAGGTTCACATGAGCCCACTTCCCCAGCCTGTCCGTGTTCCTCTGGATGGCTTCCCTTCCCTCCAATGTATCGACTGCACTGCTCAGCTTGGTGTCATCTGCAAACTTGCTGAGGGTGCACTCGAATCCATTGTCTATGTCATTGATAAAGATGTTGAAGAGCACCGGACTCAAGATCAACCCCTGGGGTACACCACTTGAGACCAACCTCCTGTTGTTGCAGCTTCAAGCGGCAGCTCTAAGTGAAGTGGAGGGGAAAATGGTGTGTAGAATTACTGCAAACAGGCAGAATTCTTAGAGGTAGTGTGGGCAGGTGCAATAAATAAGTCATGTAAATCATCACATAGGGAGACACATAACCCTTTCTCCTTCCAGAATCTCTTCACTTGTTGGGAAGACAGCTTGGTATGGTAAGTGGTTCTTTATTCACTCAGAAGAAAAACTGAAAGAAAATCAGGCTGGCTCTGCTATCCATTCTGAAACCCAGCAAAAGTGAAGAAACAGACTAAAGTGCAAAGATAGCAAAACTCAAGGTATACCACCATAAACAAACCTAGATTGTCTTTGCTCCAATACAGCCAAGCCCCTTATTTGAAGGACACAACTTCCCTAAGGAGCCTAAGAAAAAAGTTTTATAGTACTGTCATGGCCAGAAAGATTTTTCTCAGAGCTTCAGCTGAGTATTTTGTCATCGATACTCCCTCCAGCTACATGTACTCTGCTTCCAGCCTATACTCCAGCGTAGCAGTGGTAGCAGCAGCAGACAAGGCTGGGCCATATTTCTCTTGCTCAGTTTCTCCTACTTGAGCCTGCCTTTGCTCTGCTCCAGGTTTCCCTTATCCAAAATGATGATGGCAAGGAGTTAATGATTTGTAAAAACAGACCTCTCAAAGCAGAGAAATGCAGCAACTGCCTTATGACAGAGAGACGACAAACTGCCATTACTTTTCCCCTTCCAAAAATGAAAAAATGCAAGTATAGATCCACAGCGGGGAGTATGTGGGAATGAGGGCAAAGGACTGCAATTTATGTCCTGAGCAGAATTGCTTCCTAAGAGACTGGGAAAAGTGGGAGAGCTTTCCAGAAGTCACAGAGTGTGTCTGTAAGAAGTGGGATTCTTTGAAAACATGAGACTTTTCCCCTCTTCATAGGAAGAGAGTCTGGCCACAGCCAGGAACTTGTACTTTGTTAATTCAGGACTTCCTTCTCCTCACAGCAGCCCAAATTGGCATTTTGCCCCCTTTAAAAGGAAAACAAATCTAATCCTTTTGGAGTTCTGTTCCTCATTTCAGAAGTGTGTGAGTGGGTTTGAAATGAAACAAAATATGTCCCCCTCTTCTTACTAATGCCAAATTGCTGGAAGTGATTGGAGGAAGGAGAGATTGGAGGGCACATTACATGAACTCTGCACAGATTGCATGAAATAAACCTCTCTCTGTAAAACAACACAGTTCAGGGACCACTGAATTGAGAGTAACATCAAGCCATGAGAGAAACATCAAGCCAGATACATCGCTACAATATTGCTGTTTTCAAAGGAACCAAAAGACAGAGTCCAGGAATTAAATAGACATCCTGCTACTCCCCTCGGTTGTAGCATTGTTTGGATCAGTGATCAGATTATCAGCAGAAATCAAATCCAAATTAGAACCAGTCTAGAAACAAATAATCTACCAGCTCCACCATGCTTTGCTTTCCTCTAACCCTATGTGTACCCCCACATCCCAAGCTGAATCAGAGAACTCAGCATCTTGTTGCTGAAAAGCTAGCTGAAAATGTCTTCTGCTGAGCTAGGTTACAGTGGAAACAAAGCCCTGTAGCCCTATCACCAAAAAGAGACATAAAAGCAAAATTCTTCTAGCTGAGGTCTTTATTTAAGACTGTCTCAAAAGGGCGCAGAGTGTACCAGTAACTGTGTAGATTGCTTCAGTCATTCTCTGGAGATGTGGCAATATGCATGGAGCGCAAACTGGAGAAGAAAGTCTGGAGGAGGCAACAGTCTGTTTGCATAATGTAGTCATCATGCTAGCTGGATTTGACACACAACATCTGTGAACAGACTTCTAATAATGAGCTTCTTTAACTGAAGGATAATTAAATCCTGCCATTTCATAACCTAAGGTAGAAGTGATGAGGGAGTGACACACACTGAAAAATGGTGCATGTTTAAGAAGAGCACAAAGCAAAATCTATGGAGAGAAGCAATACAACTCCACAGAAAAACTAATTTTCTAGACAAATAGCATTGCATAATCACAGACATCATGCAAGAGAAAAATAGATTCTGAGTACAGAACTGACCATAAGAATTAATAACGCAAGAATATGTCCTTAGCTCATAAATAGTGTTTTGACTGGGAAATACAGGAATAACTGAAAATTACATAGGATTTTAGGCAGAACACTGTGAACAGGCATTGGAGTTGAGATGGAGGTGGGGGAAGTACTTTATTTTTACCTGAAATAAGGAAGAAGGTTACTTAGATATGTGAGGTACACAGTGGAGAACTCTGGTATCCACATGTAACTACAGAGATGAAGAAAATTCTCTAATCAGAAACAGCATCATTTTTTGAGACATGTGATTTCAGTTTGCTCGAGAATATGTCGAGAGAAATACCCTCAACCCTGGGGAAACACATACAAATGTCAACAGCAAGGAGCTGTCCAAGGAAAAAAACAAAACAGCAGCAGCCATTAGCGTGCAGAACAAGTACATAGATACATGATAAAGAAGCCAATGACTCAGGACACAGCCAGACTGAAATTCATGGCTCAGTGTACATACTGTGGGAAGAACAAGAAAGGCAGAAATTAACATTCTCAGCCACTGAATACAAATACAAAGAGTGTAAGAAATCTGTCCCAGGGTACAATCTGTTGAGACAGAAGAACTGCTTTCAGCCATATAGGCCTTGAACATTAGGAACATATGACCGGTCACAAAGTGTCAAAGCAAAAGTCTATATGGCTCTGGGAATGATCATAAAGAAATGTCCAAAGTATAAAAAAGAGTTAGCCTGATAGTACACCCTCAATATTCAGACTTGGTTTCATTTTCATGATCTTGTGCAGTCTCACTTTAAGTCCATGTAAACACTCAGTATCCACAGCTTAGGAATGCTGTGCCTTAGATGTATGACCTGCAAAGAATCAAATTCCTCAGCATTTTTAAATATTTCTCATAAGCTCATTTGATTACTGTGGCTTTTACAGTGGAAAAGACAGTGGGCAAATTAGCCCTGTCAATTCCCTCCATTCTGTAAGTGATTTTAGAAACCTTCATTGTAACCTCCCCTGGAATGTGCTCTCTAAAATAAAAATGTCTAACCTACTCACATGGCCCTGACCTTCAACTTTCCGAAAAGTACAAGAGTTATATTGGCTTTAGAATAAGGTGATAGTACGCTGCTGCAAGATCCTGTGAAGTCCACCACTGCCAGAAAGTCTATAGCATTTGTGAGCTTCTAAGATACAGTCTTGCAATGAAGAACAATAAAGAGATCAAGGAAACTTGCCTTGGTGGAGTAGTTAATTTAGCATTACTTTAAGAAAAAATGTCTCCCATTAAAACTTCAGCAGGTGAAACAGCAAGAGCCAAGAAGGACATTTTACCACACTTTGAATGCTCAGGGAGAGCTGCAGCAGCCGATTAGATGTGTCTCTATGAAGACCAACCCTGGCAGGCATTTCAACTTTGCCACCCATGTGCACATGAGTTGCTTTAGAAAACTTCACATCTTCCCACAGTTACTCACCTGCTGCTTTGCCAGCTCTCACTGGGCTGCCTGAAGGCACAGTGGCACAGGGTAGCATAGCAGCACAGCAAACTGCTTCTGGCAAGGGCTGGGATTAGGAAGCAAGGAACTGCTTTCCTTTGTGAATCTTGGAATTTCAAATGTGTAGCTGAAAGACACAGATTAAAAATGGGAGTTTGCAAAGGAAAATATAAGATGCTTGAACTGTAAAATGTCTTTGGTTACTTTGCCTTCAAGCTAGAGTAAGGGTCAGCTCACAGGTTGCAATTTAGCAGAAGGAAATCCAAGGCAAGACACAGGCTTAAATCTTCCAGGTGCTGGTAGAGAAAGATGAAGGAAGTAGTTAGTGTATGACTGATTTTTTTTCTCTCTAGCCTCTGACTCAGCTCAGAATTGACATTACGTTTAGGATAAGGTTTTAAGAAAAAAAAATGACAGCACTGGTTCTAATATAAAACCTTGAAATTTCAAATCAACTCTACTGGAGTGTAAGCATCTCTTTCAGATGCTTAGGGTTTGTAGAACAGGGAGCGGAGAAACGTAAAATTATATTTATTTCTAAGACACGTAAGTCTTGCTGTGATAAAGAAGAGAGATGAAGTTTGCAGTAAGACTTAGTTCACAATTAACTGTATTTTTGCTGTAACCGTGATTTTTGCTTTGGATTATGGTTAGTAACATGGTTAGGTGTACAGATAGACTTTCTTTCAGAAAAGAAAAAGTAACCCTAATATTACTCCTGAATTTTAGAATTTGTGTCAGTGTCATGTATTTATTTGACAGAAATGATTAAAGTTTCTGTGAAGAGGCAAAGCTCCCTTTCAGGTTGCAGCTAAGGGGGGGTGAAAGTCTGAATACTTTTATGCTTGTACTTAGCAAGTAATGACAGGTAAGATAAGGGACCCAGCTAGCAGGAAAAAATAACTGATGAGTAATTTCAGCATTTTAAGAACTTGTCTTTCAAAGCAGAACTAAGATGAGGAAGAGGAAGTCTAGAACTTCAGGGACTTTTCTTATTCTGGGAACTTACCAACATGGCCAACATGAGGTAAGTAGCCTGCAGGCCAAACAGTTTATGATTAATTTTATGGTTCTTTTAAGTTGCAGGTTGTTTAGTCCTACTCCATTTTAATATAGTCGCGTCTGATGAGGGATAAGAAATTAGTCATAAATTCTTTTTCCTTACTAACTTCATCCAACATCTTACCCTCTCAGTGGCTGTATGATTCACAAACAGATTTGGCTTTACAGTTTTTGCTTCCTAAATCCTACCTCAAAGGAGATGTCTGAATGTCTTAACAGAAATCAGACTCACAGTAAGACTTCTGCCTCTGAAAGCTACGTCCTTCATCTTCTCTTACTGGAAGATCTGAGTTTCAATAACTAATCTAAAGCCAGGATTCTTTGATCTCAAACCTTGCCCAATCTGAAGAAAGATTTGTAACACTTAGGCTTAAACTAATGATAAGCCATTTGCCTGTACCCTTTTGCATCCAAGATGTAGACCAGTAGAATTTTTCTGTGGACTAAGACACAGTTTCTTACTTTCTGATGCTCCCTGTAAACCTAAACTAAATGCTAACATTCTGAATAAATCATATTCAAATCAAAATCAGATTCCGTGTCTTCTTGCTAGCACAGGAGAACTGTTGGGTTAGGCTTAGCATTCAGTATAGCAAAGACTGAGTATTTTAGGTAGCTATTACAAGACTGTAGATTTGCCATGGTCAAAGACCAAGTGATAGAGAAGGAACAAGAAGGGTCATTATCTGTTTTATATTAGCATAAAGACATCAGAAGCATTTAGAACAGGATAAGATTTCAAGCAAGAGACATAGAGGGACAATTTTCTTTCTTCATTCTTCAAATTCTGCAGGAAAACAGTGATAGACAGCTCAGAAAGATCTTCTTGGATGTAGAGTGTATCAGGTCTAATGTTCCCGTAGCTTGCAGAGCAGAAGTGTTTTTCTGTAGGTACTGGAATAAGGCTCAGGTCAGCATTAAGTATTTAGATTTTCAGGTCAATTTTGGAATCTGTGGAATATGGCAGAGTCTTCCTCAGTGCATGTAGTTCTTTTCTTTGTTTCCAGCACTAAAAGATTTTAGCTCCAGACTTCTTTGCCTCACTGGAGAGGAAATGATCCAGTTGTAAAGCTAATTTATCGGTTCCTCATTTTCTTTACCCAAACCTGCTCTTAATTATAACCTGCCAACTTATCACAGCCACAAAACAAAGCATTTCTGCCAGCTAGTTTCAGTAGCATTTCCTACCGTAATAATAAGCTGAAGTCCTTACTCATTCAGGCTTGCTCTTATGAGTCCATGGGCTAGCACTAAGAATCCTACAGCAGTTAGCCCCAATTGTATTTTTTCTGTTTCTGAGGTCATCAACACCAAGACTAACCAACAATTTCTTCATTATGCCACAGACCAAAGATTTGTGCTTAATTCAGTCAGATACTGGCTTTGAGGTTAGGCTGAAAGTTAGAGTTTGGGTTCAGATTAGTTCCGAGACAGCAAGGACTAATGAGATACAGTTTTATTGTAGGGTACTGCACGACCTGTAGGACTAGAAACTGAGCTATCAGAGACAAATGGCTTATGATTAATTCTCTTGCTGTTACGGGTCTCTGGACCATTAACTTTAATTTTAAGGTCAGGGTTCAGAAGATCTGGGTCATCAGAGCTAGATTTATTGCTAGATTCTGCAAAGCCCAGAGGGCTAGACTGATGGCTTGAACAGGAATGAGCAAATGATTTGTGGTTCGGGGCAGTTAGGGATGACTAGGACATGGGAATAATGTAGCAAACGGTTCGCACAGATGCCAGTCTTGGCCTTAAGAAATATTTGGACAAATATTTGGTAGAAAATAAGAAAGTGATTTCCATTCTGCTAGTAATATAACACTGCTAAGCAAATAACGTAGGACTGGATTAATTTGTCTATTCACTAATTATTATTCAGAAGGAACAGATTTGGAGCAAACTCTGAGAATGAAAAAACCCCATACACATACATGCACACCTATACATACACAAAAGCATATCAGTGCGCAAAATCTGATGTCACTGACACACCACACCACCAATAGCAGTAGGTCAGTGCAAATCATGCAGCTAATCAGAATTTTTTCTCAGTATGAGACAGGAATAAGAATAATGGCCCTGTTCAATAATCTCAAGCATATAAAACCACATTTCAAGACACAAGACAAGTTGAAGACAGAAATGACTCTCCACATGCAGCTCAAAATGCAGCCACGACAAATTCACTGACTGTAGTTCTACAATAACCATTACAGACAGAATTCAACACAGAATAAAATTCCAGTCTAGTCATCACAAGAAAGACTTGAAAGCAAAATGGAAGGATGCTACATAGCAGAATGCTGAAAAGATTTGCACCCCCAGTAACAGAGTGGTTACTACCAAAATTGTTTTGGGCCAAAATGCTCTGTGTTCTTGATGCCAATAATGGATTGTGCCACTGGAACTATTACCGGTCACCAGACTATTTGTCATTGCATTTGGCATTTAACCCTAAGTATAAACATTACTGTCATGAATCTAGCTATCTAAGATTTTTGGTAAGTAAATACTAAACCTCTCACTGACTTGAGGGATTCAGAAGCACCAAGTGTGTAGTTCACCACGGCACTATTGCAATAGCCAAAGATAACAAGAACTGGCTATCCAGTTAATTACACAGTAACAATCACAACCAATTCCGAAGCAAGTACTAGGAGTGGAATATATCTGGATGCAGAGAAGATGAAGCCAGACATCTTTTGATCTCTGAGAGGTACCGGTCAGATCTGAGAAACAGAGGGATAAAAGCAAAACCTAGACCAGGGGATGAAAGAAGGAAACGACTGATTCACATTCATGGCCAGCTGATTTTCTCAGCTCTACTTCCTCCTAGCTCTTAGCCTTAGGTGCTTAACATACAATGATACCACACAGGAGTGGTCTTGAATGGACTCTGAAAAGAGTAAGATTATCCCAAAGTTCCTCAGCCTGTGGGGCCAAGAAGGCAGCAGCTCTCAGGTGGAGTAGCTTACTTCTGTGGCCTCAAGGCAACTGCAAAAAATAGCAAAGAAAGAAGCAACTGAGCAAAGCTTCTCTTTTTCCTTTTTTTTTTTCTTTTTTCTTTTTTGTCCTTGTAAGCTTTCTCCCCTTCTCTGACAGGCACTTGAAGATGAGTGTTTTCACTTTGAGCCAGAGATGCACACAGGTAGGAGGCCAGGAGACCAGGACCAAAGACTGTGGTTAGGGTGAAGATCTCTCTCAATACAGCTACTGGATGGCTGTCTACTTCTTTCCATGCTTTCCATTCCCTGTGCATTGGTGAGGTAAGCTGGGCTGAAGGCATGAACTGTGCTTCCTCCACTGTTTACGGTTTACGGGCTGGTTCGGCCCAGTTCCGTGACTAGCGGGGCGGAGGGATTTCGCAAAATCCGCGCCTCCAGAAAAGGGAAACAGGGGACCCCAAAATAATTAAAAACAGTGGAAACGATCTGAGCAGAAACAAACTAATTTACTAAATACGGTATCAGAATGCAAGATAACACACTATAATACAATATAATTAGAATTGAAGCTAATAAATCAAATATAATGAGAGAGAAAGATTGTCTGAAAGCTGGGTAGGCCTCACCATAACGCTGAGGTGAGATGCGCAGTCTGGTCGAGCAGCAGGGAGAGAGTCTGACGAAGAAGAGCCCATCAGATGACCTAACAAGGTCTTATATCTGTTCCCCCTGAGCAGAATGATAACAGCATAGTGAACAGTCCTCTGGGGAATGTAGTTCTTCTTCTCTTCTGGGACAGCTACCCAGAACACTTTAACTCCCAGTGCACTACATGATGTTATGATGTGGAATACCGATAACCAAAAAATCATAAAACCATGACAGCGGCACAGATACATTTTCAACTTCAGGGTGAATTCAAGATCATCAGCTTCAGGAGAATAGTTGAGGAGAGGAGAGGAGTTGGAAGGTATCTACAGAGTTCATTGGGTCCAACTTCCTGACTACTTCAGAGCTAGCTAGAAGTTAAAGCATATTCTTAATGGCATCATCCAGATGTCTCCTGAACATTGAAAGACATGGGGCATCAACCCCATCAAAGTCATGATAGGTACACCAGGGAAGTTAGCACACAGAGAGAAAAGCAGGTGACAACAAGGATGAGAAATTCTGGAACTTTGGGAGTAGAAATACAGAGAAACAGGATACGAAGTGACAATAAAACAGGAACCGGCATGCAAGGGCTGGGAAGAGATAGACTAGACAGGATTTGACTTGATAGCCTTTGAAAATGCTATACTTGTTGTTGGAAAGAGATATATTTTTTGGAGATGCATGTGTTGTACTTTGGATGCAGGGACTCAATGTGGCATTAAAGGAAGGATATGCAGAAGGCCAGAGAGGATGAATGCATGCAGAGTAAGGGAGAAGCAGAAAGGACTAAAGGAGGAAGCACTTCGAGAAAGATAATTCAAAACTGGCAGCTCAGAGAACTGCTTTGAGGAGTGGACAGAGACACATTAAAGTCTTCGAAACCTAAACACTAGCTGACTGAGCTCTTGGGAATTCAAAGGTGCCATCAGTTCACTTTTTAGTACAGGCTGGACATGAAATCCCATTACAAACCACAAGAGGAAACTACTGCCCACTACATCTAAACAATCAGTAAAGATGGTAAAGGCCCAACGAAGGATGACATGGTTGATAAAATGTATGAACTAGCTTCCATATATCGATTAATTAAACAAAGACTCTTCAGCCTAGGGGATAACATGATAGAAGCCTGTAAAATCACAAGTGGCATGAACATGGTAAATAGGAAATAACTACACATTATTTGCTCTTGTATACAAGCTAGAAGGCATCAAATGAAAAAACAGGAAGCATTTTGCAAACAAATAAAAAGGTAGCTTTCCCCTTTCTTAACTCATAGTAAAGTCAGCTAACCCCTAGCCACAGGATGTTGTGGGATACCACAAGTTAACTTGCATTTAAAAATTCATGAGCAAATTCACAGAAGAAAAATCCATCAGAGCTATTAAAAACAAAAACCTCGTCTCTGGCTCGGGAATTACCCGAGCCACAGATTCCTGGAGGCTGAAGAGTGTTTTGAGGAAGTCTCACTACTTCTGCCTTCTTCCCACACCATTCTTAAGTTATCTGGCCCTGGCTATCCTACAAAATGAGATACTTGGTTAGGGATGGAACTTCAAGCTTAACTCAGCCCATGGTTGTGGTGTAACAGCAAATGTAAGACAGAGGTAAAGAAAAATGTGAATATTAGAGTCATAGAACCATAGAATCCTTAGAGTTGGAAGGGACCTTTAAAGGTCATCTAGTCCAACTACCCTGAAATGAACAGGGACATCTACAGCTAGATCAGGTTGCTCAGAGCTCTGTCCATCCTGATCTCGAATGCCTCCAGGAACAGGACATCCACCACATCTCTGGGCAACCTGTTCCAGTGCCTGTCCACCCTCACTGTAAAAAACTTTTTCCTTATATTCAACCTAAATCGACCCTCTTTAAGTTTGAAACCATTTCCCCTTGTCCAGTAACCACAGACCTTGCTGAAGAGTCCATCCCCTCCTTTCCTGTAGCTCCCCTTTAGGTAATGGAAGGTCGCTATCAGGTCACCTCGGAGCCTTCTCTTCTCCAGGCTGAACAGCTCCAGCTCTTTCAGCCTGTCTTCACGGGAGAGGTGTTCCATCCCTTGGGTCATTTTTTGTGGCCCTCCTCTGAACACGCTTCAACAAATGTATGTCTCTTCTTTACTGACGACTCCACATCTGGATGCAGTACTCCAGGTGAGGCCTCACCAGGGCAGAGTAGAGGGGCAGGATCATCTCCCTTGACCTGCTGATCACGCTTCTTTTGATGCAGTCCAGGATACAGTTGGCTTGCTGGGCTGCAAGGGCACATTGCTGGCTCATGTCCAGCTTCCCATCCACCAGTACTCCAAAGCTCTTTTTGGCAGGGCTGCGCCTTTCAACACTTAGCTTGTATTGGTAGTGGCGGTTGCCTCAACCCAGGTCCAAGACCTTGCACCTGTATTTTTTGAACCTCAAGAGGCTCTCTTGGGCCCACTGCTCAAGTCTGTCTAGGTCCCTCTGGATGGCATCCTGTCCTCTGGGCATGTCGACTGTACCCTACAGCTCGGCATCATCCACAAACTTACTGAGGGTACACTCGACCCCACTTTTGATGTAATTGGTGAAGATATTAAAGAGTATTCGCCCCAGCACCAACCCCTGGGGAACACCACTTGTCACTGATCTCCATCCAGACACTGAGCTATTGATCACCACTTTCTGGATTCAGTCCAACAGCCAGTTCTTCGTCCACTGACCAATCCACCCATCAAATCCATATTTTTCCAATTTGGAGAGAAGGATATTGTGGGGTTCTGTGTCAAAGGCCTTACTGAATTCCAGATAGATGACATCAGTGGCTCTTCTCTTGTCCATTGATGCAGTTACACCATCACAGAAAGCCACTAGGTTGGCCAAACAGGATTTTCCCATGGTGAAGCCATGCTGGTTCTCTTGTATCAACTCTCTGTCTTCCGTGTGCCTTAACATAGCTTCCAGGAGGATCTGCTCCATGATCTTTCTCAGCACAGAGGTGAGACAGACAGGTTTGGTAGTTCCTGGGGTCATCCTTTTTACCCTTCTTAAAAATGGGTGTGATGTTGCCTTTTTTCTAGTCACCAGGGACTTCATCTGACTGCCACGACTTTTCAAATATCATTAAGAGTGCTTGGTGACTACATCAGCCAATTCCCTCAGGACTCTGGGATGTATCTTATTCCTGTGGAATAAGTGAAGAAACTCCATGTGTTCTGATAAGTGGAATCAAGCCCAGAATTTAGGAAATCTGACAGAGCATTACCCACTACTGGAAATAAGATATGCCAATCACACAGTCATGAAAGCACCACTGAACAATAAAGGAGTGGGAGTTTCATTTGAAAACTGGTATATTTGAACATCTGTGAGACTTATAAGGCTATAATGGGCTGGTAAGACAAGATTCCTTGTCTCTTCTGTGACTTATGTACTTGCAATGTCTAGCCTCAGAAAATTGGTAAGTACTGGCACAAAGGACATGGCAACAACAAACATATATAAAAGAGAACATGTAGCAACCTGTGTGGAGCCTGAAGGGAAGAATCCAGGCTGCTGCCGATCAGGGATAGAGGGAGCATCAGGAAAGTCAGTATGTGCTGGGGAATGCTAGCTGCAGCACAGCATTTTTTTCCCTTTCTCTTCTACTATAAAGTTTTCAGTACCATTCTGATACTCACAAGGCTCATTCCAGTATCTAGTCTAATGCCTTCTGTCTGTGCCTTCTTTTGCTGCTAATTTCCTTTAGCTTAGAGAACTCTTCCTGAAATCCCGTATTGACTACTCTCCTTATATCCCCTGTACCTTTAAACCAGCTCCACTTCTTCCCTTGTACTTACGAGAGGTTAGCTACATGTTGTTTCAGCCTTTTTTTTCTACCAGACAAAGCTGCTTTTATTTTGTCTTTTAAGATAGAAATGAATTCTAGTTTAAATCCATCATTCTTCACCAGGGCAAGAACTGTACCTGGTTTACCCTTCTGGATCTCATCTGTGCCTTTTAAAATAATATTAGAACTTCCCTATCTTTATAGTAGTTATCTTTCCTGATGTAGTTTAAACTTTTGTTTCTTACCTCCTGGGCTCCTTCAAATGACAGGAACACTTATTTTCACAATGTAAACCCAAACCTCAGGCCTTTTTCCTCCTCACTCACAGGAAAATCAATGAGAACCCAGCCTAGAGCAGAAATTTCTAGCTTTAGCTCTTTAGATGCTTCACTTCACAAATAGTCCAGCCCTCAGTGTCATACAAATCTTCATATGATACCTAGGTTTCTCTTTTTGGCAGCACTTCCCATCTTGTAGTCAAGAGCAAATTTCATTAGCATGCTGCTAAACTGAGAAAGCATCATTAACAAAAATATTCTAGGAGGTAAAAATTCTTTGCAGACATCTACTTGTGTTCTCTCACCAGCTGTTCTTTACTCGTCAGTACTAGCCATTCCTACATACCCTTTACTCACCTTGAAGATTCAATACTAAGTCATCTATTGCCTCTTAACTGCTTATCTGCACATAATCTGCAGGAGATTTTCAGTGAAATACAGGTAAACTATATCCACAGATTATAAAACATAGGTATCAGATTATCCTGGCATGAAATTTGATACTCCCTAGTTTCAATTTAGTTATTTTCCCCACCATTTACAATTGTCCTTATCTTTAAAATGTATAATCCAAAATGCTGCATATTATGAAGGTGAGCCTAAAGGTAAGTAAACGCCCCAAATCAAATTTCCTCTCTTTCAGGAGCATTAAACTTGTGCTTTCAATTTACTAGAAATATTAAATACAACTTCAGCGTAATATGTCGTTTATTGCTGTTGACTACCTGGCACTAGCTTTTTTAAAGATTTACTAAATTTTGTTAAATTTATTAACATCTTTGTTGGTGACACAGACAGTGGGACTGAGTGTACGCCCAGCAAGTTTGCAAATGACACTAAGTTATATGGTGTGGTCAACATGCAGGAGGGAGGTGATGCCATCCACAGGTACCTGGACAGGCTTGAGAGGTGAGCCTGTGTGAACTTCATTGAGATCAACAAGACCAAATGCAAGATGCTGCACCTGGATCAGGGCAATCCCAAGCACAAATACAGGCTGGGTGACAACTGGATAAGAGAGCAGTCCTAACAAGAAGGACTCGGGGATGCTAATTGATGAGAAGCGCAACATGAGACAGCAATGTGCATTTCCAGCCCAGAAAACCTTGAATATCCTGGACTGCTTGAAAAGAAGAGTGACCTGCAGGGTGAGAGAGTTGATTCTGCCTTTTTGCTCTGCTTTTCTGAGATCCCTTCTGCAGCACTGCATTCAGCTCTGGGGCCCCCAGCACAAAAAGGACATGGACCTGCGGGAGCAGGTTCAGAGGAGGCCAAGAGGGTGATTGGAGGGCTGGAGCACCTCTCCTACGGAAACAGGCTGAGGGGATGGGGGTTGTTCAGTCTACAGAAAAAAATGGGGAGGGACTTTTGACAAGGGCATGTAGTGATAAAAAAAAAGGATAACGGCCTTAAACTGAAGGAAGGAAGATTTAGACTAGGTATAAGGAAAAAAATCTTTATTCAAAGGGTGGTGAGGTACTGAAACAGGCTGCCGAGAGAAGCTGTGAATGCCCCATCCCTGAGGTGTTCAAGGCCAGGTTGGATGGGACCTCAGGCAATCTGATCTAGTGGGAACTGTCCATGCCCATGGCAGAAGGTTTGGAACTCTACGGTCTTTAAGGTCCCTTCCAACCCAAACCATTCTGGGGTTCCATGATTTCATGAAATTACTTTGCACATGACCTGCAAATTCATGTGCCTGTACTTTCAACATTCGTAAGTGGAGATATTGTTTCTCTTCATTTATAAAATAATAAGTATTTTGAATTTTGCTTCACTTCATTTTGATTTCCCCAAATCCTCATTCCTATTTGTCATCGTGACCACCAGCAGTTTTATTTAAAAATGGATGTCATGTATTTATTTGGGGTTTTTTGGGTTACACTTTGGAAATCAAATCCCTGCCATACCTTTTGTTCATGTAGCATTCCAACTTTTTTCCCCACTCTCTTCATTTTTTCTCCCCTTGGTCTCTTTTTGTGTCTATGACTGAAGAACTTCTTGCTGCTTGCTTTGATTTTCTTTTGAAGGTACAGCTCAGCCTGACTCCTGGCAATTCTTACTTTGTCTCTATACTTCCTGACTTCCAAGACACAGCTTTCTCAGCTGGCTGATCCTTCTTTCCACCACTTGTAAGCTCCCTGCATACTCTTAATATCCCCTTTGAGAAGTTTTTTCATCCAGTTAGGGCTGGGGCCTTTTTTGGTAAAACTTCTGCCCGCTCCTTGTTGGGATCCAAGATAGAGATAGTTTTATGCTTCTGACTGGAGAAATTCCAAACTTTCTCCACATTCAAATCCTTGTATCCTTCATGACAGTTGAATTCACTAATCATTTCCTTTAAAATTTATCATATGGACATTTCAGAGTATGTAACATTACATAGTCCTTTATGCACTTAAATCACTAGTATCACTAACTTTAGTTGCAGCTGTGAATGCTCAGCATTTCTGCAAACCAGACCCTAGAGTCTCCTGTCAGGACCCCAGAAATGAGGAACGCACAGTTAGTGACCACCTGTGGAAAAGTGTGATCCCTGGCAAAGCATAGGGACCGAATGGTAGAGGGAAAGATAAAAAAATCTATACGTTTAAGCCAGTATTCAATCATCACAGAATGTATGGGTTGGCATTTTTCATCCTCCAATCCCCTTGTTCCATCACTATGCATCTCACAGTTTTTGTAACAAATGAAGAACAAATAATAAAGACAATACCTTGCACCAGTACTCATTTCTGAGTCACTCCCAAAGAAGGTCAGGGAGTAGGTGCCCCGTGGGAAAAAAAAAAAAAAAAAGAATTAATACATATTCCTGCAATTAAAGATGGTATCAGAGAGCAAATTTATGGGATAGGATAGGGAAATGTAATCATGATTGAAGGGTTCAGAAGGGTTTAGAACTTTTGAAACTTTCAGATGCTTAAATGAATAGAACTCTCAAAGTACAATTTTTTGTGAGACTTAGCTTTAAAAAATATATTTTTAGAAAGCAAAGTGAAATAACAGAGTTCCATCATGTAACTACTTGTAAGCACTACACTGATGACCATATGAATTTTCCACACAGATCTAAGAAATTTAGTTTAATGGAATAGCTCATAAGTTGTTGACCTCCCTACTGGCAACACTAATGTAGAATGACACACTCTCTGCTAGCATATAAGCAAATATTTGTTGACAGCAGAGGAACCATGAGATCTAAATATCGCATGTACTATTCCATATTCCTCGGCTATTCATCTATCCCATGTCAGCATTACCCCTCCTGTCTCACCTTCCCCAACAGATTTGCCTTACTTACCGCTTCCCTCCTGCTGACTCAGCATCCCAATTTCATGTTTCTCAATAAACTTTTCCACTTACTTCCAGCATGTTTCTCTCCTTGTCTAACACATCTGGGTTCTCAGTCCTTTTATGCATAGAGTTACTTTTCTTCTGTCAGTCTCATTGTCCAGACTACCTGAATTCACATTCTATTTTGTAGTTTCTCATCTACTCATTCTTGCCACTCTGTGATAAATTTTACTGACCTTGAGCCTGTTTATGTTGCCATACCTCCCTTTCCTGCGTTCCCACACATAGGATACAAGCAGTCTTCATACTTATCTTCTCATCAGCTGTGTGCCCTCAAATCTTTACCCAGCCAGCTACTTCCAGTTTTCCTCTGCTCTCTGATCTCAGCTTCTCCTTTAGTGTACTTCTCCCTCCTTCTCATCTTTCCCCTGCCCAGCTATCTTCTGATCCTGTCTATGTTTCCCAGCTGGCACTAAATTCTTCCACAGCACGATCCACTGTCAGTTCCCTTTTTTAACCTGGCGGATCCTGCTCTCTCTGAATCTTTCCTCTACCTGACGTATTTCCCCTTTCTCCAGACAGTCTTAATTTGAAGAACATCTTCTGTTGGTGATTGTGACAAATCAGTTTATATATTTGGGATAAAAGATTTTATTTTAATAAATTCTAAATGTTTTGTTCTGTTTTGTTTTGCTTTGTTTTGTTTTTAATATGTTCAATATATGTCCCAATATACTGATAATATTCTGATGTTTGGTGTTAGAAATATGTGCATCAAGTCCTCTACATCTTTCCATTCTTCCTCCTCTCTTTCACTAAGATGGGAACAGCTCAACCATTCTGCCACACAGGAAAAAGTCTCTTACGTGACTCACTGCAGTGAAATAAACTTGAACAGAACATCATGAGCAGAAACTTGGAATTCTTCTGAATATAGAGATAAACTAGGATATTGTGAGAGAAAGAGAGGAAAATATTTTTCATGGAAAATTTACAAACCCACAGCAATCATAGAAACTAGTGCAGCTCTATGGATACAGCTGAGCTGAACAGGAACAGCTGAACTGAACAGGACTAATTTCTTTGATAACTCTATATTTCAAATCAAGCAAGTCACCTCATATCAGCTTCTAACACTTTTTCAGATAGGTTTTATTTTTACATGGGATGCCTTGTGAGTACTGTCATATTAACTAGGGTGAGAGGTGACAGACTGAAGCATTACTCAGTTTCATTCATACTTACCAGCCATAATTAGCTTCAGCAGTGCCACAACCAATACTGTATTTAGTGTCTCTCAGAGTTTCCCTTCCCATAGAGTCTGCCTGTTTTGGCATCGCGTGTAGAGCTAGTTGGTATGAGGAACACCAGCTTTGGAGTTAGCACATATTGGGGGGAAATAAAACCAACCAAAACAGTCCAACACTCTTTTCACTTTGCATCATGCTGCCAGATACCAAACAAACCCACTGACTGTAGTCTCTGCATACTGCAAAATGACACCATCCCAACAGAATGCTGCTTCTGCAGGATCCTACCACGTCCTAATGAAGACAGTCTGCCAGAGAACAAAGATTAGCCATGTCTGAGATCTCGACAGGTCAGTTCAATCAAACAAATTCAAAGGCATGTTGGGCGGGTAATTCTGGATCAGACTACTACTATCACTAATGTAAGCCACACTGCAGTATTTCAGTGCCAAGGCTTTCATCTGGTGATAAAACAATGTCTCAGGAATATAACACCAGGCCAGACAAAAAAACAAAAGTAAAAGTGTGTGCGTCATGCCTACACCTCCCCCCCACCCGCACACTGCATGTTGTAACAGTGAGAGTGTTCAAACTGGAGGTGAGGGGAGTTTTCATTTTTTATCTGTTTAGTTAGAAGTTAAAATTGCCATTATGTTTTGAATATATAAATAACCAAGCAGTAACTTAAAACCTCAAATTCTGAGTACTGTTGGATGGAGACCAAGAAGCTTGAACACTCTATCCGCACAGCTCTGATTAGCTAGTTCCATTTCTATGTTCAGAATGAGGCATGTTTCAAAATCGTTTGAAATGGTTCTTTTGGTGCTGTGCTCTAAAACAGGTTAACCATCTCAGAAGTAAAGTGCTAGACTATACTACAAATTTTGCTAAGAAGCAGTGGCTAAGTGGTGGCCTGGTCTGCCTGGTTGGCTTAGCCAAAGGCCTGGGAAAACATATTTCCTCCAGTTAAAGGTGGGGTTAATAAAAACTGGGCCAAAGTTTGTTTGCAAGGTTTGTGAACCTTAACAGACCATTTCCTCAGCAGGCCATCCTGGTCTGAATTTTGAGTTCATAATGAAAACTGAAACCTGGCCAGTGTTCGGTGGTTTGGGATTTGACAGAGAGTATTTCACATGGCCCTAGTTATTGGCTAAGGAAATACAGCATGGCTCTGTCTAAAAAGAGAACTAAATCCCTGAAAACTACATTGGTAAAACAGTGTTATTAGAAAAAGCGTAATGTGCAATGGCAGCCTAAGTATTTTTGTGGTGTTTTTGCAAAAAACCTGTGCTTTGGATAGATTTGACACCATTTCAACTGCACTATCCTTTAATTGTGTAGCCCACAGCTCCCTCCACAACTACCTTAGGGTCTGGCTTCTGGCTGCTTAGGAAGATCTTCCTAGAGATTAGGGTAACTGTGGTAGAAAAATCAGTACTTTGAGGAAAAAACATAAATCTTTGATAGATCTGCTAAAGCTTCAGGAAGGAAGTGAATTTTTAACTTAACAGCTTATACACTTCTCTTATAGCTAGCTCTATGCAGTGTGCTTGTAAATGGTGCTCCCGAACTGAAATACAGCTTTTGTTCACAAACAGCAACAGGAAAAAAGTGCTTAAATCCTTGTATCCAACAGGAAATAGAACTCACAAACAAGTGAAATGTCAATTTGTCATAATGCGTAATACGTCTTGTACATGGCAGAACAGTGGAGATCATTTTGTGAAAGTCAGTTATGGATATTGTGAGCTCAGCACTTTCCCAGCTGTTGTTTTATACAGTTCTTCACAGAGATGGAGATGGCTGATGGACATCATTAGTCTTGATCAGTTTGGATTCAGGCTGCTAGTTCTCTAGCTCTGATAAAGGAAAAAAATACACACATATTTCAGACTCTAATCTCTGTTATGTATTGCTTTGACTCCAGTTTCAGAAATCCATTTAAATGGATTCTTCCTCTCCTCCATCATTGGTTTAGGAGGTGTACTGAAATTATATTGATCAAAAGACTAAAAAAAATCCCAGTTTGGTCACGGGCAGCAAAAGAAGGACACTGGCTATCAGCTAGATTGGCTAGTGTAATTCAGCACTGGTCTTTGGGCTTCATTGAGGTTAGGGACAAGTCACCAGGTGATGATTTCTCCTTACGTCCTTGTGTTTACACATGCAGATGGAATCTGATGTGTAACTCTCCCAAACAAGGATGAGATTTGAATGCGTAAATCTTTATGTGCTATGATGAAATACATCCCATGAAAAAAACTGATTTCTATTTTGTGTTTGTGTCATAAAAGTTAAAAGAAGTGCAAATTTTAGCTGGGGGGGGGGGGGGGGAACTTCTATAACCTAGTTATAAATCTCCACAAGGAGTGGTTTGCAACTGAAACACTGACAAACTCTCAAGCAGAACAGTGCAAGTGGGTGCGCCAGTAACTTGTCCTCCAAATTCAACTCCAGCTCAGTCAGTGTGTCTCATGCCAGCATTTAGAGTCCACAATGAACTAATCAGTACAAAGAGAGGAAAATAGTCATTTCTGAATTACTGTCCCTTTTCAGAAAATAACCGCAAAGACAGGGTAATTTTGTTACTAGAATGTTGTGGTTCATATGTTCTAACAAGAGACTGTCAAAGAGAAAGCAGCATATTCCCTCTTGTATACGTAAAGAGGAGAAGGGACGGAGTAAGAAATTGGTTACAACTGTACTGTTGTGACAAAGAGAAAGAATTCTGTGTTGCACTTAGGGACAAATAAATGTTTTTTAGAGTCTTCTTTGTCTATTTCATAAGAGTACTTAGTCATTTTTTCCCCCTCTAGGTCTGTTTCATTGCTACTTCAATCATATTTCTGTTTCTTAATTTCCTCTCTTTTTTATCATAAAACGAAGCTTAATGAATCTCACAAAATCAATCTTAAAAATATATATATATATCTATCTAAATGTTAACATATTTATCATATCAGGATGCCTTAATCACATTCTGCCTCCTTTGCTCTTTCCTGTCCGTAATGCTCTTAAGGCAGAATGACATTTCTTTTATAATCCCGCTGATGGAATTAATGACCATGCTTATTAATTAGGATTATTGGAATTTCTCATCTTTCTTTTTTTTGTAGTAGCACTCCACCTCTGCTTGCCAATCATCATTATAACTACTGACTCTATCACATTTTGCTTTTTAAATGAAATAAAGTGTTTGGCTTGGCCCTGTGCCAAGAATAGGGTCATTCCCAAACTTGTAATAACATATCCTTAGCTGATGTTTCTTAGTAACATGTGTAAATAGGAAAAAACAGTTGCACTGTGGGGGTTAGCTTGGCCACATGTGACTACAGTAAAAGAACATGGGAAGAAAATCAGTGGTCTTACCACAACAGCCATCCAGTTCAACAGCAAGCGCACAGATACAGAAGTGCAGACAGACGCAAAGTTAACCTCTTTCTGTGCTCAGCAGCAAGGTAGAGCAGCGTATCTCTTCTATGCTAAGAGCCAGCTGTGCAGCTTCTGGCAGTAGCAGAGATGAGGGAGGCGCTGAGCCTCAAAGTTGAGTCTAGCCAAAAACACAATGAACTCTACCAGAATATTCTTGCTGATATCTTCTGCTTATGCCTGGCAACACCAACTTTCTGTTCCAATTAAAGATCCGCCTTGGCATCAGTGACATTGCAAGTGGCTTCTTGATAGCACGCTCTGGATAAAAGCAGAATATAAGTGTCACTATGAGAGATGGGCTAAAGCTGTGAAGTGTGATCCAGGGTTTGGATTTTGGATAAGTAAAGACATTTGAGATCAAGGGTTTTGCTGCCTGCTACAGAAATGGGCTGCCCTTCAGCTTGGCTCAGACTTTGATGCTCCTAGCAACTGAAGTTCAGGAACTTTGGAACCGAGAGTATTCAAACTCACAGAACAAATTTGTCCCATGCTTTGCTGCAGAGTACAATTTTATGAAAATTGAAACTTGATATGGATAAACAACACAGAACAGCAAATACATAGAGCATTTGTAAAGTTATCCTAAATTTACTTTTCCTTTCAGAGGCCCCAGTGATCTCCATTATTCAGATTTCCACTGCTTGCTTCAGATTAAGTGGGTTTAAGGTAGTCATTCTGCAATGGAAACAGTTGCAGCTGAACTCTGCTATTGGGACAAAAAGAGAGAAATTACAGATGGTGCAGAACAGTTAATCCAGCAGACTGCCCCTAAGACTCTGCAGAACGACAGGTCTGGGATACAGACTACCCACCTCTACTGTGAGCAGAAGTCCTTCCTGCTCTTTCTGTGAGCAGAAGAAGTCTTCCTTGCTCTTTCGGAACCAGCTGTAGCTCCCCAGCCCCAGTGATAGACCCATTCACTGGGCTGAGAGCTGTCATCGGGGAAAGCTGGAGGCCATGCAGCACAGCCTCATCTCTGAGGGACTGGTGTCACACAGAAGTATGAACATAGAATTTTGAAACTACTGTGATCAGTTTGAGCCGGAATTTAGTAGTGCTGAAGCAAACTAGAAAATAACAGGTTGGCAAAGGAAGAAAAAAAACAGGACCATAGTTTAAAGAGTCTTAATTCTTTCTCCTGTTCTACCAGAGCAGGAAAATTTGCCATGCCCCTCCGCAGAGAGACAATATGCCCTTGAAGTACTCAAGAGATTTAAGCAGAGTGACACATACACTCTTCCTCTTTACAAATCCCTCTTTGATTCGTAGCAACACAAGCGTCTTCATCTAAAGATGATCCAGTGCAAACAAACAGGTTTGTTGTTGTTCTTGTTGTTGTTGTTGCTGTTTTCCCAGGACAGAAGAGTTGATCACGTACCAGGAGGAACACTTCATGTGTGGTTTAATGGGTATGGCAGGAAACTGGCAGATAGAGCTGCTGGGATTTGACATTTGCTGAGATGCTGGAGTGCAACAAAGCTATTTTAAGGCAGGTGGGGAATGAAGCAACAATAATCCAAAGCAATGTGTTTGGATTATAATTTCCACTGTGCACTAGGACATAAAAGTACAACCTCTCAACTGGTCCTGGATAGAATAGTGAACATTTTGTTTTTCACATAAGCCCAGCAGAACTTTAACATGACTTGTATAGAAGCAGGTGTCCTTTCTATTTTTCACATACTATAAAGTTTCCCATATGGGAAACCGGAAAGTAAGTCCAGATCTTGGCCGAAGCTGTGGTTGTTGGTTTTTTTTTAATCACTCTGTTGGCACAAAGGTATTACAGAAATGGTTTAGAAAAATACCCAAATATTTCCCTGGTGTGGATTTACTAGTGGGAGTTAGCTGGAGATTCATTTCAGCCAAGGCAAGCTAGGGTAAGCATGAGGCCAATTTCATTTTCATGTGGCGCTGATCTGAGTAGAAGAAGTCTACAAGTCCTACTGCCAAAGAATCTCAGAATCTCTAAAATGTTTAACATTCACTCTCCACTCTTCTTTATCCTCGTATTCTTTCCTATGTCAGATCCAAACCTTTTGCTATATTATGGATTCCATATTAGTTATAGTAAAATTGAGATGTCACACAAAACTATGCGCTGCACTATCACAACACAGGAAACAGTGGGAATAATTCACCCAAGTTCACTGGGTTAAAAGCAATTAAAGAAGCAATAACAACAGCTGGAGTTAACTGCATTTCCCATATTCAGAAGATGTCTCAGAAGATCATGTACGTTACTTGGTGTGAACACTGTAAAACTATCACTGTACCATGATATCAGAATAGGAATTGTTATGCTATTAAATTGATGACAAAAGTTTCAGGATGAATTCCTAAGGATGCCCAGCACAAACGGCAGGTGCCCAGCAGGTTGGTCTAATGCTTATCCCCTAAACAAAAAAGATGTGGTTTCAGATGCACAGCACTCTTTACTTTTATGAGAGTACAGATACATACAAGGCTAGGGATAGTCACTTAGTCAAAGTCCACCACAGTTGGAAACAATCAGAGCAGGGAAATGGGAATTTACTGTGACAGCTGATATACCTTTCCTCAAATGGAAGGCTCCTCACCCATACATTGTGACATTTCTTCCTGTGATGTCTCTGCTACAGCACTTTCACACAAAGAAAGGATAAAGATCACATGACCAAAGTTATGAAACATGTCATTGACAGCATAATCTCAGGAAGTATGCCACACATTTGTCACCTCTCTCTTTCATTTGCCACCATGGGGGCTGTGATACAGCTGATTCACGTAACTGCCTAAAAACTTGGAGTTTGAATATGATTTTAAGGGAATCATGTAACTCTATTACAAGGAGGTATTTACTGTTTAGATAGCTGCTTGGCACTTGACACAGACGTCTCTGAACAGACAGGAACAAAATAAAGCCTCATATGTAGAATATAGGATGCATCTATGAACTATGTTCTCTCTGACTGCTGTGAAAAGCTGATTTAACCTTGACCAGGGATGCTGGAAGAGAGCCTGTGTGAAATTAAAGAAGCAGATATCAGGGCCAAATCCTCAGCTGGTAAAACTGTCAGAGTTGCACTGAGGTAAATGGTGTGAAATCCCCACATGGGACAGTCCATGTTGCATCATCCAAAAAATACTTCAAAGTACGGAACACCAGTGAGCAAGCTCAACAAGAACAAATGGTTTACAGAGTAAGAAAAGCTCCAATTGATTAACAAAGGGTCAAGCTTATGGGCCAGTAAATTTCCCTTCAGTTGATCAATTATGCTTTAAAAATCAAATGGAAACCATCCTTAAGAAAAAGTCAAACAGTTAACGCCAAAAGAATGTTCCACAGTTGGGTAACAGTATGATAGTAAATCAGATGTTTTTGTAGGCTGAGCAAATGCAGAACAAACAATAACTAAAATGAAATGGTAGCAGAGCTGTGTTCTTTGAACCAGGCCCTGTAACAGATATACACCGTGCTTTGCAAAAGCAGCATGATAGCATGTTGCTGAAAGCATGCACAAAGCTAAAACCAAATGTTTTTGGCTTTTTTTCCACCTTCAGTCTCAAAAAGTCATGAGGAAGTTGAGATATGAGGACACCTCAACTGCTTTCAGACAGGTCATGCTGCTATGTGAGGTCAACAGTACTGCCGCTATTAACTTCAGCTGAATCAGGTTTTGGTGTACTGGATTTAATTTATCACATTACCAAAGCTGTATACTGATATAAATCCACACCAGAGCAAAAATGAAATAACACTGTAGTTAATCAGGGCTAATGAAGCAATAGCCCTCAAGGTCAGAAATGCAGCTGTATCTCTGATGTTAGGATTAATACTTGCTCAGCTTTGAAATTAGTTAAAGAGACTCTTGCTATAGATGTCATAGATCACATATGGAGAGATTAATCAGTGCAACTCTCAGATCTACATTATCTGGAGAATAATGCCACAAAAAGAGGTGCAATAACTCTGATGCTCTATCTGCCAAAAGAAAAGGCACCAGCTAAACAGTGAATGTGACACTTCATTTTGACAATAGGGATGATGCCTAACACCAAAAGTAGCCACAGATTCATAAACCCTTTCTTGCAGTCCAAGTGATAAAAGAGCAATATATGTTGCACAAGTTATTGAAGAAAAGGAATGGCATACATGTTCCATCCCACCAAAATCAAACAGAGGATTTATGTGCTCTGAGTGACCTGCTATAGGCATCTTTTAAAAACTCATTGATTAAATCTCTCCAGGAACAATTATCTATATTCCTGGAAATTATAAAATATTGAAAATAAAGTTTACTGAGTTAAGTCCATACTAATCTTCCCCTAAGATACTCTAAAAATCAGTACCAGAGGAATGAAGGAAGTGATGGATTTATAATTGCTGACAATTTAATTTGCAAAAGGGGTTTGATTACTTGAAACACAGTGACAATCTTTTTCTGTATAATGGAGAAATTATATTGAAGTTAAATCAAGTTAAATCAAGCAGTTAAATGGAACTGGGCAGATGGTCTGTACAACTGACATACAGCATGGATGGTCTGTACAACTGACACCAAGCAGAAAGACATGATTTATTGCAGGAGTTCCTTTTACTAGCTCAGGTAGCCCTTGGTTCAGCTCTCTCTGTATGGTGATACACTGACTCTGGCCTCAACAGTCCGTGCTGAGGCATTTTCTCCTGCAGTCATTTTGCTCTATTCTCTGTTGCTCGTCCTGTGGCCACATCCTGGCAAGAGAATGAGGCCACTTTTGGAAGCCATCCTTGAAATGTCCACAAGCCACTGACTAGCACTCTCTGCCCTGAAACACGTAGCACATTCTGGTATGGTAGGAGAAGTACTGAAGCTAATACAGTACTTTGAGAATGACAGTAATTCTCACTGAATTATCTTCCTGTAACGCAGTATTTGTGTAGCATTAAGAGATGCATACAAGCAAGCAGTTCAGATATAACAATTCTGTTAATTTATTTTAAAATACTTTTTATGAAGTTACTTTCTTGTTTAACCACCTCTAAAAGGAAAAGGTATTTAGTGCAGGAAGGGTAGAGACACCTCTCAACAACACAGCAGCCACTGTTCCTAATTGGGACACAAATTCTGTGCCTGTACTGATAGAGAGAAGTACGTCGGGATGTTTCAGACTTTACCAATGTAGAACTGTAGAATCATCTAGGTTGGAAAACACCTTCAAAATCACCAAGTCCAAAATCTCTTAAATACCTCCAAGGATGGGATTCCGTCACTTACCTGGAAGTCCACTCCAACTCTTGATCACCTTCCTAATATCAACCTAAACTTTTCCTGTCACAGCTTGAGTCTGTTTCCTTGTGTCTCATCACTTGTTACCTGAGAAAAGAAACTGACAACCATCTCATTACAAACTTCTTTGCATGCCAGTTCTCTTTAATGTTATCATCAATGACTTGGATACAGCTCTTGAAAGTATACTAAGTAAGTTTGCACAGGACATTGAACTGGGAGGAACTGTTGACTCCCTCGAGGGCAGGGAAGTTCTGCAGAGAGATCTTGACAAATCAGAGGGCTGGGCATTTACCAATTGCATGAAGCTCAGCAAGAGCAAGTGCTGGATTCTGTACTTGGATCAAAGCAACCATGGATATATGTATAGAAGGGGATGAGCAGATGGAGATCCCCATGTGAAAGGATCTGGAGGTTCTGGTTGATGGCAAGCTGAATCTGAGTCAGTAGTGTGTCCTGGCAGCCCAAAGGGCCAACTGTACCCTAAGGTGCATCAGGCCCACACTGCCAGCCAGGCAAGGGAAGGGGCTGTCCCACTGCGCTTTGTGCTGTGCGGCTGCACCTTGAGCACTGTGTGCAGGTTTGAATGCCACAATAAAAAGACATAAAACTATTAGAGAGTGTCCAAAAGAGGGATATGAAGATGGGGAAGGGTCTAGAGGGTAGCCAAAATCCCTTGGTTTGTTCAGCCCAGAGCAGAGGAGGTGAGGGGAGGCCTCATGGCGGCTGCAGCTCCTCACAGGGAGCAGAGGAGCAGCACTGAGCTCCGCTCTCTGTGACAGTGACAGGAGCCGAATGAGCAGCACGGAGCTGTGTCAGGGGAAGGTCAGGTCGGGGATCAGGGAAAGGTTCTTCATCAAAGGGTGGTGAGCATGGATCAGGCAGTGGGCATGGCACCAAACTGTTGTGGACGCCCCTTCCCTGGAGGCACTCAAGGCCAGGCTGGATGGGGTTTCAAGCAACCTGGTCTAGCGGGAGGTGTCCCCGCCTATAGCAGGGGGATTGGAACTAGATGTCTTAAAGGTCCCTTCCAACCTAGACCATTCTATGATTTTTAGGTGATTCTGTGTGGAGCCAGGAGTTGAACTTGATGATGTTTGTGGATCAGGTAGTTGTAAAAAGTAATGAGACCTTCCCTCAGCCTCCTCTTCTCCAGACTAAACAGCACCAGTTCCCTCAACCACTCCTCATAACCTTTGCTTTCTATCTCCTTCACCAGCTTTGTTGCTCTTCACTGCACATGCTCAAGCAACCTTCCTGTAGTGAGGGGCACAAAGCTGAACAAAAGATCTGTGGTGCCACATACAAGGGGACAATAACTTCTTTTGTCCTGTTGGCCACACTATTTCTGATGCAGCATAAGGTATTATGTAACATAACACTTTACCTATATAAACTGATTGCTTTCTAACTGAAATTTTACATTACTTTATTTTTATTTTTGTCTCTATCTGCACCTAGAAGTCAGAAATGGAAGATAAACTGGCTTTAGGATGGACCAGACCTACACCAGCTAAAAATAAAGCATGCTCCCTTTCGTTCTGCAGAGTCAGAAAGCTACCACAGACACAGTGCTCCCCTTTAGTTTTGCATTAACTGACATCCACTGTTTTATAAGGACATTCTAAGTAAAGAGCATTTAAATCACCACAATCTCAGGCTTTTAAAGACAGAAATGAATATAACCTTATAGCCTCAGAAGGAGAAATATGATGATTTCAGCAGCTTAGGAAAAACAGAATATCATATAGGTATTGAAAAAAAAAATAGCAAATGGCAAGACAAGTTTTGTTTTGGCCTGGGATACATGCCTAGATAAAAGACGTGATAGTTCCAAAGAACACAAATGAAAAAAAACTGATTCAGTTTATGAAATGACAAACTATGGGAAAAGCAGGAGAGAATTTGACCTAAAAACCTATTTCTTAGAATATAATTCCTACTCTAAAATTCAAAGAAAAGCCAAAACTAATAAACAATTGTTACAGTGTCGATGTTTATTCATATCAAATCATTATGTGCAAGGCGAAGAATATCAGCAGTTCAAGTTACTGGCTGAACACCCAGTGAGGTATATCAATTGCTCAAAACATTCACAGGACAATGAGATGGCTGAGAAAGCCCTCAGCAATTTAATTCCTTAATCACAGCACAAAAGGCCAGCAAAGCTGTGTGACTGGATCTCCAGAGTGCACCGCTGAAGAGTAGGGGCTTCTTCCGCATTGATGCCACTGAAAGTATGAAAGTGTGAATTGCTGTTCAGGTCAGAATTCTGCAAACTGATGTAAATAGCACATTTACAGTTGTGTTAAGCAGCAAAGGAAAAAAGAATCTGTGAGGAACGACACATAGAAAATCAAAATAAAAATTCGGTGATTGTGGTAACCAACATGCCTTCACCAAGGGCAAATCGTGCCTGATAAACTTGGTGTTTTTTTATGATGGAGTTACAGCATCAATGGATAAAGGAAGAGCAACTGATGTCATCTACCTTGGGTTTGTGCAAAGCATTTGATACTGTTCTGCACAATATCTTGGTCACCAAATTGAAGAAAACTGGATTTGATGGATGGATAGACCACTCACTGGGTAAGGAATTGGCTGGATGGTTACACTCAGAGTTTTGCGGTCAACGGCTCAGTGTCCAAGTGGAGATCAGTGACAAGTGGCATTCCTTAGGGATTGGTGATGGGACTGATGCTATTTAAAACCTCTGTGGGTGACACAGACCGTGGGATCGAGTGTAAGCCCAGCACGTTTGCAGATGACACAAAGCTGAGTGGTGCAGTTGACACCCTAGAGGGAAGGGATGCCATCCAGAGGGACCTGGACAGGCTTGAGATGTGGGCCCATGCCAACCTCATGAAGTTCAACAAGGCCAAGTACAAGATCTTGCACCTGGGTTGGGGAAATCCCAAGGACAAATACAGGTTGGGTGGAGAATGGCTTGACAGCAGCCCTGAGGAGAAGGATTTGGGGGTGTTGGTTGATGAAAGACTCAACATGAGATAGCAATGTGCACTTGCAGCCCAGAAGGCCAACCATATCCTGGGTTGCATCAAGCGAAGCGTGACCAGAAGATCAAGTGAGGTAATTCTGCCTTTTTACTCTGCTCTCATGAGACTCCACCTGGAGTACTGTGTCCAGTTCTGGGTCCCACAACACAAGAAGGACATCAAGTTGTTGCAGCAGGTCCAGAAGAGGGCCACGAAGATAATCAGAGAGCTGGAGCACCTCCCCTCTGGGGACAGGCTGAGAGGGTTGGGGCTTTTCAGCCTGGAGAAGAGAAGGCTCCAGGGGGACCTTATAGCGGCCTTCCAGTACCTGAAGGGGGCCTACAGGAAAGCTGGAGAGGGACTTCTTTAAGGGCATGTATTGACAGGACAAGGGGAAATGGTTTTAAACTGGAAGAGGGTAGATTTAGGCTAGGTATTAGGAAGAAATTCTTTACTGTGAGGGTGGTGAGACACTGGAACAGGTTGCCCAGAGAGACTGTGGATGCCCCCTCCCTGAAAGCATTCAAGGCCAGGCTAGATGAAACGAGCAAACTGGTCTAGTGAGAGGTGTCCCTGCCTATAGCAGGGAGTTGGAACTAGATGATCTTAAGGGTCCCTTCCAACCCAAACTATTCTGTGATCCTCCAGCCTGAGAGTCCCAGGCATGATGCCAGCTTGGACCATCCACCTGGAAGCAGACCAAAGGTGTCTCAAGCCAGGAAGAAATGACAGAGTGGAGCTATGCTCAGACATAGCCAGTCACCTGTGTGGGATACCACTGACACCCAAGACAGCAACCAGAGTAAAGTGAGGTGTGGGAACTGGTCTCTCACCACAACATAGGAGGGCACTAAAGCACAGTTCAGCAGATAGAATGGAGTTCATTCCTATTTTAACAGAAGCATTAATGTAAAGCTGAGCTTTGCTGAGCAGATTTGCTGTTATAAAACAGGAGATAACAGCTTTAACAGGTAAGAGGATGAGAGATCTGGCACCACAGACACGTTTGTACTCTCATGCTCACACTGTCTCACACACTCAACTGAATCTCTGAGGAGAAGATAGGATGGTGGCAACTATCAAGATGCTATGTTTACTAGCAACGGAGGAAACAGACAAATAAATAAGATTGTTTCACATCTTTACCAAACTCTCAAACAGAAATACTGAGATCTGAAAAATTCCTTTAATTTATTTCTTTAAGTTTTTATTTATATTCTCCACTCTGTGTGTGGAAGCAGCAGAATACCAGGAGGAACGAGCTTGTTCATTGCTATGTGGTTCTTTCTGGGGGATTTTCCTAGTAAAATCTGCTCACTCCTCCGAATTGTCCCTTTGATGAAAAATCAGTCTCAGGTGTTTCAATAAATAATAGCTATGACAGTGAAATAAAGTATATGGTGTCAAATATTACACTAATGACTTGAAGTCATTATCTGTTTTCTGTATCCTGATAGGAGTGGAATGAGTTTATTGATTGCTGCACTGTTCCTGCAGCACAGAAATCTCCACAAAAACAGACCACTGCAAACAATATCCCATTTTCTGTACTTAGTGGGGAGGCCAAGTATTTAATAGACACTGAAATGATCTAAGGTCACATCCACATACTCCTCTACCAAGGCAGGTTGGAGAAGCAACAGAGAGATGATGAGGGAAAACGTACATTAAGCACAACTTACTCTTGGAGAACAAAATTTGCCCTTTGAGTATACAGCTGAACTTGGTTTTGCTTTCTCTAAGCCAAAGACAACAAAGCCTTAGCTGTGTGATAAACCTATTTTGAGCAAGCTGGACAGAAATGCCCTTTAAATTAATCTAGGGTGGAAAATCTTTTTTCCCTTAGAAACAGTCTCTTAGTCTCTCGGTCTTTCTGAATGACTATCTCTCCAGAAGAGGTGCCTTTAGTCCTCTCTGTTTCTTCTTGGCTGTCAGCTGTGAATCGTAGCTTGTTTAATTTACAGTATTTGGGTACCGTTATGTTATACAGCGGGACCACCTATTCCCACAGGTCCTTCAAGGCGTTGCATACACTGTTACACTTTACTATCCCATGCTGTCAGCATAAGACTGATCATGCTCACTGCAATGACAAGAAAATTACTTTTGAAAGAAGAATACTCACAGTCCCCACATATTTGGGGCCATAAGCAGAAACTTGCATCCTGATGACGATTCTGCAAGCTGGTGGGTATTGTTTCATGTGAAATTTCAGGGCACACGTACCCTTGAGCAATCAGATCTGATACCATTTCTGTTTGCATCTGCAGAAGTTTAACACATCTCAGATCTTTCTGAGAGCACTGGAGATTCTGCTGATGCTGAGAACATTTTGCTGGTAGTTTATATCCTTTCCTAAGTAAGCACAGAAAGAGAAGCCAAAGCTTTAATTCTTCTAAGCTATTCTTTTTCTTTTTCTTGTGTTACACATTTTTACCTATAGGCATCTTGGTTACTAGATCTAATTGCCAGTCCCGCAAGCGCTTTGGAGTCCTTCTCAAAGGAAGATTCTTCCTTGCCATTTCCAAGTCTCTGCCTGCAGACAACTCTCTGAATAAAGCATGCAAATTTCTAACATATCCTTACCATTTCTGCTGAGAAGACACACTACTCCCAACGTCTATGAGTTTCTAGGGCATGCTGGGTACTACCCATAGCACTGCAGTACATGTGGTGCGGTCTGGTGGTTGGGAGAGGAGAGCTGTCTGGGTGACTTTCCCCTGTGCTATTAAATACCACAACCAAAGCTTAAATACTCCACTGACAGGAACTTCCTAGAAACAAAAAGGAGACATAGGTTGGTAAAAGCAGCAAGGGATCCAGAGAGCACACAGCCACACCCTAGGGTGGTGTTTGCACTTGCAAGAAAATCTCTTTTCTTCTGTTCCTGACTTGAGTGAAGAGGGACAGAAAGACTAACAACTCAACTGAAACGCAAAAATGCTCTACAGGGCAAAGGAGTGGTAGGGTAAGCGCTACAATAGACAAGCAAGCTCAGTCAGCACATAGTTGCAGGCAGATGACGTGCCAGCAGAAGAGAACAACAGTCCCAAGATAATTGTGGCTGGCCCACAACCTCAGTCTATGTCAACTCTGTGGCCTGTAAGCCAAAGGTTTGCTTTTTTTCCCACTCTCTTGCATACCACATGGCATCTCCAGCCTTACACAATCACTGACTTCTCCCTGGATCTCTGGGAGAGCAAAACAATGTTGGGAGCCAGACTTGAGGTAGTAACAGACAGTATGTGAGACATTTGATCTGAGACATTTGAATGAGAGTGTGCAGGCTGCTCTGACTCTGAAGAACTTTCCTGCCCTGATGATCCAGCTTTCCCAAACCTCCTGCACATGTGACAGAGAAGTGTGCCCAGGAAGAGAGCAATTTCTCTTTTTGCTAATGCACTCAGTCTTCATTGGTCCCCGTAGCAAATGACTGTGGTTCTTTACACACTTCCTATCTCACTGGAATTCATCCCATAAGAGGCTGAATAGAATGTTTTTAAGGAAAAAAGTCTTCACCTGATCACTGAGTTTCAATGAGCTCCACAGCTCATTGAATTTCATGAAAGGTATTCAAATGAATGAAAATTGTGCTTATGCCCTGACTGTTGTGCAAGATCTTTATTCTAGCTACTGTGTCCTTCTGCATTATGCATCCTCTTATAACAAACATGATGTCAAAATTGAGAGACACACATCATTGTTTATTCTCGGCCAAGGAATCAGGTATAACGCTACTCTTGAAGAATCTCCATGTATGTAACCAGAATTAAATTCCTCTTAATAACTGGTGTGGGGCCTCTTTGAAACACTGCAGACTGTTAGAATCAGGTGTTTGGAAGAGATAAGAAGTGACGGTTCCAAACTATATGTTCCTTGCAGGCACAGAGATTTAGCAAGACTGAGGAGGCAAATCCAGACTAACACGCACCATCAGAGCAGCCAGCGGTGGAGGAGGTGCAGGATAACTCAACTTCTTCCCCAGGTAGTGCACAACGCGGCGAAAAGGATTTCTGGGGAGTCTGGAGGCGGTACGTGGGGCAAGGTCTGTGCCTTCGGACCCACGAGCTTGGCGCTCGACGCCGTTCCTCAGCAGCGGGGGCCCCCAGCCCAGCAGAGGGCGCTCCAGCACCGGCTAACGGCGGGGAGCCGGTGCTCGGCCCTTCCCGCTCGTTGGGGCTGTGCGGGGCGGCCTGCTGCGGTCGGTGGGTGGGCGGCTGCCAGGCAGAGAGCTTGGAGTTTGCGATCTGGTAGTACAAGCTTCCGCTTTTCCGTTCTTTTTTGACTGTGCAGGCGTAGTTCTTTGCCAGAGGGAAACGTCTGTCTTCCCCCTAACGTCTACAGCTGTCCTAACGTCAGAAGACCCAGCCCCACAGGCACCCCTATCCTCCTCCCTTATCTCAACGCTGAAGCATGAGGTCTGGCTTACCAGGCAGCAGCAGGGATATCCTTAGGCCTTTAGGCACAGCAGGGCTCTGGTGGTCAGAACGTCCTTCCCTTCCAGTGGCCGCAAATACCCTGGGCAATACAGCTGACCCCTGAAGCTGGGTCTGACTTTAAAGTGGGCCCTGCTCTGCACACAACATTGGGCAGTGGCCTCCAGAGCTGCTTCTAAACCAAAGGGTTCCTTGACTGAAATGCTATGTAAATATGCATAAAACATCCTTATCTTCATTACACAACACAGAAGAAAAATGTACTGACAGGTAACTCCATGTTCACCAAATCATTTGGTTTCAGGTGGAGCCAGCCGTAACAGGACCTGCAGACTGATGGCTCCAGCAGGTCACTGCCTTCCTCTCCATGCTATCTCATCAGTCCTGCTCCTTCTTTTAATAAGTGTAAACAGATGGATTATATTGGACTATATATGGGTCACTCTCCTGGATTCACTGCACGTATGAACATCAACAACTTAATTGATGGTCTATATCCATTTCATAGGATAACATGGCATCGATTGATGAGCCAACAAGAAGTATGTCTCATTTGAACCAAGAAATTTTCTTTCAATTCTTGCAGGTGAAAGATTGCCACTGTTTCGCACTGCAGCCGCTCACTGATCTGGATCTACTGTGTCAGTCACTCCACCACTGTAAATACAGAACTGCTTTATTCAAGTCCCTGAGGCTTAATCAGCCTGCTTTTAAAACAGCTTGGTAAGAGAGATTGCCCTTAGCTAACAAACTGATTGCAGAGGTGTATTTTTTCAAGAAGATCATTCTCCTTTGTTTAATCTTTTTTTTTTCTTTTTTTTTTTTAAGTCATCACCAAGGGGCCAAACTTAACTTAAAAGTGGGTTAACATATTATAAGCAAGGTCATTTTTCTTTGTTCCTGCAACCGCTCTGATTATATGGTGAGAGGAGACATACGCTTGACCTAGTGGACATTGCTGTGAACTTGCACTTTGGACTTCCCGGGAGTCCTTGAACGGGCCACTCACCCTGTGCTGTACTTCAGTCTCCTGTCTGCAAAATGCAGCTAAAGCTTCCCTGCTGGGCAGGGGCACTGTGAGTAAAGCCCTGTAAGGATTGCAAGATGCTTAAAAACAGCATCAGTGATGGCCACATAAGTGCCAAGAACAGATATGTATCTACATATCCAGACAGCTGCAGACTTATTGTGACTCAATCAAGTTTAAACATCTTAAGATAAAAGCTGCTATTTCAAGCTTCTTAGGCTCAAGGAAATCCATAATAAAAACAAACCATCAACATAGAAATAACTGGGCTTATTCACACTCAGAAGAAGTGGGAGATTTCACTTGTCAAGGTCAAGTTTGAGACTTGACAGACTGAGAAGAAAATAAAAAATCCAATGCATGAAAACCATGACAGAAAAAGATGCAAGATTAAAGCTTCTTTCCCCACTACTTACTCAAATGGGGAAAAAAATCCAGTGCTTTACCTCCAGCCAATATTCTTGCATGCTGAAACAGTGAAAATAAGTGTATGTATAGCAAGGTCAAATCTATCTTTACTAAGATACTTTGAGGAACAGGTCTGAATCATTAATTTGGTCCAGAATGTTCACTCTTTAGAGAAAACTCAGTTAAACTTGTCTGTGCTCTTGCCACATATTGCTGGAGTGTCAGAAGATAAATGTCTCATGATTTGCCCTCTCTTTACCAGCTCTGAGACAGGGGCCTAGTTGAAACTGAGAAATTACAAGGATAGCTCTAGCTCTTAACCTTCTGGGTAGAGATTTTCCTTGTAAATACTGGCACACAGGAAATTTTCTTTAAATATGCTGGTGTGACACTAGCAGAGTTTTGAACAACAGGAAATTCTGATCTGGCAGTGGCACAAAATGGGTCCTGTTGCCTCCTTGCCTCTTCTTTCAAACTCTTACAGTCACATGCACTGACACGAATAAGTAACACAATTCACTCACAGCCATACAAACTCTTAGAGCAGAGATGGGCCCGAGTCCAAAGTCCACCCTGCAGCTCCCCAATCCCAGAGCTAGAGTTTTGTTGAGCCTCAGTTCTAATATGAAGAGTAGTAACTACAGAACTGTATTCACAGAAACATAGACATACTACCTTTCCCAAGTGAGAGCTTTAAAAGTATATGGGCTTAGTTGTATTCTTATCCCCATAACTAAGAACTAAATGAAACTCAGTGCTATGCACTATGTGGAAAATGGACTCTTCACTATTACAGAATCACAGAATCACCAAGGTTGGAAAAGACATCTGAGATCATCAAGTCCAACCATCCACCTATCACCAATAGTTCTCACTAAACCATGTCCCTCAACACAGCGTCCAAACGTTCCTTGAACACCTCCAGGGTCGGTGACTCCTTAGCCTTGTTAACCAAGATATTTTTTGTGTGTCTGTCCAATGTGGACAAACTGTACATTCAGCATAATCAGTGTTGTAATTATTCATGAGTTACTTTTTGCAGAGAAGGTCTGGAATCTTTCCTGGAGCAGATCTGGTGTTCTCTCACTTCTGCATTTCAGTGAGCCCCTTTGGTCTGAAGCTTCCTCCTACCAGGTTGCTTCATTTCTCTGCGTCAGAGCACATGCATGTGGTATATAAAGCACGTAAGAGCATAAACGTGGAGTATTTATGCAGCAACAAAAATGTTGTGTCTGTTTTGCAAGATATGGAATGTTTCATATGCAAGTCATTAGTTAGATGTAGATACTGATAAAGACTGATATTGATGCACATGTGTATAATCTTAGAAAATGTTGGCACTTTCCTGTGCATGGGGTAATGAAATTTAAATCTACTAATACCAGAGAGAAGGTAAGATATTGTTCTTAGATTATGTTTGAAAACATTTGGTAAGCTCTTGGTCTGGTATCCAGAACAAAGTACTGCTATTCAAAGCAAAATGATAAAAATACAATAGTGAGAACCTTCTAACAAACTATGACAAAATAATTTCCTTCTTTCTCCTATTACTTCTTTTTGACTTTGTATTTTACTCTTCATTTCTTCATTTGATTTCAAATAACATATTTTTCCCCCTTTCTTTCAAAGGAAATGGAGATCAAAGAGCATTGTTAATCGACAGAAGAGATATTATAGAGACTGTCAGTTACCTTTTGCTGCTGATACCCATCAACTCTAATAGAAATGTAAGAACACAGAACTGGAAAGGACCATCTGGAACCATCTGTAAGCCGTTCCTAGCACCGTGGGCTACTATAAATCAGATATTTAATCACAAACAGTGCATAGAACATCTTCTCCACATGCCATAGGCCATAAAACAGTTCGCATGTAACACAATTAAGAAAAATGATGATTAATAATGAACATCCAGAACTGTAATGTGCCATAAAAAGAACACAGCATCAAGCACCATCAGTTTCTGAGAACAGGAGAATGTAGTTTTGGGGTAGAATGATTTTAAGAGATAAAGTGTGAATTTTGCTGTAAGAAGGCAAAAACAAAAACAAAAAAAAAAAACCCAGCTTCCGTTACTGTGACCCGGGAGATTTCTTCATTACCTCAAACCTTGCAATCCACTTAGCTTGGACTGTGTGACCCAGATTCGCCTCCCACTCACTTGCTGGAGGGGAGTTCATGATGGAGGTGTATGTTCATCTCATTTTCATTTTCCCTCACTGATAGTACCACAGTCTAATCTGAGCAACATACTCTGAGGTTCTAACACTCAGTAGTAAGTACTGCTGACTTACGTGCACTTGGTTAGCTAGCTCTATTACAATGTATACAGACCTCTATGAATACATGTCTCCTGTAAAATGGCATGCCACTATTAAATTATATCATCTGAGACAGACTGTTTACAAATTACTCTGAAGCCGCATAAAACATTCTAGGAATTGTTCCTTGTGAATACATTTTGACAGACAGTGTGCATCTCCTGTGCAGGACAATGCAGTGTTATGACAGTTGCTGAGAACATTTTTACAGGAAATGTATCTTGATTTTCAGTGTTACTGTGGTTTACAAAATACCTATTAGGTGAAGAACAGACAACTTTTTTTCCTTTCTCCTCTAACTATACAAATAGCAAATTCTATGTAGTTTGATCTTGTGATATCTTTCTGTGGGCATAAAGTCTATGAAGATCTACAGCATCTGATCCTATAGGTCATTTGACCTCTGGTGATAAGCATCCACCCAGGGAAATGGTATGGTCAGTGGAGAGTATGAAGGCAGGGCAAGAGAAGTTGCCTTCAGTTTAGCATGTCCAACCTACATCCCCTTCTCACCAGCTGTAGATGGCTTTCACCATACAGCCACTGTTCTTCAGCCATTGGGTAGGTTTGAAAAAACTGCAGATGTCCACGCAGAAGTGCAACTCCTGGCTAATTCTCATGGCCTGATTCTGTGCTATAAAGATTTAGGGGTGTCTTTGCAGTGCGCTGGTCTGCTGCCAATGGCCTTGTAAGGAAAACAAGCATCATTTGAGGCTATATTAAAGCTATAGTTGAAAAAGTGCGTCAAAAATACTGTAGTTTTTTGGACTGGTCTGAAAGATAGCCTTTCTTTCTATTCATTCCGAGTAAGTCTTCCTTGTACAGTGTGACTGCTTAATCTAAAAAGGAAAAGTAACGGCTAATGGACCTTTTTATTGGATGGCTTTAGGGTTTGAGGTGCGGTTATCTTCTAGCACTAAGGCCAGGCTGAATCTGAGGTGTTTCAGTTAGCCACAGTCATAAAACAGAATATAAAACAACTGTGCAGAAGTGGAAAAAAAAAAAAGAGCTTACCACGTCTTTTAGTTTCCCTTGATCCTCATGGGCTGATCAAGAAATATGTGGCCTCTGTAAATGGAAGGTATTCCATAAATACATTAAGTGGAGCCTACAGCATCCCAGACGAGCTATTCATCAACTTCAACAGGAATGTGCAATGGGAGGCCTTCACTGAATTAAAAACAACAGGAAAAAAAGAGCTATCCACTTATCTCATCATTTGGTTATCTCTGATTTCAAGGAGTGCACAGAAATGTTAAGCCCTCACTAGACTTTTTATAAGAGCTCCTAAGCCCAATGTCTTTTTTTTCCCTAAATACAGGAGAGAGCCAACAATTTCTGCATGCACTGTCATTCATACAAAATACATTTTAATTACATCTGCATTAAATGAGATTTAAATAATTTATTTGTACTGATTTAGAAACAGCTATTAAAATCCAAATTGGACAATTCAGTACTCATTGATAGACAGTTTTAAATATCACTGTCTTGTACTAGTGTCCATTCTGCCTGAGCTTCAACAGAATTTCTGTAATTAAATTTAAGATTCTATAGGAACTGTAAAGGGAAAAAAGAAAGTTGGTCAAGGTTTAATCTTATGAGATACTAAACGTTTTCAAGACAGATTGAGTGTCCTCAATTTTATCTTAAACCAAATGAAAGTTGGTGGTGCTTAGTATCTATCAGAAGTGCTCAGCACTTTGCAGGGTTAAATCCCCCAAGAACGAGCAAACAACATGCTCTGAATACCGACAAGCTTTTAGAAAACAGTTTAGTAATGGCCACAGCCATGACCTGGAGGAACTGCTTCTCGTGAGGCCAGAGATAATTCAGCCTCTGTGTGACTTCATGCTTAAGACTTTCCTGATCAGAAATGGCCAAGTGGTGTAAATTATGAGTTATCAGTGTCAAGATATGAATTACTGTCTGACAGGAAGCAAAATCTATAAATTGATTGTATTTAGAGGTGAACTTTATTTACAGTAGTAAAAAGATAAGTACTCAATTTGCTAAGCCACTATTCTCAGGACACTTACAGATTCCATTGAGAAGGTCTGGCAGGACTTTACGTTGCACAGTGTGCTTGGCTCACAACCAGTAAGGCATGTTGACTGCGTATGTAAGAACTTCTGTACTGTATTGATCACATGTTCCATGGAAAATAGATGCATTTTAAATTTCACTTTGAGTTGCACTTTTTTTTTATATACAGTGTAAAAAAAAAACCCAAAAAACTAAGCAACTGTTAAAAATCCATGCACTAAAATTAGGCATTAAGAACTCAAAGTTATTGAGAATGTTTTGAGGCTTCTACAGCCACAAGTGAAACAGACTCTTACGCATATCACTGACTGCACAATCTTTTTCACACTGGTTGGGTTCTTTTAGCTCAGAAGTGAAGGATGGCAAATTCTAACCGCCACACCTTTGCTGTGCAGAAGGGCTTTGGGAAGAGGACCATGCAAGTAGAACTGTGATGGAAAGTTAGTTCAGAGGAATACAACTGCTAAGTTAGAACTGGCCAAAGCAGAAAGACTGAAGATGATCATTTGTAGAAATTACCTTTGAGCCGGGAAACTTAATGACTAAAACTAGCTAGAAATTTGGTCTTGCTTCTCATCCCAATACATTACCTCTATAACAGTATTAATCCTTTCAGAAGCTGACATACAGGTACATACTGTCTTGCAAGAGAAAGAAGCTATTTTTCTCTGGCCTCCTCCATTCATGTTACATTGCCTTTCATCTAATGCTGACCCATCCACATCACTTTACCAGGATACAATGAAGAATGGTGAGGCTGCCGGAAGCCAAACTGCTACACTTCTCATACCTTAGCTTATATGATTAAGTCTTTTAGAATCAGAACACTGTAGTGTATAACGAGCTTGCATTGTGTCAAGTGAAAGGGACAGCCAAGTGACAGAGGGTACTGGCTTAAAATGACACCGCATTATAATGTAGCTCTGGGGAATGAAATTCAGGAGAAATTATTTGGATCAAAAAAATTTGATCATAGGCAAGTTTGTGGGGTTTTTTGTTTGTTTGTTTGTATCAACAAACAAAGGGGCTGGTTTAGCAGGCTGGTTCGGCCATGACACCATGACAGTTTGTTTTTGTTTTTCCCCGAGAAAAAGTGTTTCTTTGTCTAAAGTGAAGATTAGTAAGGCAGTTTTGCTGAATTTCTGTATTGGAAAACAAAACCAGGAAAAATACTGGCAATTTCTGCCCTGGTAAAAGTGTCAGTCATTCGGAAATGAGGTTTAAGACACATTTCAAATGACTTCACAAATAATACTGGTATGAACATTTAGAAAAAATAAAAATGGCTGAAATAGAGAATGCAAAAAACTGTATATTTTATCCATTTTTTCTTGTTTGTTTGTTTGTTTTAAACTTTCAGTTTGGTTTTTTATTCTCTTGCAGCTTGGGATAAAAAAAAAGAAAAGGAAAAAAAAAAAGGCTTTCATGCCATCTATCTTCTGTCAAACCTGAGGACTCCAACGGACACAAAACTTACTTTTCTTTAACTGCAGACTTGTATTCCATAAAATATGAAAAGACATCTGAAAAAGGCACCAGATCTAAGTGGGTGGACAGGGATGTCAGGAGAAAACTAAGCTTTTGCAGAGATTGATTTATAGAGAAGGAACAAAGTATACATGAGTAGAACTGCATTTCAGAGGTCAAGAAGAGTGAAAATTGCTAAAAGTTAGATTGAGCCACACAGACTGTGAATTTCCTGACTTTTCTTAAAACAAACAACAAAAGATCCTTTGTACAACAGAAATAACAAAACAACAAGAATTATTGTTGTGCAGAAGGGTGGGATAGGACTTGAGAAATAACCCCCAAATGAAGTGAATATGTTGCCTCAGTTTTCAGCAAAGTGTAGAAACAAAGGTTATAGAGTGAATGCAAAGGAAAATATGGAAATGGAATGGACACATATGAAATAAAAACAAAACTAAAATTGCTAAACATGCTCAAATCATATGGTAGCTGCCATGCCAAAGATTTTATAGAATTGTCCCATTAAATAGTAAGCCTGGTACCAATCTGTTAGTAAATCTGTCAGGCTGTGAGAGCACTGAATTACTGGCAATTTTTGAATATGGCAGCCATAAATAATGGAAGCAAGTGTGATTCAGGCAAAAAAAGGGCTTCTGGCTGGTCTCAAGAGCAGTTTGAAAAAGGAACAATTGAGATTACACAGCTACATGCAGCTACATGCATTTGGATAGAAAACAGGTAAAAAGCACACAGGGTTTCATTGGAGGTACTTTGTGCTAGAATACCTACAGATCTTTGTTTCATATTAACACCATTTTCCTAAGAAGGATAAGACAGTTTGTGTTTCAGTAAAACGTTTGCTATGATGCTACAAAAGAAATTGCTAGGAACTCTAAGGATCAGTGATGTCCCAGAACAAAGTACGGGGAGCTTCTGTTATTTCCAAATCTTATCCTCTCCAATGAGTGGAACTTCGCTCTCCAAAGAAAGCTTCTTTCTCAACAAAGCTGGAGAATAAGACATCTTACTGAAAGTCTTTGGGAACTCCAAGAGAATATGATACAAAGATGGGTGAAAATGGGACCTGTGAGTAGCTAGGACTGAAAAAGGACGCTAAAAACTAGAAAAAAATCCTTTGAAAGGCATCTACAAAGGCCAGAGATGACGTCTACAATATTTTTATTTTATTTTTTAATTATATTTTTATTACCAGCAATTTGAGCTGTCATCAGAAGAAACTTCAGATCTTACTAAGAAGAAATATCCAAGAACAAAGATGCTGAGCAGGAGTGATAACATGCTTAGCAAGCATTGCAAATGCACAAAGTTAGAGAACTCTGCCCTGAAAGAGAGAGGATTGAAACAGTCACTTTAGCAGATAGAGGAGCCATTCATCTGTTGCTGAGTATGAAGCACGCCACATTGAAAGGCAATGAGCACACAGCCACTGGAATGGAAATGTGGGGTATCTGACCACAGCTGGTTCATCCCAGAGACCCGAAGTGACAGTCTGCACTTTAGCACCAGTACTTTTGATAGACGCAGAGGAGCCCTCCCTTGACCTGTGTCAAAGAGAGCAGCAGCCTGGTTTCAAAGAAGAGTCTCAGGCAAAGATGCTCCACAAGGGCTGCTCCCCCAAAAGTGATCTAAAAATGGATGTCACAGGATGAAACTAACAGGCGACACAAGGCCCTGGGCAAGGGTACTCTCACAATAAATGTGTGACCATAGAATGTTCAACAAGACACCGTACAAACTGATGGCTGCTGTACTAGCCTGGTGCACCTTAATTAAAAAGGCAGTCTTGATCATCTATAATTATACAAGGTGGCTAAATGAAACAAAGAAATCAATACTGCCTCATCTACCAAGACACTACAACACGATGTTTCTTTGCTTATTGCTCTGTTCTTTTATTACGACCACGAGGAAGATGCAAGGTAATACTGGGGCAGGCTTACCAACTCACCCTTGTTCACTGGTGTGAGAGAACAAGATACAGAATCTGCTGTGCATATACAGGGCAAAGAAACCATGTTTAACGAGCATAAATTGACCTACCGCACCAAAGGCCACAGGATGACCCATGTAGGTACACGCTCAAATCTTCTTCTAACTTTACAGCATTTGACTTCACAAAAAGATCATACTCATCTCTTCATGTATATGAATGTATTGGATGTAATCATATATGAACATTCATAAACTCACTTAAGCAAATTCTAGAAAGTATATATATATTTACAACTTAAGCTAGATAACGTTCTTTGGAAGTCCATTATATTTTGCAGTATGATGCCAATACATGTTCCAATATATAATCATGTGAAACAATGTAAATACAGGAGTGGATTTATTCAGAGGCAAGTGATGAAATCTAGGCATGCTGAATTTTATGAACAAGCATGTTAAGAAGTTCAAGCCAAATTCTAAGCTGTGCAGTTAACTTCTGACCACCTATATTTTTGCTGAGATTTGAAATGGACACAGAATTCTTTATTTCCTAAGAATTTTTTTCCATGGCTGTGAATTTGACATTCATGAAAATGCCAGATGATTGGCCTAGAGAACGAAATTCCCTTTATGTGCAGAACAATATATGTTAACAGCAAGAGCCGTGCAAGCAACTTGCATTCTTCCAGTAACACAGTCCAAACTTGAAATGGACAATTTCTTTTTAAAGGTTAAAGTGTATTTTAAGACAAACTGGGCTGGAATATTAGAGAAATTCTATACGTATGACAAATAACATGATGTTAAATATCATTCAGATAGCCTTGAATAAGACTGACATTTAAACATTATGGCAGCCTGTGGTTAACCTAAGCAGATTGTAGATTAGGTATGATCTGCTTGATATGATATTAAGTGGTCCTTTTCTATAGTAATGTGCATTCCTCCAAATTGCTGTACTTTATAGGTGTTCTTTAGTCATAAGTTTCACTCCCTCCCCAGAAGCCCTTATTATCTATTAAAACCTGACATATTCTGTTGAAATATGAAGCAGCATGCTATTTCCATGAAAATAAATTAGAAAAAAGAAATGCAATAATTGATAAAGATAAAAGTATTAATGAAACATCATGATCAATAAGTGTTAGTTGCAAAAATATATACTTCTTGTCCCAAGTAGTATATAAATCAGGCAAAAATGGAGCACCTGCAATATATCAGTTCAAATTCTGTTAAGAATTTTTTCTGTCAGCAATAATAAAAGGACAAACGTGCATGATAAATATTTCTGTCCTTTATTTTTCTGTAAAAAGAGAATGGGAGACTGCATGCATATTTCATAATGGACAACTTTCTATTTCAGCGATAACTGCAGAAGTTGTTCTCCATAATCTATTTGTGTTAACCATTTCCAGTCAAATGCATTTTCTTCCCAGCAATTTTAAAGGAGTTGGATCCAGCGCTTATTTATCACTTAGTGTTGCCTTTTAATATTTGTAAAATAAAGAGAAAATTCAGAGGTTTTTTTTAGGAAAAAAAAGCTTAGATTCATTGCAGTCTGCTTCTTAAAGATCTGCCTAATTTGTGCTAGATTTTCCACAGTTTCCAACAGGTACATGGGAGGAAAATTGTCATTGCACATTGGACACTTTGACACTGCACAAGGCAAAATAACCAATTCCAGATTTCTTAAGCTAAAAAGCAAAAACAACAACAAAAAACACACACAGAGAAAAAACATTATGAAATACCAATCTGCATGATTTCATGGAATACTGACTAGTATTTGGAATGCAAAATCAGTGTGGTAAAATCAACAGAGGAGACATTAAGTGGGTTTATATCTAACTAACGGTTGATAAACAGAACTATTCATGAGGAATTGCACAGAGTAGGGCATTTCATTTCAATTCCACTGGATCTCTGGGAGACTCAGTGTTATTCATTATAGTGATTTGGATACATAATACGGAATATAAAAATGAAATCACTACTGGCCACAGCTAGAAGTAATGAAAATTTGGTGCCACAGTAAATAACAATATCAGCAAATCACTTAGGCAAAGTGCTCAGATGACAATGATCTATACAGGTGACCCATCCTACAGGCTGGCACAGCTTCCTGTGTTCTGTTAAAGCACAAAGCAAGAGCCTTAGTACTATGGAGAGCAATGCTGTACACCTTTCAACAAAGAATAAATGCCATACTCACAGGATGTGGCATTTTACCTCATTGGAACAAATTAAGAGGTTACAGTGAATAGAGGAAATGAGCAAAGCTTTTTATATTGTGCTGCAAAGCAGTAAGAAACCAGTGTTTCCTCAATCTATGGCACTATGCCATCAAAAAAAAAAAAAAAGAAAAAGAAGAAAAAGAAAAAGAAAAAAAAGAAGTATTTTTGAAGCAAGAGCATGAAATCAGAAAAGTTTCAGGAAAAATACAAGAATGACATTTTTTAATCAGTAATAATCTTAAGAAGTTCAAACTTATTAACCTTCCAAAGAGAATATTAAGATGCTATTTTATGGATGATTTCCCAATCCCTACAGGAGGAATAGGTATCAGATAGTAATGACATCTCTAATATGAAGACAAATCCATGAAAACATACAGTGCCTGGAAGCTGACATTAGCTACATTTAATCTGGGCCTAAGGTGCCTTTACCTACAAACAAAGGCCAAGTAATTTACCAAGAAAACTGCCTGATTTTCCATTTCTTTTAATCAGATTCAACAAATAATTCTGATGAGAATTTAGGAACTTTTTTATGCTATTGAACCTGGTCTTTAGGATCCTTGTAAATGAGGGGACATATTTGTAAAAGCCTCATTGGAAAGATGGGAACACAGTGACTCAAATTCTGCATCTTTTATCATGTAAGAGATGAAACTGTGTCATATAAGGTTAAATCTATTCTTCTGCAATTATATCATGTTGTGATGTTTCCTTAAAGAAATTTCCAGTGCTTGGAAAGCAAAACAGACCATCACCATAGTTATTTCACATAAGCTGAAACACTGAAAAGTTCAAGAGAGAAAAGTGACTTGTTGAGATAAAAATGACTTTTTGCCTTTTTCCCTGACCCATAACAGATGACAGTTGTTTAACTCAATGTCTTATCTGTATTTCCTTCCACAGTGAGAAAGAGTCACTTGCTGTAGTGAAATAACTCTCCCTTTCTGGCTAAGAACTTCTTCCCTACTGAACTTCTTTTGAAGTAGGAAGGTATATTTTGGCCTCCAAATCACTGAAATATGGAGTTAAAAGCCAAGGGTAGACTCTATCTCTTCCCTCATCTTGGGTGGTATACAGCAAGGTCAGCAAGGCCAGAAAGACATTGACTTCTTAGCAAATCACTAATTAAATATCCTTCAGAAAATCAACAATGAAGAAATTACCCTTGAAATTTGGCTTATCAGCCTTCTTATAAAGATACGTAGACAGGCAGGCAAACATTTTATGCTATTCAAAGCAAAAATAGATCAGAAATTGCCTAGTGTAACGTACCGATACTGAATTCAGAGTATGATAGCCTATGTCTGAAGCATTTTAATACATTTTAGAAGATGATGTTTTCACTATAATATATATCACTAATGTTTTATATGGCAAGTGGCGTCATACTATGAGAATCTCCTGGAATGTTCCAGCTTCCAGTTAAAAAAGTTCTCCTTCATCTCTAAATAGATTACACCTTCAGCAGGTGTTTGAAATAGGCAAAGGTCTGTAACCTCATAAAGAGAAAAAAAAGAGGATGATTAGTAGACATGGAAAGTGTGAGGTGGTAATTATTTTCATATGACATGCAAGAGATGCTATAGCAAAGCTGACTAAAGCTGAGCATGAGTTACCCAGTCCTCTTGAGAAGTGATGTCAGCCAACTTTTGCTTTCTCCAGAGCTATGATTAATAAACAGGGAGGATTATTACAGTAACTTACTCTTAGTGGGCAAGGAGTGACATCAACAGCAGCTGAGCAAACTGACCAAACTTAGTTGTGTGTCGTTGAGTTTTCTTGCTAGCAATGACTAACAAGGGGCTAACAGCATCCCAGGGCACAAAGAGCCCTTGGAACTGAAAAGGAGGCTTCTGGTGGAGCTTTGCAATAGCAACCACCATTTTGCTTTTCTGCTTCATTTTACAGGTGAAAGACATTTTGGCTGGCCTGCAGCAAGCTCTTAACTTTCTCTGTTCATTAACTGTACTCACAAGCAAACTCAAAACTAGTAAAAACTACCCCTCTGCCTTTCCAACATAAATCTGTATGCATGGTCTCCATTTTCTGCCTTGTCTGCTGACATATAAACTTTTTTCTTCATTACTAATTCCACAATATCATTATAAGAGGAACTTATGTGTCCTTGGAGCATGGATTTTAACAGCAACAGCATAAAAAGTTTAGACATGAAATGTAGAATGCTGAGCATCAAGTTAATCCTGTGAAGAATGCTGCGTTTAATTACATTTTCTTTTTCCAAACTGATAGAGACTTATAGAAAGCCTGCCTGCCACTTAACCTTTGTAAATTTGCCCTCCCTAAAATTAGACCTGGCCACCTGGAAATATTTACTAACTGAACTGAAATACTGTTGTGAAAGCACTGCCAGTGTAAATTGAATTCTTACCCCTGTAAAGTAACAGCACTTGCATTGTGCAGCCCTGAATGTAACTGTGAGGTACTCTGAGAGAAGGTCAGATACTTTGGACTCTTTCTATCATGTTAACTTTTTCACATGAGGTGAACAGCATTTGCACTGACAATAAAAAAGGCGTATGACACTGCTTTCAACTGCTGTGTTGCGTGCACTAAGAAAACAGTTCCAAACAGGAGCTAGAGGTTTGACAACATATTGCTAAAACCTTCCTGAGCTGATACTATTCAAATGTCCTTTCTGAAAAAAAACAAAAAAGAAAACCAACAAAAGATGGAGTGTGCAAGCCAACAATTTATTTGTCCAAACACTAATAACACCGTGCTTCTCATTTTCACATAGACATCTTGTGAGAGAAACAAAAGGAATTTTCTAAACTTAATCAGTGAATGATGGTCCCAATAGTAATATGTGCAGGCTCAGCCAGAAACTGAGATGCAAAGTATCTAGATACTGAAATCATAGAACCACAGAACTGTTTGAGTTGGAAGAGACCCTTAAAGACCATCTAGTCCAACTCCCCTGCAATGGACAGGGACACCTACAGCTCAGACTGGTGCTCTGAGCATCCACCACCTCTCTGGGCAACCAGTGCCAATGCCTCACCACCCTTATTATAAAAACTTCTTCCTTGTATCCAACCTAAGTCTCCTCTCTTTTAGTTTGAAACCATTTCTCCTTGTCCTGTCACCACAGACCCTGCTATAGAGTCTGTCCCCTTCTTTCTTATAGCCCCTCTTTAGATACTGAAAGCTGCTGTCAGGTTACCATGGAGGCTTCTCTTCTCCAGGCTCCAGAAATGTTCTATCATAAAACAGTTAACCATATTCTAAACATTTTCTGTTGGAGGTTTTGCACAGCATGGAGTGGTTTTTCAGTTCCTAAGAAGGTAGCAACATATCTTAGCCAGCAGGAAGAAAAGCTTGGAAACCATGGCAGGTTCCCATTTCCATCCTTCCAGCCACGGACTTCTTCGGAAGCCCTGGGCAGCCAATCAAGCACTATGAGCAAACTTCCACTTTGTATCTTCCAAGTTAAAAAAGAAAGACAACAAATACCAATTTCGACACTTACTATACTGGAGATTAATCAGTAGATTTCTGAAAAGATTTTTACCTATCAGGTACTATCTGAATACCAGGAATTCGTGCTACCAGAAACCCCTGATACTTTGAAGTTCAAACACATTTAAAAAGACCAAGTTTAAATTTTGTGCAGTTATTACAGTATTTTAGTCTATTTTTGAATCCCAGAATATGCTTGGGAACTTTTCTTTTCCTGGAGGCATCAGATTTTCAGCCGATGACTAAAAATGTCTTCCAGCATCTCCAACTCCAGTAACATAAAAATGTCTGTATTTGCTTGTCAAAGCAGCTTATTCTATGTGGCTATTTTTTAATGAAATACAGCTTATTCTACATGGATATTTTGTAATGAAATACCAAACTGTCGTACAGGTATTTCATTTCTATGAAATGGAGTGGTCAAAGGAAGCTACTGAGGTAGCTGTATGTGGGACACTCGCCTCCTGACTTTCACCTCCCTTTTCTGATTCAGATGTCCTACTGCAATTCCAGCCTCACCTCCTGTTTCTGTTTCCAGATGGTGACATGCAGCAGGCTTCCCACAAACACTGAGACATCCAGCCATACCTGGGCAATTCAGACCAGCTTCACAGCTAGACAGCAGGAACAGTCTTTCCCAGTGATTCAGCTTTGAGACTATGAGAAAGCAGTCTAACATATACAAAAGATGTTTTTTTAACTTTTCATCTTAACCAGAGTTTGACGTACTGTTTCAGCATCACTGGCTGAGGAAATGCTTCCAATTGCATGTGATCATAGTTAACCAATAATCTTTCTAATAGTACTGAACTCTAATACTATTTTTCCTCTTAAAAACCCTCAAAGAACTGACCAGAGGTGGGGGTGTGTGGAAGAACTGGTGTTTGGTGTATGACACTTTTTTCAGTTCCAGAGTAGCAGTTCAAATCCAACCTGTGTCAGTTGTGACTAAGATGGTTATTCACAGGACTTACTTTTGTCTAGTGTAGATTTCCTGTGAAATTGATGGTGAGAGATAGGCTTTTCTGACAGATGATTCAGGGCAGGAAAAGGTAGTTCTGCTCTGAATCACCTTCAGGAGTGTTCTTCTCTTCTCCATGGCATGGAGACAGGAGCCTCAGTCCCACATGAGGAAGCTTCTTGCGTGGTCCTGCCAGTAGTCCATCTAACCCTCTTTTTCTCACGCCAACAGCAAATGCTCTGTGCAGAGAGAATGTGAGCCTGGCCACTTTCTGTGGGTCTTTCCCTTCAAACTCCCCAGCATCTGCAATTGTTGTATTAAGGATGTTAAAGGATATGTCCCTGCCTATTCCCTCTGGTAGTTATTTATGGACCTTTTTGAGTCTGCTGATACTGTCTGCCCCACAGCCTCCTGTGGCAACAAATCCCAGAAGTTCAGTCTCCATTGTGTAAGCACTGTATCTGTTTTAAATCTTTTCCTACTAGTTTCAACGAGTTCCCCCTGGTTCTAGCACTGCAGGGTTTAGTGGATAACCATTCTACATTCACCTTATCTGCCATCTTCATGACTTTCTAAACCCCAAGCATGCCTTCCTCAGCCTTCTCTCCAAACTGAAGAGTTTCTGCCTTTTACTCTTTTTAATAAGGCAGCTGCTCCACAACCATTTATAATCATTTTAACGTCTCTTCTCTAACTCCACTATGTTCTTCTTGAGATGGAGAAAGCAGAACTGCACACAACATCCATGACTGAGGTGCACCAAGGCTTTATGTACCATTGCAAAATAATGCCTTCTGTCTTACTCTCCACACCCTTCCTGACGAAAGCGCACATTTTGTTGGCTTTTTGGACTTCCACTGATCATTACATCGATAATTTTGGAGAACTGTCTCTCCCTAGGGTGCAGATACCTCTAAGCAATACTACCCTGAGTGTCACTTCCAGACTGACTATGTGCTGACTGGTATGAAAGAGTTCCCTTCTCTCAGATCAGCTCCCACTCAGAGCAAGTCACAGCATCAGGCAGCTCTGCTGAGTGTCGCATAAGCTTGCTGGACCGTGGGGATGAACTAGCCTCTGTGAGCTCCTGCGAGTGAGGAGAGATGTCCTGTGGCTCTCCCTGCTGTAATTCTCCTGTGAGCAAGCAGATTACATTAGTATTCAAAGCTGTCAATTTGGCTCTGATCAGAGGAGCTAAATTCAGTTTAAGCGGGAGGAAAAAAGAATGAGAACTAACTCAAAAATCTGCTTCACGAGAAATATCTGAACACTTCTTTGTTGTTTTTATACCTCCTAGATGCTTGGTTACTGCCTCTGAATGGACAGCTTCAAAGGAGCAATTAAAAAATGTGTGCATGGACACACAGATGAGCCCTGTTTGCACACAAAAACTTTATTCTGAGCTACCTTATGTCACCCCTTTTAGCAGGAGTCATCACGAGGGCATGACACCAATAAGCAGACAATGAATAAAGAAAATAACTGTTTATAAGTTCATAGTTGGCATACGAAAGTTATTGAAGAGGAACTGATATTCTAGGCAACTGGCCATCACTGCTGCATATCAGCCTACTGTTCTCCCAGTGATTACAGAATGATTTTAAAGCTCATTTTAAAAGCACTTCTAAGAGATCTCTGAGCTTGGCAGGTACAATTTTGTGCTCTCGGATAAACATGCTTGCCCCATCTTGTGTGCACACTGTAGTCTATAGACAAGGACACTGGGCAAGCAGGCGCTGAATTAGATGCTATTCCTCCCACCTCCACTGAAATACAAGCATTGCATTTAAACTGCAAAACATGAAATCACATGAGAAAAGTTAGTGGAAGTGGATTACTGAATTAAATCCAGACTTGGGGACACTGCATCCATTCCAAAGGATTAGCCTCAGTGCTACCAAGGCAAATCTCAAGTGTTATTACTCCTAGATATGGGGAAAATTCTGAGATAAGTTCTCAGAACTTAGATTTTCATCTGAATGTGGAAATTCTGACTTGTTAAAGGTACGTGTATTTATAAGGAAGGGAGGAACTTAATTACATTAGCAAGCGATATGTGTTTATTTTACTCCTCTCACTTCACATATGTGAAACACCCTCAGAAATTTCCTTATTTCTAATGAAAATAATCACTGAACCCCATCCTTCAGAGGTTACATGCCTGTGCTGGAGGGGAGTCTGAAAGTGATCTTAAATTACCAAAATTGAATCTGGTGCTGGTAGTAAGGACACAGCACAGCATTGCTCACTGCACATTATGTGTTTTAGCTGGACATCATTTCAAGTTAGGGAGCTTCTGAATTTGGTGGTTAATGGCAAATTGAGATTCCCAATAAAGTCACAGGTATTTGTGGGTTCTTGCTCTGTGAGAGCCATAGCAGACTCACAGGGCTTGAAACTGCCTCCCTTAGAAGGTCACTGCTGCCTGAGAAAGCAGCACTGGTGGATACTTCCAACTGTACCAAGGAAGTGCAAAACACACTGGGAGCACTGACTGCACTTCACTTGGTATCAACTGAGATTGTGCGCTTACCAACACCCTGCTTCCATTTGCAGTTTCCTTCCTTCAGATCCCAAAACGCTTTGAAAAACCAAACAACTGCAATGATTTGTTTGCTATTTCTGATCCACAGATCTCAGTACTCCCCATCAATTTGTTTCCATTTTGCAGATGGGGAAGTTATGGACTTGTCCTAAGAGACTTGTCCTAAGGGCCCAGCAATCAAGAGCAGAGCTAGAGAATCCAGACTTCCTAGGAACCCATCTAATACTCTGCTTAGAAAAGTTGTAAGCAGTCAGGCTTCCCCTTATTATTTTCACTTCTGGATAAGTTGACTTTTCCATGGCGATTTGTTCTATTGGGGATTCACAATGGGAAAAGCTGCAGTGATGCACAAGATCAGCACATCCTCTTTAAGGCATGTATTGGTGTCCTCAGTGATTCACTTATGCCAGTTCTCTACCTGCCACTCTCACAAAGAGGGAATATCCATCAATGTGGGACACTACGACTTTTCCCCATGGCCTGTGCATGATGACTACCTTGGAAGATTTGCCTGAGTAATCTCTTGTTGAGTTCAACTCAATGCAAATGGCCAGCTCATGAGCTTCATTCAATTCTCTCCCACTCATCTGCAGATTTAGAAGCACACAAAACAGTAAAAAATGCATCCCTGTCATATAGGGAGCTAAAGCAAGATGAAATCGTACCTTTCTTACAAATACAACCATTGGGATCTATGTTTTAAAGAACAAGCCAAAAAATACACATTAATATGTGGAAATTAAATTAAAAAAAAGACTTCAGATTTTCTGTCTCTGAAGAGACAGAGTCCTCTGAGGAGGGCTACTCCAATTTACATTAAGTAGGCATTCAGCCCTCCTCTTATGTAAAGAGTTGCAAGTCTTTCTGAAATCCACAGGCAACGTTACTTTAAGAAGCACATCAGCTGAACAGGTTTTGTCTTAAGCCTTGATTTCTAGTCTCTCTTTCCATCTCTCAATGGTTAATATTAATCTTCAAAGTCAAAGTTCAACTCAACTGACTTCTGGTCCCGTAGACAGCGTTAAATTCAGCGGCATTGAGAATGGGCTCTAAAAGCTGAAAGATAATAGAGTTTGCATTCAATATGCTGTGATTAACTGCAGTAAAAGGAATACAGAACAGAGAATTCAGGACTTGTAAGAGAAATAGACATCCATTATTCTTGAGAAAACTCCACTGGTCTAGAACAACTGTTATTAGGAATGACTGCGACGTATTCATTGTGCAACTTAATTTAGTGCAATCTACTTTTTGTTATAAGCTTTAACTTACCTATAAATGTTAAATGCTTCTCCAACTTTAGCCATAGATTTTTCACCTACCTTGATACCAAACAGGATCGGTCATCTGGGGCTTCCTACCTGTGTGATTTAAATCACTGATGTGACTCTAATCACATCCTCTGGAAATATCTTTGGAGACAGTATCACTCAAGACACATTATAGAGCTGCTTCTCAAGGAAAAAAAAGACTACTCCAGTAATGTGATGAAAATCAGCCTATCAAGCCAACAAGGCAGGACACTAGGTTTTATGAACCACTTCATTTCATTTAGTTGTAGTTTAACTCTATACTCTCTGTAGATTCAAGAAAATTCTCTTTGTAAATAGATTTTACCCCACATGAAATGCTTTAAACAAGCACTAATGACAGAACACACAGTTTGTATCGTATCATCTCGTACCAATATGATGATATTGATCTGGCTTATGTATTCATATCTCCTGTTTTTTGTTTTTAAATGGCAACACATACACTAAAATAACATAGACATAAAATATCCCTTTTAAAGAAATAACTCACTGTTCAGGGATTGGAAAGAAAGATCAATGAATTGCATAGCAGAAGAAGTAGGTACAGTTCAGACAGAAAGAAAACATACTTGCTTTTGTTAGCCAGACTGACTTTATACAAGAATCACTTCAATCAGAACATTTTTACTTATTCTACCCCCCTGAGAAAAGTATCATCCATTAGTATAAAAAAAAAAAAAAA
>JACDJE010000061.1:772873-790020 GCA_016647715.1 Pavo muticus
AAAAAAAAAAAAAAAAAACCAACAAAACAGCTAAAGTCTTTCCCAAGAGCAATTGCCCTTTCTGGCAGGGAGGGGTAAAAATAGAGGCAGCTCATTAATATGGCTTGGCAGTGCTTAATGGCAGCTGGTCTGAAGAGCCAGATCAGTGGGCCTTTCCAGCAGTACTCCCGGACCGCTGCCAGCAGGTGTTGCTGTGTTCAACAAAATGAGAAGAAGTGGAGGGGTGGGGAGAAAAATATTTATAAAGAGAGAAATAGGTGTGAAAAAAAAATTAGTCACTGAGTAAAGCTTTCATTAGGCCTTTGGTAAAGCTATACACGAATTCCCTGAGGCAACAAAGAGCATGCTCTGAAATGAATAATGCTTTTCACTTCTCCTAATCTCCTTTCAGAAATTATCCTGGCTATAAATCACGCACACGGTTGCTGTGCTCTGCGTGGTAGCCCTCCAGTTCTGCCACAGACCACACACCCTCCCCGGGACCCCAACCCGCAGCAGCCCCCAGGTCTGATGCTTGGGTACCAGCGCAGAGAGCTCTGGTACTTGTGGGGCAGATTTTCCACTCTCTATAAAACCAAGGCAGTACAATATCTCTTGCTGAGTGCCTGTCTGCTGCCAAATGACAGCAGTCACTGTGCCACCAGTATGTAACTAATTTCAGAGGGGTTGAGGATGCCGGTTAAAACCAAATTCAGTTTGGTCCCGAGAAAAACACAGTTCTGAGTCCTCTGTCAAAGCTTGGGTTTAGGATCCCCATAAAAGTGACTGTCCTGCAAAGAAGTAGGTACGTGCATGCTCACAATTTGTTTCTTCAAGCATGTCTCTCTCGCTGTCCTTCAAGGAGGAAAAATAAAAATAAAATGTTCTTTGCAACAACTGGAACCCTCAATGTCAACTGACTGCAGAAAAAACGAATGAAACCTGTTTCAAGAGGCTTCAATCCACAGCACGTTACAGCCTGAAAACTTATTATATGCATGTTAAAACTGGGAAACAAAACAACCTATCTGGTCATATGTTTCCCATTAACTCCTGATTTTTTGCTCATTCTACTAAAGCTGTTGTGTGAATAGAGCACATACTTTGGTTGGAATCAGTGCTGCTCTGAGTACTCCCTGGTATCAGGGAGTTGAAAATTTTAAATCTTTCTTGCCTGATCCACAGCAGTCATATTCTGAGACAGATTAAATTTACATTACCAACAGGACATAAAAATACAATTGTAAGTACGATTCAGGCCAAAAAAAAAAAAAAAAAAATCTGAAGGATGGGGATTTTCTGGTAATCAGTGGGTGTTTTGAATGAGTAAAGACTGCATGATCATGCCATTTGTCATAAACGGTACCACATAAAACCAGTTATTATGTGTGTTTAAGAAAGGAGATTGATTTTGAATTTACTTTTGACCTTCTGTATATATATTAATTTTGTACTGCCTAATTGGCATACAGCAATTTTTGAGTTTCACTAATGTAAACTGAAATGAAAATTTAAGTTGATTTTATTTCACCTGTAATTCATTGTAACTTATTTTTAGATATCTAAATAGTTTTTAATAGTGATGTAATCTGCACGTCAAGAAGCCGTGAGACTTGGACATGAGCAATATGATTCATTTTTGAAGAACTTTAAAAGTATGCCTAAGTTAACAGAAGGACTTATTTATACAAAGAGTGAACTAAAAATTATATCCTCTGCAAAAGGATTCTTAAGCAGATGCATTTTCCTGAATTTGAAAATAATCCAAATTTGCAGATAGATTATCTGGTATATCCTTAGCATGATAGCAGACTAAAACAATTTGCTAACTAGTAATTAAATATCTGGCAAATACTGCAGTTGAACTAAATCAGTGTTATCTACATCTAATAATATCTATATCTAGCTATGTAATAAAACAAGTTGGAGAGTGTCTTCCTGACTCATAGTGTTTGCATTCAGTCTGATCTGAAGTTCTATTCTTTAAATGGATACAGAGATCACCACTACAAGTTGAATCCACGATATTTTGTCATGCTAGACAATTAGGAGTTTCCATTAGATAATTACCAGAAGTATGTCTCATACAGGAAAAACAGTCAATTGCTGATGTAACAGGATTAACCAATCCAGCACACTGATCCGGCCCACTTACTTTTGACAGACACTATATGTGAGTGTACACATGAGAAGTACAGTATAAAGCTTCGCATTATAAGTACCACAAAGAGGAACTTCAGCAGTTCTTAATGCACAATACAGCAGTCTCCTTCTCAGAGTGAGGACTAGAGAGGTAAAACTTTAAACCAGCTTTTTTTCTCTTAAAACTAAAACTTCTAATTCATGTGCATGCTGTTGCATATTGCTAGGGCAATGCTGAATGTATGTATATGCAGAGCTTTGCAGCTCAGGTAATTTTACGGAAAGAATCTGAACCATCATTTCTGTATTTATTCAAACACTGTATTTTTAGACATGAACATATATGTATGTATGCATGCATATTTCTAGGTATGAATGAACTCTCTATCAGTGGTACCAGGAAACTCGCTTTTAGAAAACAATGCTTTTAGAAAGTTATGCTTTAACATTAAATCTGTCATCACCGTGGCATGCAGGTACGCTACGCTATACCTATATGTAATAGACTGTGATAAGTGTACCTGTTATATAGGCAAGCAACAGACACCGCACAGCAAGAACTCAAATGTACTGTCTGTCTTTTAAACTGAAATATGCCTATCCCTTACTTTTCATCAGACACTTTTGGGATAGATACTATATTAGAGCTATAAATAACTCCTTTAATTATGTCATCTGTTAGTACATCTAATCATGAATGCATATTTTCATCTGAATTTTTTTTTTTGTCCAATTAAACTTTTAGTTCTATTTCAAGCTGACTTTCAGACTTCATATAATTACAACAGACTTTGGGCTGTTCACAAGATCCAAGAAATTTAGATGTATTATAGCGAGGTTTGTGTTACAAAGATGTGTTTATAAGAATGGCTGCAGGGTTTATAATGCTGACAGACCTGTAAGTGTAACAGTATATAACAGTATAGCAACTGAGGTCAGTAAAACGCAGATGAGGGTGTACTGTGAATGCCTTCTAACAGTGAAAGACTTATAAAATACCTTAATTGAAAAGGACTTGCAATATATAACATTTGTAAAACTTGGTTGATTTTTTCAATTACTTCTGTATGTTTCACTTACTCTAACTATAATCCCTTGCCTGTCTCTCTGCCCGCGTGCCTGTAGCTATCTCACGGAAACGACAGACCTTACAATGCTTATCTTTATAAATTATTCTTTCCCACTAACATACAATGGTTGATGGTAATATACTGAAAGTGAAATGTTTGCTTGGAAGGAGGTAAGCACACCTGAGAAGAAGACAAAGGTATGTGTGTGAGAAAGAGAGAGAATGAAAGAAGGTAAATACCAAAGAAGCAGAAGCTCTGAGAAAATCAATAAAACTTAAAGTCCAGTGTGAAAGAACCTCAGAAGTTAAACTCCATCAGCTGTAGTTTTCTCAGCTTCTGTTACAAAGTCCAAACGTGAGGGAGTTTGTTAGCTTCACCCTTGCTAAGTAAGGTGAAGAACGGAGATGCTGTTGAAGTTAAAGACAATACAAAGCCCTAACAGAGACTTCCCATTGTGGGGCAGAAGCCTCACCAGAATAAACTGCTAAGGTTCTGCTGACATGGACTGGAACTCTGGCTCCTAGCAGTGCTTTAAGATTGCATTTCACTCATTATGTCTTATTCTAATATTATGATTGTGTGGTTTAAATGAATGAAACAAAAAGTTCCTTCGAATAACAATGGGCCAAATGTAGAAGATCTTACTCAGTCTTCACTCAGACAGAATTATTATTGGCACTGATGAGGGATTTGCTTGAGTCAGGAGCAAGTACGATTTGGCCAGATGACATGTAATATGTTCCGTCTTCAAAGCATTTTTCAGACATTACTTGATTAATCCCAAACCTAAATAGGAACTTCTAGGCACAGACTAGCATAGTAGCAGGGATGTTTCTGGTTCCCGAGTAGTACCTTTGCATGTCACAGACCTGTGCCCTACCAGCTCCTCCTGCTCGTGCTCTCAGTGCCTGGCTTGCATTCTGCAGCTGGAGAGCGTATCAAGTATAATAGCGCCCTCCAAACAACAGGATTATTTTGCTTCTGTCAGATCTCCTGCCAGTGTTGATAACCTCCAGCATTTACAAGTGAGCAGAAAAGATCTTTTCTCTTCTACTCAAGGCAGAATAGCATTCTGCCCAAAATACTCTCAGCCCCTGCCATCATCCCCATCTTGTTCACAAGCTATTTAAGATCTCCTGCTAACCCTAACGATATCAGACAAGACAAGAGCAAGGTGCTCATTAATAAAAGGTTTCACTCTTCATTCATTCATGTTTCCTCTGTTTTGTTTAGTTAAGCCAGTGATACTGTTGAGGGAATAAAGCAAAACTAAACAAAACAAAACAAAAAAAAAGAAAAAAAAAAGGAGGGGGGGATGACAGCCAGGAAGGAGCCAGAAGGGTCAAACTGGGAAAAAGGAAGAGTAAATTTACAGGAATTAAGAGAGATTTTAGAGAGGGCAGAAAGCCTGAGTAATGATATTTGAAGAGAGGTGTGTGTTAGGGGAGCAATGAGCATAAGGAAGCCAGCCTGCCTGTTCCTCCCCCTTCCTAATCATAGCCTTTACTCACAGACAAAACTCCCTCCCTCTCCCATTCACTCACTCACTTTAGGCCAATCCGTCCTCTCCCTCTCTCTCCCTCTCTCTGTGTCTCTCTCCTACTCTGAGACAGAGTCAGAACTCTTCTCCCTGACAGCCACTAACATCTACAGCACTTATTGCATTCAGAGAGGGAACCTGCAAACAAAACTTCACAGAAAACTTTTGGTTCTTGTTCCAGAGAATTTGCTGAAGAGAAAGAAAAACAAACAAACAAACAACACAAACCAGCCCCCAAAAAAACTGTGCGTGAAGGGGGAGGAAAAAGCAGGGCCTTTTAAAAAGGGAATCACAACAACTTTTGCTGCCAGGATGCCTTTGCTTTGGAAGAGAGGATTTTTGTTGGTGATTTGCTGGATTATAGTGAGGAGTTCCCCAACCCCAGGATCCGAGGGGCACAGTTCAGTCACTGACTGTCCATCATGTGCCCTCACCACGCTCTCGAAGGATGTGCCCAGCTCACAGCCTGAGATGGTGGAAGCAGTAAAGAAGCACATACTGAACATGTTGCACTTGAGGGACAGACCTAACATCACCCAGCCGGTGCCCAAGGCAGCACTTTTAAATGCCATCAAGAAACTCCATGTGGGAAAGGTGGGAGACGATGGCTATGTGGAAATAGAGGATGATGTTGGAAGAAGAGCAGAAATGAATGAAGTTGTGGAGCAAACCTCAGAAATCATCACTTTTGCAGAATCAGGTGAGTGCTTAAAAACAAAGCTGTAAAATAGCCTATTTGCCAGAACTGCAATTAACTTCTTTTCTTCTCTGCAGCAGTACTGCTTTCAGCGAGGTTGTGAGATGAGACCTGGGGGAAGGGAGAAGGACGAATGGGATGGGGTGGGGGGGTGGAGGGGACTCTGAAGGAATTTGATTTTTCTGATTTAGTCTTGCCTACAGATTACACTTGCTAGGCACAGGCAGCCACACAGGGAAGAAGCTCTTTAACCAATCTCAAGCAGAAAGTCAGGCTGCAAAGGGGTGCTCCAAACTGCTTCTGAAACCAAAGTACTTGCACTAAAGTACTGGATTGCAGTGCTGATGGTGAAAGAAAAAGGGCTCAAGGCGTTTGGGGATTTTCTAAGGACAGAAAAGTGAGCTGCAAACTACTTGAGAAACTGCCCTTTCTTTTAAAAATTATAGTGGAAGTTATAAAATCAGATGAAACAGCTTTAACTTTTAGAAGTGAGAGGGCATTTTTGTTTTCTAATTTAACACAGCATCTTCGGCAATAAAGAGTTGCAGGGACTGTCAGATGACTTCAATAGAATTGGACAAGTTGCTGTAGCTGATCCAATTTGTAATGCAGACTTTTGCATGCTGGAAAAAAAAATTCTGCTCCTAAACTGCTCCTGCNAAAAAAAAAAAAAAAAAAAAAAAAAAAATGCAACCTTGATAGGTTATATTTTGAACTTTTCCACAGTTCTGTTTTTCCCTAACTCTTATATAGTAAGGGCTAAGAATATAGATACTAACTAATGGCTAAGGCTCACATCAACTGCCTATAGGAAACAGCTTTAAAGTTGTAGTTTACTGTCTTGTTCCTACATGAATAGGACAAAAACTCATTTTAAATCAGTGTATGTGTATGTGCATATGTATCTGTTTGCATATGTATGCTTATACATGCAACAATGTCAATATCCTGCAATAACTCTATCATCTAGCTAACAGCAACTTTTTATGATGCTGTCTAGCCAAAGCATTTTTCCTGTTGCCAAGACAGTTTTAAAAGAATGTCATTGTTTTGTTTGGTACAGCATATGGTAGGCAAAGTATGCAAAGGAACACCAAGCATTTTTGTTTAAAAGTTTGCTGCAGCAGTATAAACAATTAAGACAACACTCAGAGTTTCCAGTCCTGAAAACCTGTTGACTCAGATGTTCTGTTTGCAGGGAAGCCATGCATAAGAAGTGTGCATGCTTTTAAGAGCAGACATTCCTGCTGCCTGTCCAATTTCCAACTGTACAGGGAGCCCTCGCCTTTGGCGTCCTTGTCAATACACACATTATCAGTCCCTTCAGCATGCAAGCTCAGGCTTTTTTTTTTTTTCTTTTTTTTTTTCATCCCCTCCACTTCAGAAGGCAGACAGACGTCAGTGCCAGTGGTCCCTAGAAGCAGGGGTGGCTCAACCTTAGTTTAGAAATGAGCTTTTAAATGCAATGAAATCCCTACGAGTCAGATTCCCCACCTGGTATTCAGCAGCTCTTTCTGAAACACATATGGCATGAGCAGTGGTTTCTCTTCCCTGTGTGAGTCCCAATCATTTGTAAACACATTATTGTCTCTCCTGAGCTCTCACACAAAGGAATTTGGAATTTGATATATGCCCACTCAGTACGACACCCTCCAACGGCGGCTCTTGAAGCCATTGGCTCTCAGGGCCACGTGAGCAGTGAAAATCATGCCCAAGCCCACAGGCTGGCCAATAGTTCAGCCACTGATCCCCCTGCTGCAACAACCCCACGCCAGTGTGTCACCGAATTTGATTTACATAGTATTGTCCCATCACTGCTAGCAAAATTCATTTAAGAAGACTTATGTTATCATAGAATCATAGAATCATAGTTATGGAGCATGTCTGCAACATATGCTATGTTCCTATGCCTTTCCTTCCTTGCTGTCCTCTCCAGCTCCCCACCAAGCCTGTCCTGGAAGGCTACTTCAGCCCCGCATCCCATACCTGCTAGGCTTTTATCTGGAAGAAACAACCTAGAAACTGAGTTCTAGGTTTGGGCTTATCATGGGAATGTTAACTCCAGTCTGTAGAAAGACTTCAAATTGTTGAAACATTATTTTTCATCTGTAGCTGTTTGTAGTTGGAGTCCCATTAAAACTGGTGGACCCACCGTGCCTTGCAGATTCCAGTGCTACAATAACTTGAGCAAACTTTTCCTGGGCTCTCTTTCACTTCTCCACCAGCAGTATTGTGTCTCAAATATTAAAGCAATATAATTTAGTCTTTTGAGGAAACTGAGGCGAAAAGAAGGCAAGTGGTGTGTCAGATAGGAATTGTTAGGAAAAAAAGACAGGAACATAATATAGCCACATGAGCAGTTACCAGTGTTTACTCTGTAGAAACTGAAATAAGTTTAAGGCACCAAGGAGGAAAACTGAGTGTGTTACTCTCACAGTCAGATTAAAGTTCTTCCTGCTTCTAGTATGAAGCTTGCTCTGTCTCCAAATAGGGGATAGGGAATCTATGAAAATGAATGGAAGCGTATCGCCTTATATCAAATAAATGTCTATGGAAAGAGGAGTAAGACTTTAGGCTTTTTGCTCTTTTAGGTATAACTTGACATAAACCAGCCATTCCCCTTACCTTTCAGAAGCCATGTTTACTGCATGCCTTCATAAAAAAGTAGTATTTCCATCCTTCATCAGCTGTATCCTCAGACATACAATGAAATTGAGTGAATGAACAGACAGTACCCTGTGCATGTGGCTCTGGCTTGAGACTGCTCTTTTATAAAAGAGACTAAAATTCAGGTGAGCATAGGATACAGACAATTAGGGGAGAAACTACATGCAGTGAACTTGTCTGAAGCACAGGTGTAGTTACATCCAGGAAATCAGCAAAATAGTTGGCAGGTAGTTTTCACAGCTAACAAATCCAGGCAGATCTTTGCAAAACTAATGACTGTATTGGGCAAAAGTTTATAAATGCACCCTACTGTCCTTTGGCGCTCTTACAAGTAAAACATGAAAATGATTTTCTACTTGCATATCAAACTACAATTACTAACCTCGATTAGTTCTGCTATGAGGGTAGCTGTGCCAGAGCTCTGCAGGTTCCTTCAAGGACTTAAAAATTATTTTGAGGAGAGGGGTCATACACATTTGCGACAAAAAAATCCAACAGGTTCTATAACTGAGATAGCCTACACTCATAAAATATGGTTGTCTACTAAGTCCTTCATTATTTTAAATAGATAGCAGATTAAGCAGACCTGGGATTTTTCCAAGTAGATTTGATCCTGGCAACTGAACTGCCAATGAAATGGGTTGCTAACGTCAGCCCCTGAAAAGTTGATGGGAATTACTGTGTAGAAACACGGAAATCCAAAGGCTTATCATTAGGTGAACTGTCAGGGGAAAAAAAAAAGAGAAAAGAAAGAAAAGTGTGACAGATATTTACATTGCTTCTGCTTTTTTGTACCCCTTCACACAGTTGCGGGTGAGCTGCCTTGATCTTGTAATACCTACTTTTATTTTCAGATATGCGTAGGTGCACACTCACAGCTTTTCCTAGGAAAATGCCTACTCCTATAAAGCCAGGCTGGCAGATCAGGAGGAGGAAAAGGATAGGCCACTCATGACTCTTTTAAATCATTTCATCAGTTTGCTTTTGGAGGGCAGTATATTTAACGATATGGCTATCTGTGCTGAATAAGGAATGGCCACGAGAGGGCACAATCCAAAGGCTTTTTGCTCTTAGTAGGCAACCTCCCTGCAAACTCCTATTGTACCTAACTGAATCCCGAATCCCAGAGATCTTTATGCTTATGTGTAGCTTCTCTGAGTGGAGCTCTTGTTTCTCTCTTCTCGGTTATTTAAAAGGCAGAGATTCACTGCAGTGGCAGGCTGCAAGTAAAATAATGCACTGGAGGAAAAAGATAAAACTGATTAAATGATGGAAGCTAGAAGTTCTGGAAATCTGAAAAGATCAGAAATGTTCATTATTATTTTTTACTAGATACTGTGAAATGTGACCGTGAATCATCATCTGAGCTGATTTTCTCATATCTTTTTTTAAAGCAGCTTTTAGAAAACAAGTCTCTTTCCCTCCAGTTTTGTTTGTTTGTTTGTTTTGTTTTTTTTTCCTTTGGCATACTTTATCAAAGATTTCAAGTTTAGCAAATGAAAGCAAGTTACTTCCAGAAGAAGAATGCCATTCTGTATTAATCTGTTTCATTGTAACAAAATGTGAGAAATCAGGGAGGCTGGTTAGTTTGAGAACAATTTGAGAAAGCATGGATGAATCTGAGAAGGTGGAAACCAGTTTATAAAAAGATACCTGAGAGAGAGTGTGAAAGTGCTGCATGGGTCCCTGTCTGTGGTTAGCCATGCATAGTGTTTGGTACGCAAATGTAGCTGGAAATATACAAGTATGTATTTGCTTGTATTTGTGTAGAAGCATGTCCAGAGGCATGAATATGCCAGAGAAGGCACACTTACATACCTATGTAGCTGAACCTGCACCATTGTAATGGGAATAGATTCCTACATACAAGTATGTGCATTCATGTGACCTCCTGAATGCAGGGTATACCTACAGTGCACACATGTAAATTTATGCTGAGCAGTTCTTCTATCCAGTTATGTCTATATGAATATGAAAAAACAATCTCATGTCATGCAGCAGAGTTTTGCAAGCTGTAATTCAGAACTGAGCCTTAGTCTACTGAAAGTAGTTGGAAGTTTTGCTATTCATTTCAGTGGACTCGTGACTCAGACCTTAACACACAGAAATTAAGCATCTTAATGAAAAGAGTGGCAGCTTCTGATGCATTTCATCTTAGAATTTAAAAACAAATACCGCAAGTGTGTACAAAAAAAAATTCTGAAAAACAAAGCTCGGTATTATTTGTATCTTGAAATATGTTATTTGTGCAAGTGACCCTAAACTTTCCTTTGGCTATTTTAGATGTAAATGTAAAAATCAAATAACAAAAAATCTCAACCGAACAAACACCTTTTTTGTTTCTAAATATTGAAGACCATTTGGGGGAAGGGCTTTCAATTTGGAAGGTGCTTTGGACTGTGGATGTAAAGTGTCTTCCTCTGGACAAAATAGCAAAGGAGAGTCAAGGTTCACCAGAACTGAATTATTTCACTTCAATGACCTTGTCAATGCCCCTTTGGGTTAATTTTTCAAGAAAAGTTATTTAAATAAGGTTGCTGCTGCTTTTTCTTCCACAAATGCTTGGGGAATAGTTCTTTTTCTTGTTTTTTATTTTTTTTCTCACAACAAAAATCCCTTTTTGCTTGCAGAAAAGAGTATGTGAACATAACGATAAAGTGTTTTATTTGTGTCATAATTCCGCCTCCCTTTTCTAGAGGCAACAGTCACCCGGACAGGGAGCAGAAACAAAACTGTGCAACCCAGATGACCAGTCACATACACGAGGTGTTGAATAGTTAGAATAAATCATTTGTCAGTGATCCATAGGCTGAAATGCATTCACAGAAACAGCCACAGCCTAATCACAGTAATAACGCATTCGTAATAATCAGCCTGCCCAGGAGATAATTGTCAGACGATAACAGTGCTAAATTCACTGAATAAATTCTGTACCGTGAACAATTCATCCAACTCCAGTGGTCACTCATTAGTAAACATTTTGAGCAATTATCTCTCAATAACCGTGCTCCTCTCTTCACTCTCTTTAGAGGAACCTTTCTAGTAACCTATTTTTTTTTTTCTGTCTCCTGGGGAACGGAAATGAGAAGTGAAGAGAAGGATGCTTTTGAATGTAATTACACATTGGTACGCAGCACAAATTCCCCCAAACCTAAACATAGGCAGTAGTAAAGTTAGCAACTAAAAAAGGAAAAAAAAGCTTGCTTTGTATGGAAAAACAGTTCACATACAGTATAAATATAAAAATGGTTCAAAATTAAGCAGTGGTGAAGAATGGAAATTTAAAGTAATAGCACCTTCTTCCACGCAGCATTTTTGAATGGAAAATTTAAATGCTGCATATTAAGAGAAATTAAGAATAAGTCACATGACAGTGTTAGGAAGCATAATCACTTTCATTCTGAAAAAAAATCAGCCTTAATCATTTAACAGCATGTGGTTATGGGTGAAAAAGTAATTTAAAGTATCAGCATTTTACTCAAAAATAAACCAAAACAAACAAACAAAAACCTCTTAATTGTATAGTTTAGGCCCTCCCTTGAACATATAGCTCAAGCTAAGCAGGCATGACCTTGAGGCAGGTTGCAAACTGCAAATCAGTGGTTTTGACTACACAATTACATCCAGTGGTCCTGCAGGAGGGATCCTTAGCCCCAGAGACCGAGCCCCTGCTTGCTGGTCCCAGCCTCAGGCCCTCTACACTGCCCTGTGCCATACCCACACTTGGCTGTGCCTGGGAGCAGGCCAGGCCTCTGCCTTGTGCCCTGACAGCCCTTTTGGAGGCTCTTACAAGTGAGGTACCTGTGCGGGCACCTCACCCACGTTTGGGTTTCTGTCCTAAAATGATGTGTGAGCACTGAAGAGAAATACATATACGAGCAAACCCTCATGCTTATATAGTGATGCGGCACTCTTTCCATTCAGTAACTGCTTCCATTAAAGCTTTTACCATAAATGCACTATGTCGCAGGGCTTGTGTTTTTAACCATTTTTCATGGCTTTTCCCATGTTCCTGGTGCTGCTGGGTGGTTCCATCAGTATCCCAGCCTTCTTTCTGGAAGAGACTTTAGCCCAATAGCAGAGAGGTGGCCTTTCCAGGACATTGGGAAGCGGAGATGAAGAGAAACAATCACGGGGGGCCCAATGTAATCCCTTGTCTCCTTTTTCAGCTGCTTTCTTCAACAGTAACAATCCAGCCTGTTGACTCTGCTGTTTATAGGAGTGCTGAAGTATTGAAGGCGTTACCATTGGTGGTCTAGGGGTCTTTCTGCAGGAGTAAGGCAGAAGGAGCAGGATGATTACAAATGGAAAAACACCTCTGTAAATCAGCTGTGGCAGATGAAAAGTTGGGACAAAAGGATAAACCAAGTATAATTATGAAAGTGATACCAAACCCAACTTTCAGGAGGGTCTCCTTTTTCCTTTCAGGTAGATGAACAGCATATATCTCTAAGGGTTTGAACAGGGTTGTTAACTCAGACCAGAAGGAAAAGACTGCTAAATCCCTATCCAAAATGTGGATAAAATGAAATTCAGCAGAATTTTGGTCTTGGAACACCTGAAGAATATAATTCATTGTAGTACAGAACCTTTTGGAAATATAAAGATCCTGTTATAAAGCAAATATGTAATCATCGTAAGCCAGATTCAGAGATCTCCATTCAATTCTAATACAGATCAAACTTGGATTTCAAAATGAGCTGGTCTGAGCTTAAGTAACCTCGCAAAGACTGCAGGATTCATACCATTTGTGCTGTGTGATTGCAATACACTAATACTGAATGTGGAGAGAATTCAGAAAAGATCAGTTTTTTTCCTGATGTGAAAGCATGCTTCTTGTCCTCAGCTCTGGACCATTCCCATTCTCCTTGTAAAAAGATCTGAGAAAGGGAATGATTTTTTAAATTGTTATTAAACCTTTCATTAGCTATGCAGGTGTGAGGACTCAGTATTTCATACAATGCAGTAATATTAGGTTCATATAAGCTTCCTGCATCTTCTCTCTTCAGGAGCTGAATCAACCATTTATGTGTGCAAATGCAGCTAACCACATCTAGGGAGTCCGTTACTGTAGGTAATAACCTACAGGGAAGCTGTTTTCCCTGAATAAGGACATATGGGTCATATGCTCCCTTGCTCTAGGTTACTTCCCTGCAGCAAAAAAAGAAGTATTGCAAGTATGCTCCCATGCCTTCACTTTCTAACATCTCTAGTAATGAGAAAAAAACAACTTTCACACTTACAGGAGCATATGAATCTTGTTTTTTTCATGTAACATCTGTCATAAAGAATGATTGCATTGGTACACTTCTGGACCACTGCATAAGTTAATAGAGTATTTACTGTTGAAGATATGTCACTTTGTAACTATTTTCAGTTCCCACTAGAATGGAAATTACAAAATATGAAATACCATGCATTAACACTTAACAACATTAAGTTATTCAGTAAGATGGGGCTGTCGAGCTTTTCTGGTCTGCTGGGCTATGCAGCTTCTTCCCCAGTCAGGCCAGCATGTGCAGCCCAGCTGCCCTTGTCAGAGCACATGAGAGGGCCCATTATCGGTGTCCATGTCCAGTACAGCTGGTCTACTTGTGTCCAGGATACCTCCTAGCACCAGAACTGCTGTCTGTGCTCATCATGGCACCTCAGGAACATAAAAGTAAGTTTTGCATTTCTCATTGTGGCCGTATTTGTGTATATAGTTATTTACTGCCCTGGTCTGATTTGCTCTAGGGAAAGAGGAGCTCCTGGAGTAGCCCACTCCCCTCAGAAAGGGTTCATCAGCACTGTGTTAAGGAAAGAGATGAGCTTGAAAGCAGCAGCTTGCTCTGTGAGGCAAGGTCTGGGAGCTGAAGATGCAGGCTGGATGAGCAGCCCTTACAGGCCTTAGAAGTGTCCATTCTGATGGAGCACATTTGGTGTAACATCCTTATGTAGAATGCAGCCAATCTCTATGAGCAGGTTTGCTTTGGACTGGCGGAATGTCACTATACACCTCCACATGCTCTTGAACCCAGGCGGGTGGGGATTAGTGTCTTATCAGCTAACCTTTAATCCAGGGCAGTTTTGCCACAGTTGCATATCCAGAATGGAAAAACTGATGTTACTCTCCTATAGCTAACCAATGAAATTTCAGTCACTACTGAACAAATCTCATTTAAAAAAATACTACAAAAATAGTAACTCCAATACTCTCCAAAACTTCCTCTGTCTTTTCTACAGTCTATTTGCTTTTCTAAGTCACAGTCTCATGGGTTCACCTATCTGCTTTGGAAGTTAATGGAGCTAACTTTGGAGATGTACATCAGCAAAGTCTGTGACAAGCAGTTAACACAAACCATGTGTTTTCCTATCTCGTTGACAGAACTGAGTCTACAATTTCACACTCTCATCTAGAGGGAAAACACAAACAAAACACTGCACCCGCCCTTTGGCCACTCTAATTCAGACATGTTTGTCTCTTTGACCTGGGAATGCCACCAGGGAAAGCTGAACGTGTCACTGCCAGGACTTTGCAGAGGAGGAAAGCAACAGGTAGCTCAAGGGGCAGTACAGCCTACATACACACTTTAGAAAGCAGAATAGTCAGGAAGCTCATACTAGAGGAGTTCAGAGGCAATGGGAAATGAGGAGCAGAGCCTTGCTGCCACAAGAGCAGTTTTTACTTTATGCTTCCAACCACTTCTTTGTTCACCACTTGCCCTTTCCAAGGTACAAAGTTCTCCTTCCCTGACAAGCAGAACCATTGCACAGTGAAACAGATCAACAGTCATGAGTTGTTCAAGAATAGTATCAGTGAAAAACTGATAATTATGAATATTGCTTCTGTCTAGCTAGGGTGAGATATCTGTGCATTTCAAATCTGTGACCTCTGGCCTCCATAATGAGAAAGAACAGAAGATGCTATCAGGGCCTTTCCTTTTGTTACGAAAACAGAGAAGTTCCTCTCTTAAAAAATAATATCCCTTCCCCCCAGCAAATTCATTCTTTCTTAACTTTTTTTATGCTCTAGTGATCAAATCATTAAACAGCCCTCATTATTCATTCTAACTTCTGCCAGGGATATGAGCTCTGTATCAGAGAAACACCCCCTCACCATCATAATCATCATCATGACATCTCAGCAAGTTGATACAATTATGCCAGAGAACCATCCTCATAATTATACAGTTCTTTAGCTCATTTTTTTTTTCAGTGTATTCACCATTACTATAATCACTGCAAGTACAGTGTGTTAAATTAAGAACAGAAACTACAGCTAACATCTCACAGGATGAAGAGTCTGCCTGCTGCAATTCTGTAATTCTTTAAGATTTAGCTGCTAACCTCTCAAAGCTCATATTTTGGTATTTCTTTGTTTTTGAGAAAATTGACATTTACTACTCATTTTAAGACGCACATGAAGATGGTGTTTTACAGAGGGAGAAAGGACAGTCCTTGCTCCCACCTCGTTTTCAAAAGAATTGTCAAAGAATTGTCAGGACTGGAATCCACTCCCCAGCTTTAGCAATTAGGCTGAGATTTATATGTGTATGGTACATGTAGTCACAGACTATCGTCACAAATACGTTTTTCCTTTCTGCTAACAGTGATCACAAAGGCAATTCTTAGCAGCTACTGGAGCTTATTTGCCATGAAATGCTTTGTGTAAATGAACATAAAGATCTCACTGCTATAACAAAATGCTTAAAATATGCTGCTGGAAATGTTAAAATACGATACTGAGAAACAACAGACAAACTAATAGCTTTCTAAAGAGAGAATTGGCACAAAAGAAACTGAGGAGGGGATTAGGTGAGGGAAGATTAGAACAGAAGAATCATAAAAATGTGGAGCCAAATAGGAAACCTAGGGAGCTCCATGCCTGCAGTGACAGTGAAGTCTAACAGAATGTAAATCGACATACTAACTAGCTCTTCCTGTCTATTTTCATTTACCAAATCAGGAACACCCAAGAAAACGTTGCACTTTGAGATTTCCAAGGAAGGCAGCGAATTATCAGTGGTTGAACATGCTGAAGTATGGCTCTTCTTGAAGGTCTCCAAGGCCAACCGGAGCAGGACAAAAGTCACCATCCGCCTGTTTCAACAGCAGTGGCAGCCGAAAGGCAACTCTGAAGGAGCAGAAGATATGGAGGATGGGGGGCTGAAAGGTGAAAGGAGTGAAACTCTGATTTCAGAAAAAGCAGTAGACACTCGAAAGAGCACTTGGCACATCTTTCCCATCTCCAGCAGTGTCCAGCGACTCCTGGACCAAGGCAAGAGCTCCCTGGATGTGCGGATTGCCTGTGACTTGTGTCAGGAGACTGGGGCCAGCCTGGTGTTACTAGGCAAGAAAAAGAAAAAGGAAGATGATGGGGAAGCGAAAGAAAAGGATGCTGGAGAACTCACAGCAGAAGAGGAGAAGGAGCAATCGCATAGGCCCTTCCTGATGATGCTTGCCCGGCACTCAGAGGACCGCCAGCACAGACGGCGGAGGCGAGGCCTGGAGTGTGATGGCAAAGTTAACATCTGCTGCAAGAAGCAGTTCTTTGTCAGCTTCAAGGACATAGGATGGAGTGACTGGATCATTGCACCTACAGGTTATCATGCTAACTACTGTGAAGGAGAGTGCCCCAGCCATATAGCAGGCACATCTGGTTCGTCATTATCTTTTCACTCCACTGTAATCAACCATTACCGCATGCGGGGCCATAGCCCCTTTGCCAACCTCAAGTCATGTTGTGTACCCACCAAACTGCGGCCCATGTCCATGCTGTACTACGATGATGGCCAGAACATCATCAAGAAAGATATACAGAACATGATTGTGGAGGAGTGTGGCTGTTCATAGACACCTGTGTGCACAAGGGCCTTCTCTTTATGTTGAGAAGAAAATGTTTTAAAAGTCCAAGAAGAGGAAAGACCTGGCATGGTATATAACCTTTTTGAATGAAACAATCATCTGAAATACAAAAAAAAAAAAAAAAAAAAAAAAAAAAAAAAAAAAAAAAAAAAAAAAAAAAAAAAAAAAAAAAAAAAAAAAAAAAAAAAAAAAAAAAAAAAAAAAA